>JALIRH010000003.1:21436702-21940877 GCA_023055505.1 Callipepla californica brunnescens | reverse complement strand
GAAATAAAGCGCCGATCCCACAGTCTTAAGGCTAAACTCCCATGAAAGGCTGAAGAGTTGATTATTTTTAGCAGGGCAAAGCCTAGGGGGAGGGCTTGTCAAGTAGATTAAACCATTGTTAGGTGCAGACCAGAATTCTCCTGCAGCACTTTCCTTTCCATTACACCTGCATCCTGATGTGAAATAGAATGTTGCAAAAGGGGGGGAGGGGAGATGGGGAGAAATGAGGAGGGGAAAGCCGAACTCAAGAGAGCTGAAGCAGTGGCAGCCACTGATGCAGTTGTTCTTTCCTGTCATTGCTTCTCCCTATTGGCTTTTCTTAGGCCAATTTCTTTCTGCTAATCCCCAGGGTAGCCTCTGAGAGCTGTTTATCATCTTTGGGCAAAATGTTTCAGCCTCCTCTCGCTACTCTTGCTTCTTGCACACAGTGGTGCTGATATGTCTAAGTGTCCAGAAGAGCCTGAGGGCAGACTAGGATGATGTTTTTCTCTGCCCCCTCCCTCTCCCTCTCTATTTTTTTTTTTTTTTAAAGCTCCCTCGGCCTAATTCTCTTGCTCAGACTCAGCAGAATTGTTTTTAGTTACCCCTGGCTTCATCCAGGCTGTGAAAATTCATGCTGCAGCAAATGTGTTGCTGCACAGGTGTTGGGGATTCAGCCACTCTGAGCCACGTGCTGTGTCATCTCACCCTTTGGAGCACTTGTTTAAACATTGTTCAAAGCAGTCTGGTCACTGTGGGTTGGGGTGGACAGGCTGTTCAGGGCTGCCCTTTTCCAGCTACCTTTTGTGAATTTCCTCACGCTGCTATATGGCTTAGGTATTCAATGCTTCAGCTGGGAAGCCTGATTTCTAGTATCATCATAGTGTTTCCTCTTCAGTCTACACTTAGGAAGCCATGCTTCCACCATATACTTCACAACAATAGCACAACTGAGGCAATATGGCTCTTATAGGTGTGTCCTAATTCAAACATGACTTTAGGAACTTCTTATATATATCACACTATCCCAGATTGCAGTGCACCTCAAAAAGCTACCCTTGCTTTAGACGTATCATTTTTCTATTTCTTTCTAATCTCCCACATCAATTATTCCCTAATTCTGTTAATGTTTCCTGAACATTACCAAGTGGATACTGCTTTTGTTGCTTGATTCTTCTTTCCCTTCTCTCTTCTGTCTTGTTTTAAACGAGATATTCTATCTCTGGTTACAGGCGGTGATTGCTCTTCCAGTTTGCTGTCTTGGCCTCTGCATTCAAATGTCCACAAGCAGCATGCTCTTTGCATTAAATATATCCTCTGAGTCAATTCTCTTAACTATTGTCCTCATCTATAAAGGTAATTTGATCTTTCTGTTCTCTGACATTCATGGTTTATCATTTACTCAACTTCCCTCTCCTCATGTTTCAATATCAGGTAAAGAGATTACACAGTGATTTTTTCCAGCCTTAAACTCCCACTTGACAAACCTCTTTTGTAAAGGTTTCAGTAGTTTCTAGACTGGTCTCTGTATCTCTGACCCAAAATGATTTTTGATGATTTTGCAATAACAGTAGAAAAAGAGATGACCAAGCAGGGCTTGGATAAGCTTAAGAGACAAAGTTATACTGTAAGGTTTCTACCAGGAGGAAAAAAAAATAAAGAATAAAAGTTACAGTGCATTGCATGGAGGTTATTTCCTGCTTTCTGAAGCTTGGAAAAACCTCGTCATAAGGATGTAAATAATGAGAGCACGTAAGAACTGTTGAGGCTAAGTTTTTATTGGACTATTTCTAAGTTACTATAGATAGAATACAAGTATCCTATTCCTGATCCTCAGGACACTCAGTACTGTAAGCTTAGGAAATGAATAGGAATCAGCACTACAGCATACTGGTCTAAACATATATAATATAGTTTCACTTGAAATCTTCACCAGGTCACTAATCTAATATGTAAATTCAGTGCTGTTTTCTGGTCATATTCTGTCTTTTGATACATGTGCACACACCTCAGCTGATTTCAGAGAGTTTTTTGTTATCATAAAGGCAACGCTTTTCCCATTTAGAAACTCCTTATAAGTGCCTGTAGATAAAATTAGGATATGCTTCAGTCTGTGTTACTGTTAATTCTCAGTTCAGCAACAAGTATATTGGTTATATCAGAAATACCTGTATACACAAGATGGATTTTGAGAGGCCAACTGCAGGCAGCAAACCAGCTCCAGCTTTCAGGCCCAAAAGTCCTTCAAGAGGAGATTTTGGGAGAATTCATGCACCTAAAGCTTGCAGGTTTTTGTATTCTGTCTGTATCAATGAGCCCAAGGAAGTGTAACCCTCCTGGTTCAGGTTACTTCCCAGAGTAATGTAAACATAGCCTTTGTAACCCAGTGGTATTCCCTTTGCTGAGTGTGGAGGAGGATCAGCGAAAGAGAGGTGCTATTTGAATAATAAATAATATACTGTACTAAATATATAACACAAAGGGAATGCTAGAAAATTACATTCTCTTCCTTTTGTGGTTTTTCTTTTTTTCAGTGTGAATATTTAAGATTCACACAAAATAATTTTACAACCGGTCTCTGCTTTCCATTGCTCTGTAGCCATGTTCTTGTAGACTTGATTGAGTGTGCCTAACACAGCTAAGAAAGGAACAAACTTATTGGGTGACTTATTTGTATATAAAATGAAACATGTTATTGGGGTCCAGAATCACTGTTTAGATTCAACATGTGCAACTGGATATATTGCATCCTCTTGTATAAGCTGAGCCATGCTTGTGGATATTTCAATGGTATTTATAAAATTAACAGAAATCAGCCTGGTCTCTAAGGCAACTGTGTACTAGAAAAACACAGAATTAGTTCTGTTCGAATTTGCATTGGACGCCGCTATGATTTTGAAACAACAACCTAATAGCAACTGAAAAAGAACTGGAGTATTTTTTCCTGACTCAGCCCTCTGTAGCAGATTGCTCAATATTATTGACTAGCAGAAATGCAAAATTTAAGTGCTTTTAACTTCCATGTCATAGTGGCAAAAATTGCAATCCCTGTTAATTTTAGGAACACAGAGGAGAAGAAGAAAAAGATTTCAGAGACAGCAGATGTATTTTATGAGATAAAGAAAAGGAAAGCTTCATTTCAGTGAAATAAGGAACCATTCTGAATTCTTAAGTTAGAACAAGAAACGCAATACCCTGTGTTTGATATGTTATCCTAAGTATAAATGCCTATCACCAATTTCCCCTTATGCTGAAAGTCCCATGAAACCAAAGAACTTAACCACAAAGTCACATTTGCACATAGCCTATGAAACATGAACATAGGAAGAAGCTGACATTCAGCTCTTCGGAGGAAATCTTACACATCTTGATAGTGAAGCTCTTTTCTTAACCTCAGTAATTTGATTGATTTTTTTTTTTTTTCCTCCTTACTAGACTGCTTAGGGATGCACATACGTGTTCAGATTTACTTACTGAAGAAAAGCAGGCTGAAAAGTTGCCCACCTCCTCACTGCTATTTCAGCTTATAATCCACTTTTACAGGAACACTTGCAGACTGAAGAGCAAAAGAACGTAACTTCTTCGTGGATCATGATAGCTATGACCAGATTCCTTTTCCTTGTTGGTACTTAAACAAAGTTTTTGTTCATTAGCTGGAGCTTGGGATCAATCAGTTGTGTCAAACAGAACCTCAGACGTTCACTTTTCAGTAGTGTAGAAGTGAAATGTATGCCAGTAGAGGCCAAAGTGCATTACAGCAGTGAATGTCAAAAATCTCAGTGTTCTCCATCAGAAAAATCCCTAACCACTTGTATTTTTTTGCAGAGGTTGATGAAGAGTGGCAAGGACTTGATGAAAACGTTGCCCATGTCCCCTTTGTCGCAGAACGCTACTCTGAGGCTGAAATGATTAAAAGGTCAAAGACATTTTATGAGCTTCTCAATAAGAGGCGGTCTGTCAGGTTTCTCAGTGATGAGCCAGTCCCCAGGGAGGTTATCGATAATGTCATCAGAACAGCAGGTAGGTACTGTGTTGTTCAAAATCTGAAAAAAACAACCTTCAGCATAGCTGTTCCCCTGTGTAAAAATGATATGAAAAAGCCAAGGGAATTGGAACTTGGATTATGGTCTTCCTAGATTCATCTGAAGCCATAATGAGTAAGTTTCCATTGACTGTTTGGAGATTAATCACCTTTAATCATCTTCCAATGACTGCATGTCAGGGACTTCTTTGGAGCACTTTCAATTCTTTTATATTTTCATTGCACTTAAAAAGAAAAAAAAAATCAAAATCGTGAAGAAAATCTTTCATTTTTAAGCTTTTAAAGGTATTTTTAAATTTAATTACATTTCCGTTAAATATCTTTCAAATAGGAATATCGAGATGTTTTCTCTCCAAAAATGTCAAACCACGTGTTCTTCACACGCTTTCAAATTCATTCTTCATAATATAGTTTTTGGTTGCTATTGTTTTTTCCCAAACAAATTCATGAGCTTGACTCAGATATGGGAAGCACTTCAGATGATAAATGGTTAAGATTCAATTTTGGAAAAAATTTTCAGTTTAAGACCAAAAAAACCTTTTCCAGTCTTTCCAGTGTAAGTATCAGGGTTCTGTTGCATGACTGGGATGTGTGCAGAGAAACTAGAGTGTGGTTTGGCCGAGGATCAGATATGAATTTTCATTTTTTTGAGAACTCGTGTTTCAAATTATCATTGTAATGTCCTCATCTAATCTTATTTTTGCTTTAGTAACACTGACTTCAGCCAGTATTGTATTTGACATTCATTATTTATCTTAATTCTGTGAACTTGCCACTGTTAGTACAAAACAATATTCATAAGCTACCTTAGAGGAAAGTTAAGTAGACTTTAATAGGATTACCAATAAGGAGATTCTTAGCATTTGAGGTGCATTGTTTTCTCTTTAAAATTGTAAGCAGCTTTGTTACTGCACTGTAACAAGTCTCCATCTTCCTCTAATTAGCTGGGAGTCATTAAAACACTGAGCATGTTTTGGCAAATGCAGCAAAGCGAACAAGCCTGGAGTGCAGATGAAATACTTTGTAACCCTGAAAGCTTTGGGCTGTGTGAGAGGAAAAGAAAACAAAGCAAAACATAAATGTCATCAGTTCTTACCCGAACCTGAGGGAGACAGATGAGGTTCTTGATACAAACACATATTAATGTAAACAATAGATAGCTTAAGCTGCTTATTCGTGAACATTTCTCAAGCTGAATTCAGTGCTTACATGAGCAAATGTACTATATATCCAAGAATTTCAAATGTTTTTTAATTATTTATGTGGGGCTAGACTGAAGAGTGGCCTTTACCCTATTTCTCTGTGAGCTTGCACAGACAACTGTATCCTTCAGCTTCTGGCTTTCATCTGTTAGGCATTTAAAATGTTCTTTAGTACTGTCAGTGTGTAATGATCAGGGCTCAATGAGCAAGTGCAGATTGAATATGTGCTCACCTACACAGACCAGCTGTCTTTGGGATAGCAAATGCAAACCTGTGTGCTGTATGAGGAACTGCGCGATGCAGACATCTGCCATATTTGTCAGCCAGTGACAGATTCCTGGTTTTACTCTAGGCTATAGCACTTTGAAGGCCTTGAAGCGATTATATGTGAAGTCAGTATCTGACAGATTTTACTTTTCCAATTGCGAGGTAGATATCATAGACTTCTGAGAAATTAATCTTTAGAAAGCGTTTGGGCACTCCAAGGCAGGATACGCAATATCTCAATACCAGGTACTAAGAGGACAAGCATTCATAGTACTAGTCCCATGCTCTATGCAAAAAGCCCAGAAGAAATAAAACATAGGAGTTAATTCTGACAACATTTACAAATGCCAGGAAAGTCCCATCTAGAAGGGATGACAGTGATGTTACACTGATGATGCTGTTTATGAACAGGTCTCCATTTGGTGCGGCTGCTGCACTGGCTTGCACGCAGGTTGCCAACCATTGGGATCTTTCTGGGCATCCTCCTCCTCTTCCTCCTCCTCCTTCGTGCTATCGGCTTTGATACTCACGTGACGTCTCGATTTCTTGAGCAGCCAGAATAGCACCAGGAACAAGATGAGTGCTGCAGCCAGGACCCCAAGCTGCCAGGATGGAAAGGCAGCGAAGGGCAGGGCTTGCATGCCAGTGCCACTCTGCTCCTGGTTCAGCTGCTGTATCTCCTGCAGCTGCTGTGCCATCTGCTGTCGCAGAAACTCCTCGCGCCGCTGCATGCGGATGAGCACGTCCATCTCAGAATCGTCGCCAGCTTTGCGCACTTTCTGCAGAAGAGCAGTGAGGGCTAACATGAAACTCATGTTCTGGAAGCGGGAGAAGAGAAGAAGAGTCAGTGGGGCTTGTTGCAAGCTCGTGCGCAGTTTGGGGGAGTGAGGCCAGGGGATGCCGACCCTTGGGGTCCGGTAGGAGCTGGGAGGCAGCAGGGGCTGAGGAAGGCCAGTGCTGGCAGCAACAGCACCAAGCCCTGCTCTCAGTGTTCCCCTGAGCAGCTGAGCCCTCGCTGCAGGCTTAGAACCTCCTCTGGGGCTGGTATTTGCAAGGCCTTGTCCAGCCCGGCTTCCTCCCTGCTGCTGCACCACCACTGGCCCGGGCTGAACTGCAGCAGCAGCAGCACTGTGCAGCATTCTAACTCTTGTGCTGTCACAGGTGCCCTGGCCCCACCCTTTTGCCCCACCCTGGCCCCATTTCCCCTTGTTCTATCACCACAGACTGCTAAAGGGTCTGTCCCCTTCTTTCTGACAGCCCTCTGGCACATAGTCAAAGGCCACCATAGGGTGGGTCTCCCTGCATCCTTCTCTTTCTTCTTTGGGCTGAACAGCCCCAGCTTTCTTCCCCCTGTTCCCATAGGGGAGGTGAGATCCCTTGCATCGTTTTTGTGGTCCTCCTCGGGACGTGCCCTAACGTGTCCATGTCTCCTATACTGAGGGCTGTGTATCCGGAGGCAGTGCTCCCTGTGAGGCCTCACCAGGGCAGAGCTGAGGGGCAGCATCACCTCCCTCATCCTGCTGGTCACACCTTTATTGATGCAGCCCAGGGGACCGTTGACCTTCTGGGCTGCAGGGCACTGTGTTCCTTTTCTATTTTATATCAGCGCTCTATTTTTTGAACATCATTCTTGAGATACCAACAGCTTTCTAAACATAGTATCAAAAATTCTGTCCACCTTCTTCATCAGGTGATGATGGGGAATTTTAGAGGGAGTAAAATTTGTAACATTGCAAACTGCCTGCATTGTTGTTGATCCAGTACTCAGTGTGAGGATTGTTTTTTCTTTCTGGAAACCAATCTGAGCAGCCTGTGTCAGTGCTCTGTCACTGCACTGTGAAGAATTCCCCACCCACATTTGTGCAGAACATCCTATGCATCTGTACATATGCATTTCTGGCCATTTCCCTTTGTGATGTCACCACACACTGCTGAGAAGAGTCTGTCCTCGTCTCTTTGCCTCCTGCTCCTTACATATTTTTAGACATGGATCAGATCCCCTCTGAGTCTTCTTTTTCTCAAGGCTGAACAGAGCTAGGTATCTCTGGCTTTCCTCATAAGAGAGGTGTTTTAAGGCCTTTATCATCTTTGTTGCCCTTTAAAAGGCTGCACTGCTTTCCTGTATGCTGTATGAGGAACTGCACGATGCAGACATCTGCCATATTTGTCAGCCAGTGACAGATTCCTGTGGGTAGTTGACTTGCAGTAGACTTGTTTGCTTGAAAGCTATTAGTTTTGCCCTTCAGCTAAAGCCATTTCTTAGTTTGTTGCATATTCAGATGATATGCTCTTTTGGGCATAATACTTTGCATTAATATTACTACGTGCACATATTGCACCACAGAGTTGCCTTATCATAAAGAGCCACAAATGAACTTTCACAAATCCTTGACTTTTCCTTCCTGTTAAATAGCATTTTGAAAGGACTAACCATAGTCACTGAATGGAACTTCACATTTACATCTGCAGAGATTGCCTGCCAAAACTTCTCTGTCCTTTTCTCCCAGCTCATCAGCTTGGTTTCACATTGCTCTTGATGGCCATTTGAAAGCCCAAAGGGAAGAGCTTA
The DNA here is from genome assembly GCA_023055505.1 of Callipepla californica brunnescens. Taxonomy (NCBI): domain Eukaryota; kingdom Metazoa; phylum Chordata; class Aves; order Galliformes; family Odontophoridae; genus Callipepla; species Callipepla californica. The sequence goes on along the minus strand of JALIRH010000003.1, from coordinate 21,932,818 downwards.
TACCCCTCACTGCACACTCTCTCCCAAAATTCTGCCAACTGTTTCTTCATCTTTTCCCATTCTCATACTAAGGTACTTCACCCAGTGGAGCGCACACTGAGCCCTGGACCTTTGTGGTAGTGCAAGATCCAGATTTAAAACATCGGATTCGGGAGATCGTAGAAGAAGAAGAAGAAATAAACTACAAAAAAAGGATGGGAGATAGATGGGTTAACGACCTGAAGAGATTAAGGTATGAAAAATTCAGTTGGTTAAGAATATTGGAGAGAGCAGTGTTTTGATCTAGAAAAAACAATACTGGGAGTTGTACCTGTGCTTTTCTTTCTGTATTTCAGCATTTATTTTCAGAAAGAAAAACAGCAACACAAAACCTGAAAACATCCAGCTTAATTTTTTTAAATCTTGTTTTAAATATGTTCTTTCAGCTCCTAGGTCCTTAAGCTTCCCCTGTTTTCTGGTGCTGCTTAGGAGGGCAGCTGTAAACGCTTCCCACTTCTAGATTACAGAGAAAGATGAGGTCAGAGGCTGTCCCAGCCATTGTGGTGCTAGAGCCTCTATACTGTGATCCTTTTGCTAATTTTCAGCTGGGCTCCTTCCCAAACTCCTGTCTGAGGAAAGTTGGAGCTCCCCCCCCAGCAGGATTGTTTCATTTTTTGCTGTCTTTAAGTTAATTCTGGCTACTCGTTGTCACTGTGCTTCAGTCTTTCCACAAAAGGGATTAAAATGAGTGATTTGAATGTTCAGCATACCAATCCCTGTTGTTTGGCTTTGTCTTGATTCTCTGGATAACGATCTTATTGAAGGCAATGTAGTCTAGAAAATTGAAATGATAAATGAAACCTGTCTTGCTTTCTTCTAGTATACTTTTCCTATACTTTTCCTTTTCTCCCTCCTTCCTTGTTTTTAGATATTTCTAAGGTTAAAGATTGGGGAGAAAAACTTAAAAATATGAGTAGTTCCTTGCCAGCTGACCTATAAAATTCCCTTGAGTAAAAATAATTACACACTCTCAATTTGGAGACTTTTCCAAGCATTTGGCTTTGTCATTTTTATTTTCCTATATAATCTCTATTGTCAGAAACCTTGTCCCATTTTTTCCTGTTGTTTGCCAAGTCGCGAAGCTCCCACGGTTATTAGGAGTTTTGTAGTTGGCTGTGGTAGTCCCAAGGCGAGATTTTATGCACTTGTTGAATTATGCAGTATTTAATTTTTTGAAATGCCCTACAAAGTCTATTTGACTTGAATAACTCCACACAAAGGGGGGGGGGGGGGGGATACATACTATGTCCTGGATTGTCAAATGAAGCATATGCACAAGCTTTATAGGGTTTATTTGTTCTCTTTCTTTCAGAAAACTATTTTTCAGGTGCTTACATGTGGTATTTTTATATTTTGAATGAGGGTAGTATAAAATAAACTTCAGAGTAAAAAAACTAAATCTGACATCAGTACTGTATATATTCTCACGGTAACAAATTGGGAACCAAATGAATTCTAATAGAGCTGAAATATCCAGAAACAGGACAGCAACATTTGTAGTAAGAATATGATTAGGTTTATGCCTTAGACCAAACAGTTTTGATCTTTTCTGCCAGCTGTTTTCCCTGCAATCACAAAAATGTTGGTGTTGATGATAACAGGTAAAGCTGCAGGTTGGCAAAATTTTAGGAATTAAATCGTCTTAAGGACAAATGTTCATGAGGCCAGCTCATAGATAAGAGGTCAAGACCTCACTCCTGTTTTTTGCAATTCTACTTTTCAATTCCTCAGTTGAATGTGTTAAACCTCAGAACTCAATTCAAGCTTCTTGCAGAAATGTTTCTGTTTAAGCTGATAATACTTAATCCTTTACAGAACGTGTTTTAAGTTTTAGCCTACTGCTATAATTGTCATGCACCTTTACCAGACCTTTGCAGAAGGCAAATGTGACTTACGGGAAAGTGAAAGAATTGCAGAATAAATGTCTTAAATATTATCCTTTTGCAGAACAAACTGGATCAAAGAGTACTTGGACACTGCCCCCTATCTGATCCTCATTTTCAAGCAGGTGTATGGAAGGCTTTCAAATGGCAGAAAGAAGACCCACTACTACAATGAAATCAGTGTTTCTATTGCCTGTGGCATGCTGCTTGCTGCCCTGCAGGTATGTTGACAGAACTGGCTTGCTGAGGGTCAGTATATTGGTTTGGATTACTTATCAATATTGTTCTACTGAAAAAAGGACGGAACCCAACTTAGATTTTAACATTCAGTCCTCCAGATTGTTGAAATCTGGGCAGTATATCTTTAGTTTTGAGTTTTAAAGTTACTCTGCTTAGGCCTATGCCTGTGCTGATTTCTATTGTCAATACTGCTTAGGAAAAAGGAAAATGCAATGGCAACGTACTTTCAGCGTTGTCATTGTTCTCCTGCTTCAGCATCTGTGGTTTTTGCCTTATGTGGTTTCTGCTTTACATTAGCAGGGCTGTAAAAGGTCTGTAGGTTACCAAAATATGGCTGTTCAGCACCACGTTTTCAGTAACCTCTAAAAGGTGGCTTGACCCCGAATCCATTTAGCTCACGATGATGGAAAAATATCAGGGACATATTTTACAGAACAGGCTGTACTATTTCATTCAGTCTTTCTGAGATATTTCTGAAAATGTACTGATTTCTAAAGCTCAGCATGCTTGACACCAGCCAGTTGGATTTTCTCTGTGGTTTTTCAGTGCTCACTTCTGCTTGATGTATCTGATATACTCACATGAGTACTGTGATAGTGAAGATATTCTGATTGTTAGCTTGGACTGTCAGCAGGATAACAGCAAGCTGCCACCTCTTCTTTTAGGCCAATTCCCTACCGAGAACTGACATTTCTCCTCCATTCTGTTTTGAGTGACTTTTTCCTGCCTGCTATTGCTATTTCCTTAGGAGAATCTTCAGGCTGGGATATGTGAGAAGTAGGCGGCACAAATGCCCATCCCTGGGAGCACTACTGCTCTGCAGCTGCACAGGAATCTCTATTTTCTCCCCCTAGAGCTGACAGCAAAAGGGATGCACAAAAATAGGGCAGAACCAGCTCCGTGTCACAGGTGACTAAATTAGAAGCTGTGAGAGTGATAAAGCTCCACTTTCTTCTCTGCTAGTTCATCATCAGGTGAAACTTCTGAGATTTCCCTACTAACTGTTCAGCTGCTTAGTGCCATCTCTTCCCCAGCTCCTAAAAGCTAACTGACAGCGTTAAAGGACATGGTGCCATGGACTACTGTTAGTTTTTCTGCTCTTCAGAAGATCATAGATACGGCCAAATATAAGAGGCACATTGCCTGAGCATATCTGTGTCTGCCTTCTGTATCTTGAAGCCAACCAACATGTTTTGCATTATGTGCAGGAAGAGACCGAAATCCATGTGTACAACGATGAAGAGGCACCTCAGCTGTGAGGTCATGGCTTTCTGATAGTGTCAGCTCTTTTTTTTCTTCCTTTTTTTCTTTGAGATTTCATATGAAGGCAGAGTGATGCACAGAATTATTTTCAGTTTCTGATGCAAGCCAGACTGTTTGTCACAGACTCCTATGACAAATTCTGAGGCAGAGCCTGTGCCTCCTATCCTTGTGAGGTACATCTACATCTTGAGCAGGAACAAACATTCAGAAAGCTGTAAGACATCTTCCTGCCAACAATCTGAGTTTAAGAACCAAAACATTTCTCTGTGTGAGTGATGAACCCCATGGGGTGACATTCCAGTGAAAGCTCCATGAGTGCCTCTCGTTTTCACTGTAGCCACAGGTTCCCCATCAAGGTGCACACCATAGGCAGACTCCTGCTATATGGAGTACAGGTATGTCAGGGAGTTGAGCTGTTTCCATTAGTCTGGGCTGTTGCTGCAGTGGAAAGATGCTGGTTTGTTGTTTTTCTTTCTTTTCCCTGAAGGCAAAATAGTCATCTTTTGTGGTTCTGCTGGGGCGATGTTCCAAAGCTTGCAGAAGAGTATAGTAAAGCAGTATTTCTGGGCTAGTCGGTACGAGAATGCATACAGGTCTCAGGAGAATGAGTACAAAATCACCCAGCACAGACCTTTGTTTTGCTTTGCTCCTGTCTCTTTGCAGAACGCTGGTCTGTACACGGTGACCACCACACCCCTGAACTGTGGGCCCCAGCTCCGGGCGTTGCTCCAGCGCCCAGCGAATGAGAAGCTGCTCTTGCTTCTCCCTGTGGGCTATCCCAAGAAAGGTGCTACTGTGCCTGCACTGACACGGAAGCCATTAGAAGACATCATGGTGGTCATGTGAACCCAGGACCACAAGGATAGAATGCGACCTATTGCCTGCCAGAAAGCAGCAGCCCATTGAAGTTGTGGATGCTTTTCCTGTGCATTATGCCCAGCTTTAATGCTCATGTGTCACTGCTGCTCTGGCTCTTTACACCGGTGCACCTTTTAGTGCTAGTAACCACGGTGCCTGCTTATACTAACAGCATCAAGTAGTCATGCATGGTGCATTTAGCAGGTGCTATTACCAATGAACCTGAGCAATTGTTTCAAGAGACAAGTACAGTAACATTTAAGTGACCTCTATCAGTTGATTTTTCTCATGTGTTGTAGAGACAGACCTTTCCTTGAACTAGAACTTGTATTTTCCTTATACTTTTGTAATCAGTTATTTTTACTTCATAATTTTAATGGAGGTTGTATATCACAGAGTCATAGAATCAGTAAGGGTGGAAAAGACCTCTAAGGTCATTCCAGTCCAACCATCCACCTACCACCAATGCTTCCCCACTAAACTGTGTCCCTCAGTATGACATCTAAATATTTCTTGAACACCTCCAGGGCCTCTACCACCTCCGTGGGCAGCCTGTTTCAGTGCCTGATTGCTCCTAACCTCATCTCCTTGTCCAACCTCATCTCCTTCTACGACTGGGTGACCAGACTGGTAGATGAGGGAAAGGCTGTTGATGTAGTCTACCTGGACTTCAGCAAAGCCTTTGACACGGTCTCCCACAGTATTCTCCTGCAGAAGCTGGCAGCCCATGGTGTGGACAGGTTCACTCTTCTCTGGGTTGAGAATTGGCTAGAGGGCCGTGCCCAGCGGGTAGTGGTTAATGGAGTCAAGTCCAGCTGGCGTCCTGTCACGAGTGGTGTCCCCCAAGGGTCGGTATTGGGGCCCGTCTTGTTTAATATCTTTATTGATGACCTGGATGAGGGGATTGAGTGTACCCTCAGTAAGTTTGCGGATGACACCAAGTTGGGAGGATGTGTTGATCTGCCTGAGGGTAGGGAGGCCCTTCAGCGGGATCTGGATAGGCTAGACAGTTGGGCTGAGGTCAATGGGATGAGGTTCAATAAGGCCAAGTGCCGGGTCCTGCACTTTGGCCACAATAACCCCATGCAATGCTATAGGCTTGGGGCAGAATGGCTTGAGGAGTGTATAGAGGAAAAGGACCTGGGGGTGTTGGTTGATGCTCGGCTCAGTATGAGCCGGCAGTGTGCCCAGGTGGCCAAGAAGGCCAATGGCATCCTGGCCTGTATTAGGAATAGTGTGGCCAGCAGGAGCAGGGAGGTGATCATCCCCCTGTACTCAGCTCTGGTGCGGCCGCACCTCGAGTACTGTGTTCAGTTTTGGGCCCCTCACTACAAGAGAGACATCGAGGCCCTGGAGCGTGTTCAGAGAAGGGCAACAAAACTGGTGAGGGGTCTGGAGCACAGGTCTTACGAGGAGCGGCTGAGGGAGCTGGGATTGTTTAGTTTGGGGAAAAGGAGGCTCAGAGGAGACCTCATTGCACTCTACCACTTCCTGAAGGGAGGCTGTGGTAAGGAGGGGGTCAGCCTCTTCTCCCAGGTAACTAATGACAGGACGAGAGGGAATGGCCACAAGTTGTGCCGGGGAAGATTTAGATTAGACTTGAGGAAAATTTTTTTCTCTGAGAGAGTGGTCCGGCACTGGAATGGCCTGCCTAGGGAGGTGGTTGAGGCACCGTCCCTAGCGCTGTTCAAGAAGCGTTTAGATGAGGTGCTGAGGGATTTGATTTAGTAGCTTGGTGGGTAGGGATGGTGGTGTGAGGAAGGTTGGACTAGATGATCTTGTAGGTCCTTTCCAACCTAATGTATCTATGAATGTATGAATCTATGAATCCTGCACCTCAGCCTGTTCTGGCACAAGCACTGAATAAACTGTCCCATAGTTTAAAAACAGATAAATAAAAAGCCAAAATTCTTGTGATGGCACCTTCTTAGTCATGTTTTTTGCGAGACGGGTTTTGCTCATCCTCTCAGTATCCCTTGCTGCCATTGTAGGGCTAGAGGAGAATACCACCTATACTCCTGATCCAAAAACTAACTGCCCCGATGTGCTGAAGTCCTTTTTGATGTTAGGGTCTGGCCGACATACAGTGCCCCGTGCTTCCCCTCAGAATGGAGTCACCTACTACAGTTACCCTTCTTTCCTTCTTGGCAAAGGCAATCTTGAGACACAGAGTTGATCGCCTGACCCTAGACAATGCCCTGGGTGGACCTCCCACTGCAACTTCACTCACCTTTCCCTTCAATTCCAAGCCTCAAACCTACTGTGCAGGGGCACCTGGGAAATGTGGTGGTTAGGGATGGGGTTTGCCTGCAACACTGAGCTGTGACCTGTTCCCATTCCCTCCCATCTCTTAGGTCCCCTCCCTCCACCAGACATCAACAGAGAGGGGCCCATCACTGTTTGGGGGATATCACCCCGGTGCCGCAGGCATAGCAGGGAGTTACTCCTCTGCCCTATCTCCTGCTAACACTCCCCGACGCTCCTTAACCTCCCCACCTCTTCTGAGGTGAGCAGATCATCCACCTGCTCACACCTCACGCAGGCTGTACCCCTGCCGCCCTCCACCGGCAGCAACAGGCTCAAGCACTCCCCTCAGTCAGAGACCTGAACCGCCGCATCCTTTTCGGCAAGAGCTTTCTGACGAGCGGAAAGCCCACGGCTGAATCCGTAGTTTGGGAGGCAGCCGACCATCCGTGCCACGCCCTGATGGCTGCGATCCGAAGGGACCGCCCATCTCCGCTGCGGGGTTTGCCTGCTGTCGCTCCCGTCTCCGCCTACACCGCGTCAGCATCGCCGAGCATCGGGGTTTCTCTCTTTAAACGCCCCGTCCCCTTTACTCGGATTTGTACGGGAAGGAGCTTTTCCCAAGCGCCAGTCCCTGCTCACAAATAGCCGTAGCTCCCCAGCTTCAGGCTGAAACTTTCCGAGGCTCTCCACACGTGAGAGGCGCTTTCCCGTCACACCAAACGAGGCGTGTATCAACTCGTTCCAAGGCCGTCTCTCCCACCCGCCGAGGGCCCCGCCTGGCGGCAGCTTCGGAACGGCGCCGCTCGCTGGTGGCGCGGCTGTTGTGGCCGGTACCCGTGCGGACAGCGCCCCCTCGTGGCGCTCCGCTTTGTGTCTGAGCGCTGGGACGCGGGCAGCGCGGGTACCAGCGCTGCTAGCTAAGTGAGCCCAGGGGGTAATTTGCACAAGTACAGCTCCTCGTGGTGTCAGTCTCTCTCTGCCACCCCGAAAAACGGTTTACCTCTTTGGTAGACGATTCAACTAGCGGCGCGGCTGTGCGTTCAGCTGTTTTACCACTCCCGTTTCCCACAGTCTTGCACACGCTCTTGGTAGCATCGAGACAGCCTGAAATTAACTTCTACAACTACAGTAAAATCACAAATCTTCAGACTTCCTGCATTCCAGCCCAAATTCAACTGATTTCGACAAAAATAGAATTTGAAGTACAAAATTGAAACAAACAAACAAACAAACAAAACCCACATACAATTTGAATTAGAATCACTTCCTTGTAGAAGCAGGCCTCGCTGGACCTAGAAGCTGGTCAAGGACACAGCAATGCCTCTGGTGACCAGTGGAAAGTGCAGGTGGATGGGCACCAGGTTCCCAGGTGCCAGGAACATGCCTCACAGCTGGGGTGACAGCACATCTTTCATGCAGATGCCACTCTGCACTCCCAGGCTCCCTCACAAAACACTTTGCATCTCCTATAAAAGTAAATATGCTTATTTTCCTTCCCTTCCCTTCTTCAATTCAGAGCTTATGTAGATACTGGGTTGAACCTTTGTCACTCTTCTCTACGTTCTATACCTTGGAAATAAAGTGCTGCTGCTGAGATCAATTTGCAGCAGAGAGTGGGTGTTTGTGTGCGTTTATTCCACAACTGCTCTCAGGGAGCCTTTATCAGATTAATTCTGTATAAACCAGCATGAGCTTGCAGGTCAATTTGTTGCGTATATAAGACTATATATGTACTATGGCTTTTCAGATGAGAAATGAAGAGCCAAGCCACATTAAAACACGCCCAAAATTGTCATGATAACAAATATTGCTGTATGTCAACATACATATTTGGAACAAAAAGGAGTTTTGTTTTGTTGTTGATTTTCTTGCAGGTATTGATAATGGAAACTGACACATAATGGCTGAAGAAGACTAGCTCATGCACTGTAGCAGAAATGCAAAATCATGTCTTGGAACAGTGACTGTGCACCTGGTGGGAAGGCAGGGCCAACCCAGAGGAGCTCAGGTGCATACAATGTACTTGAGTGACAGGAAGGAATGAATCCTGCCTCCACCCCTTCCCAGACCACATTTAACAGTTGGCAGTGGGGTCAAGGGTGTTTTACTAGAGATTTCTGTCTATCCTGGACCTTCTAGATGTAAGTGGATTTTCTTTTTTTCCCCTCTTTGTTTCTGCGTTTGTGTTTCTGTGTTTATGGCTGTTGTATTTGAGCATATCCTTACTTGCTGCAGCCTAGGACCTTGCTACTATGCTGTCACTGCTGCATTTTCCATCCCGTAACAGCATTACATGCTGCTGTTGCATGAGGAGCATTCTGCTCAACAAAGCATTTCTGGAATCAGGATATGTGTGTTTAAAGTGTTTTTTTTATTGATTTTTAATGAAAAGCCTATTCAAATGTTAATATGCCAGTGACACGATACCTGCTGATGATACTGTAGAGTCTCTTCCAAGTTACGCTGCTGTTGCAGCAAGCCTACATGCTATGGTTTTACTCTAGGCTATAGCACTTTGAAGGCCTTGAAGCGATTATATGTGAAGTCAGTATCTGACAGATTTTACTTTTCTAATTGCGAGGTAGATATCATAGACTTCTGAGAAATTAATCTTTAGAAAGCGTTTGGGCACTCCAAGGCAGGATACGCAATATCTCAATACCAGGTACTAAGAGGACAAGCATTCATAGTACTAGTCCCATGCTCTATGCAAAAAGCCCAGAAGAAATAAAACATAGGAGTTAATTCCGACAACATTTACAAATGCCAGGAAAGTCCCATCTAGAAGGGATGACAGTGATGTTACACTGATGATGCTGTTTATGAACAGGTCTCCATTTGGTGCGGCTGCTGCACTGGCTTGCACGCAGGTTGCCAACCATTGGGATCTTTCTGGGCATCCTCCTCCTCTTCCTCCTCCTCCTTCGTGCTATCGGCTTTGATGCTCACGTGACGTCTCGATTTCTTGAGCAGCCAGAATAGCACCAGGAACAAGATGAGTGCTGCAGCCAGGACCCCAAGCTGCCAGGATGGAAAGGCAGCGAAGGGCAGGGCTTGCATGCCAGTGCCACTCTGCTCCTGGTTCAGCTGCTGTATCTCCTGCAGCTGCTGTGCCATCTGCTGTCGCAGAAACTCCTCGCGCCGCTGCATGCGGATGAGCACGTCCATCTCAGAATCGTCGCCAGCTTTGCGCACTTTCTGCAGAAGAGCAGTGAGGGCTAACATGAAACTCATGTTCTGGAAGCGGGAGAAGAGAAGAAGAGTCAGTGGGGCTTGTTGCAAGCTCGTGCGCAGTTTGGGGGAGTGAGGCCAGGGGATGCCGACCCTTGGGGTCCGGTAGGAGCTGGGAGGCAGCAGGGGCTGAGGAAGGCCAGTGCTGGCAGCAACAGCACCAAGCCCTGCTCTCAGTGTTCCCCTGAGCAGCTGAGCCCTCGCTGCAGGCTTAGAACCTCCTCTGGGGCTGGTATTTGCAAGGCCTTGTCCAGCCCGGCTTCCTCCCTGCTGCTGCACCACCACTGGCCCGGGCTGAACTGCAGCAGCAGCAGCACTGTGCAGCATTCTAACTCTTGTGCTGTCACAGGTGCCCTGGCCCCACCCTTTTGCCCCACCCTGGCCCCATTTCCCCTTGTTCTATCACCACAGACTGCTAAAGGGTCTGTCCCCTTCTTTCTGACAGCCCTCTGGCACATAGTCAAAGGCCACCATAGGGTGGGTCTCCCTGCATCCTTCTCTTTCTTCTTTGGGCTGAACAGCCCCAGCTTTCTTCCCCCTGTTCCCATAGGGGAGGTGAGATCCCTTGCATCGTTTTTGTGGTCCTCCTCGGGACGTGCCCTAACGTGTCCGTGTCTCCTATACTGAGGGCTGTGTATCCGGAGGCAGTGCTCCCTGTGAGGCCTCACCAGGGCAGAGCTGAGGGGCAGCATCACCTCCCTCATCCTGCTGGTCACACCTTTATTGATGCAGCCCAGGGGACCGTTGACCTTCTGGGCTGCAGGGCACTGTGTTCCTTTTCTATTTTATATCAGCGCTCTATTTTTTGAACATCATTCTTGAGATACCAACAGCTTTCTAAACATAGTATCAAAAATTCTGTCCACCTTCTTCATCAGGTGATGATGGGGAATTTTAGAGGGAGTAAAATTTGTAACATTGCAAACTGCCTGCATTGTTGTTGATCCAGTACTCAGTGTGAGGATTGTTTTTTCTTTCTGGAAACCAATCTGAGCAGCCTGTGTCAGTGCTCTGTCACTGCGCTGTGAAGAATTCCCCACCCACATTTGTGCAGAACATCCTATGCATCTGTACATATGCATTTCTGGCCATTTCCCTTTGTGATGTCACCACACACTGCTGAGAAGAGTCTGTCCTCGTCTCTTTGCCTCCTGCTCCTTACATATTTTTAGACATGGATCAGGTCCCCTCTGAGTCTTCTTTTTCTCAAGGCTGAACAGAGCTAGGTATCTCGAGTCCTCGAGTCCTCGAGTTCTACCGCTTTCGATCGGCACAACCGGAGCTGCAGTGACAAATTTTGAGGTGAAGAGGGTTTTTTTCGGGAGGTTTCTGTCACAGGGGAACCGAGGGAGAGCGGGCAGTCCCTTCAGCTCTCGGCAGCTCTCTCGCGAGAGGCTGACGTGGCGTAGGCGTTGCCCGGGAAACGGCACCCCCGCCCACACCTTCAGCTCTGAAAAGGCCTCTGCCCACCAGGCACAAGGAGGAGCTAACTACCTGTGAGTATCACCCCTCTCTATTATACTGAAGCTAGGTGCTAAGTGTGGGAGTGTGGGAGCTTGTGTAGCTGGGTGTAGGAGTTCTATTCCTCCTCTCTTGTGAATTCATCCTATTTACTACTGGCATCTGTGCTCTCACAGTTGTGTTCTACTTTTTGCTTATTTCATTTTTATTTATCTTATTATCATCATACATATATTTATTTATTCTTTTTATTTATTATTCTTATTTCTGTACCATGGTCTCTACCAGACAGAGGGCTTGCCGTAAAAAGACGGTGGCGACCCAGACGGAAGGTCTGCCTAGAAATGTGGCTACACAGGTCTCTGGTTGCAGTGAGTGCCAGAGCCTGCTGCTGCTGGAGGAGGATGGCAAGCAGATCTCCTGCATGCGGTGTGAACAGGTTGAAGATCTGCTTAGCATGGTGATAGAACTGAAAGAGGAAGTTGAGAGACTGAGGGCCATCAGGGACTGTGAGAGGGAGATTGACTGGTGGAGTAGCTCCCTAAAGTGCCAGAGAGAAAGGCACCCAGGAGATCCCCCGAATTTGGTGGTGGACTCCCTGACCTGCCCCCGTCAGGTTGAGGGGGGGTATCTGAGGGATGGGGAGGGCTGGCAGAGAGTCCCAGCTCGGTACTGTAGGCGATCTCCCCCTCTGCCTACATCGTCTCCTCAAGTCCCTCTAAACAATAGGTTTGCGGTGTTGGATGTTGAAGGAGAAATAAGGGGGGAGGAGCGGGAAGATTCTCCCAAGAAGTCACCAATGGCAAGGCAGTCGACTCCATGCATTGAGACTGCAGCTGCCAAGAAGGAAAGAAAGGTGATCGTGGTGGGTGGCTCCCTTCTCAGGGGTACTGAGGGCCCCATTTGCAGACCAGACCCGTGCCGTAGGGAAGTGTGCTGTCTCCCTGGGGCCCGGGTTAGAGACATAACTAGAAGACTCCCAGATCTGATTCACCCCAATGACTACTATCCGTTGCTCATAGTTCAAGCAGATAGCAGTGAAATAACTCACAGAAGCCTAAGAACTATGAAAAGAGATTTCAGGGGTCTAGGACGATTAGTTCAAGGTGTGGGAGCACAAGTGGTATTTGCTTCCATACCTTCTGGGGCAGCGAAGGACACGGAATGGGCTAGGAAAACACAAGTGATGAATAATTGGCTGAGAGGCTGGTGTAGAGACAGACACTTTGGGTTTTTTGACCACGGGGCAGTTTACTCAGCTCCTGGCCTGTCATCCACTGATGGAATACACCTGTCCCAAAGGGGGAAACGAATTCTAGCCCAGGAGCTAGCTGGACTAATTGAGAAAGCTTTAAACTAGCTGTGATGGGGGTAGGGGATATAACAGGGCTTCCCAGTGAAGAGCCCAGGGGGGCTGTGCTGGAACAAAGGGTGAGGCAAGTGTCTCAGCTGAAGTGCATATACACCAACGCATGCAGCATGGGCAATAAACAAGAAGAGCTTGAAACCATTGTAAGACAGGCAAACTATGACCTTGTTGCTATTACGGAAACATGGTGGGACCCCTCCCATGACTGGAGTACTGGGATGGATGGCTACAAGCTCTTCAGAAGGGATAGGCGGGGAAAAAAGGGTGGTGGCATAGCTCTCTATATCAAAGAGTGTCTTGATGTTGAAGAGCTTGAGGTTGGAAACGACCAAGTGGAGTGTCTGTGGGTAAGGATCAGGGGGATGGTCTGTAGGAGTGACATCGTGGTGGGGCTCTGTTATAGACCGCCTAGCCAAGATGAGGAGATAGATGAGGTGTTCTACAAGCAACTAGTAGATGTTGCACGATGGCCAGCACTAGTTCTCATGGGGGACTTCAACTTCCCTGATATATGCTGGAAATATAATACCGCGCAGAGGAAGCAGTCCATGAGATTTCTGGAGTGTGTGGAAGATTGCTTCCTGACACAGCTGGTGCAGGAACCTACCAGGGGAAGTGCCCTGCTAGACCTGCTCTTCACTAACAGAGATGGACTAGTAGGAGATGTGAAGGTTGGGGATCGTCTTGGACAGAGTGACCATGAAATGGTAGAGTTTGCTATTCTTGCTGACATCAAGAGGGTGACTAGCAAAACTGCTGCCTTGGACTTCCGGAGGGCAGACTTTGACCTGTTCAGGACGCTTGTTGCAAGGGTCCCTTGGGACTCGCTCCTGTGGGGTAAAGGGGTCCAGGAAGCCTGGGCCCTCCTCAAGACGGAAATCTTAAAGGCACAGGAGCAGGCTGTCCCTGAGTACCGTAAGTCAAGCCGGAGGGGAAAAAGACCAGTGTGGATGAACCGAGATCTTTTGTTGAGACTCCGGGAGAAAAAGAGAGTCTATGTCCTCTGGAAGATGGGACAGGCTACTTGGGGAGACTACAGGGAACTTGCCAAGATTTGCAGGCAGGAAGTTAGAAATGCAAAAGCCCAGCTTGAACTTAGACTGGCTACTGCAGTAAAGGAGAACAAAAAATCCTTTTATAAATATATTAACAGTAAAAGAAGAACTAAGGAGAATTTCCCTCCTTTACTTGATGCGGCAGGGAATGTAACCACAGAGGATAAGGAAAAGGCTGAGGTTCTCAATGCCTTCTTCACGTCTGTCTTTAACAGACAGACCAGTTATCCTCAGGATACTCCTCGCCCTGACCTGGAAGTCTGGGACAAAGCGCATCATACACCCCCTGTGATCCCAGCAGAGACAGTCAGAGACCTGCTCCTCCATCTGAACTGCCACAAGTCCATGGGGCCAGATGGGATCCACCCAAGGGTGCTGAGGGAGCTGGCAGAGGTGATTGCCAAGCCGCTTTCTGCCATCTATCAGCATTCCTGGTCATCTGGAGAGGTCCCGCAAGATTGGAGGCTTGCCGATGTGACTCCCATCTACAAGAAAGGCCGTAAGGAAGATCCGGGGAACTACAGGCCTGTCAGCCTGACCTCGGTATCAGGGAAAGTTATGGAGCAATTGATCTTGAGGGAGATCACACGGCACGTGCATGGCAATCAGGGGATCAGACCCAGCCAGCACGGGTTCACAAAGGGCAGGTCGTGCTTGTCCAACCTCATCTCCTTCTACGACTGGGTGACCAGACTGGTAGATGAGGGAAAGGCTGTTGATGTAGTCTACCTGGACTTCAGCAAAGCCTTTGACACGGTCTCCCACAGTATTCTCCTGCAGAAGCTGGCAGCCCATGGTGTGGACAGGTTCACTCTTCTCTGGGTTGAGAATTGGCTAGAGGGCCGTGCCCAGCGGGTAGTGGTTAATGGAGTCAAGTCCAGCTGGCGTCCTGTCACGAGTGGTGTCCCCCAAGGGTCGGTATTGGGGCCCGTCTTGTTTAATATCTTTATTGATGACCTGGATGAGGGGATTGAGTGTACCCTCAGTAAGTTTGCGGATGACACCAAGTTGGGAGGATGTGTTGATCTGCCTGAGGGTAGGGAGGCCCTTCAGCGGGATCTGGATAGGCTGGACAGTTGGGCTGAGGTCAATGGGATGAGGTTCAATAAGGCCAAGTGCCGGGTCCTGCACTTTGGCCACAATAACCCCATGCAATGCTATAGGCTTGGGGCAGAATGGCTTGAGGAGTGTATAGAGGAAAAGGACCTGGGGGTGTTGGTTGATGCTCGGCTCAGCATGAGCCGGCAGTGTGCCCAGGTGGCCAAGAAGGCCAATGGCATCCTGGCCTGTATTAGGAATAGTGTGGCCAGCAGGAGCAGGGAGGTGATCATCCCCCTGTACTCAGCTCTGGTGCGGCCGCACCTCGAGTACTGTGTTCAGTTTTGGGCCCCTCACTACAAGAGAGACATCGAGGCCCTGGAGCGTGTTCAGAGAAGGGCAACAAAACTGGTGAGGGGTCTGGAGCACAGGTCTTACGAGGAGCGGCTGAAGGAGCTGGGATTGTTTAGTTTGGGGAAAAGGAGGCTCAGAGGAGACCTCATTGCACTCTACCACTTCCTGAAGGGAGGCTGTGGTAAGGAGGGGGTCGGCCTCTTCTCCCAGGTAACTAATGACAGGACGAGAGGGAATGGCCACAAGTTGTGCCGGGGAAGATTTAGATTAGACTTGAGGAAAAATTTTTTCTCTGAGAGAGTGGTCCGGCACTGGAATGGCCTGCCTAGGGAGGTGGTTGAGGCACCGTCCCTAGCGCTGTTCAAGAAGCGTCTAGATGAGGTGCTGAGGGATTTGATTTAGTAGCTTGGTGGGTAGGGATGGTGGTGTGAGGAAGGTTGGACTAGATGATCTTGTAGGTCCTTTCCAACCTAATGTATCTATGAATCTATGAATCTATGAATCTCTGCCTTTCCTCATAAGAGAGGTGTTTTAAGGCCTTTATCATCTTTGTTGCCCTTTAAAAGGCTGCACTGCTTTCCTGGAACAAAGGACTATGAGATGAGAGTTCAGCCTCTTGCAACAACTGTTCCCAGTTATGAGGGGTCATCACAGACAGCTGTTCTGTTTTCTGATTTTGTGTAGCAGCACAGTCAGTTTTCATTTGAACTACTTCTCTAATGTGATCACCTAGCAGAATAACTTCGGAAAGATAGTACTATAGATTGGTAGCCAGAGGGGAAAATAAGGGGTGGGAAAAATGCTGATTTCCACATTGTTAAACCTGCAGAAGCTTCTGAGAATGTATTCCATGCATCAGGCCCAGAGGTCTTGCTGGAATTTGAAGATCAAGCTAAGGTTGATGATACATTGTACCTACCTGTGTGAAGTTGATGAAGGCCTTGAAGAAGTTGTGACTTTATGTGAGGGAGAAGAACCTGGGGTCGGGGGTGCAAAAAGTTTTAGCAATGGTATTTTTGTCCTTGAAGCATTAGTTATCACCCCTTTTTCAGTCTGAAGGTTTGGGCCACTTTCCACAACAACATAATGTCTATGTTTCAGTAAACTTGTTCTTTGGGTTTTACATTTGAGAAAAAGAGACATAAGCAGAAAGAGGTAGCAAATGCTTAAGTATCCTCACTAAGGAGTCAAGGAGCAGAGGAGAGAAAAAAGAGCATTCCTGCATTGTCATAATTGTTTGGATTTTGGATTGGCTGTTCTGTTTGTTCCTGTTTATGAGCTGGGACACATGAAACTTAAACTGGCAATGTAAGGTGATTATATGACTACTGAAGTATCTGTATGACTCCTGGAATTGCATTTAAAGTATCTTATTGGGTTATGACTCAGCTTCTGTCCAGCAGGACAACTATGGCTCCAGATTTGTTGGATATGGTGCCTTTTATTTCTCAGAGTGCTTCTTGGGCTTAACGAAGTACAGCACCTTTATCTCTAATTCCTTTTTCACGAGAAATAAAGATAAATATGGTTTGGTTGCAGGTGGGCTTGTTGATATCGAAGATCTTTCCCAACCTGAGCAATTCTATGATTCTGAGATTAAGGCATGTAGCAGGAGAGGAACCATTTTAAATTCTGTGAAATAATGGTATTGTTCAAATAAAAATATGGTATAATCAATAACTGAAATACTAGAGAGTTATACATTACTTTAGAAGTTTAGATATTAAGTATTTTAGAGTTTTCTAAGCAGTACAAAGCAGGAGTTCCTCAACTTTAAGCCAGAGTGTATTATCAATTAACTTTGATAATAGTTGGTCCTGCAAAGGGAAGAAAAGGCTTCTTGAAATGCTTATATTCACTACCTGTTTAGAAATCAAAAGCCACTAGAAATACTGACTCATTTTGATTAACTGCTTTTCTGAGAGAGCAGAAAAAGAACTGTGATTATTTCCTTTTACTGCTTGGGAGACCAAAGCTGCATATGCAAGTGTAATCACTTCATAGAGATTTAGGATCTGTTTCATTCTGAACCATATTTCAGAATGCCCTTGAAATGAGGAACTGTATTTCCAAACTGTCTGCTCTGCTATGATATCAGACCTACAGCTGATTGTATGTAGGATTCCAGACTGTAATTCAGCTTAAGGGTATTTAAGGAGCTGAATGAGGCTGATAGCTCATTCCTGTAGCTCAGTGAGATCCGAGAGACAATCCTCACACACAAACCTTGAAAACAAACAAAGTGTCTCAAATGTCTCACTCTGCTCCAGTAGCATTATAAATAAAAGGTGGATAATGGATGGTACTAGAAAGGGGGATTTCTTATTGTGATTACTACCTCCATCTGCACAAGAATGCGTGAATGTATGTATATAAAAGATTTTAAGTATGTATATACATATAAAGTATAGGTTAAATATGTGGTACAGCATTCTTTCTTCTTGTTTCATGAATGCATAATTATAAAGCCTCTGTAAACACTATGTTTCAGGAAAGGAGATGTGAAATTTTTCCAATAAGAAAATCTTGAAAAACATGAAATGTTTCTGCTTTTGGAAGGTACAGAATTAAGTGCAAGAAAATTCTCTCAGGGAAAAGGAGTCTTAAAAATGTTTTGTTAGGTTTGTTAGGTTTTCTAAGACCTGAGGGTCCTTGTTCTCTGTCTTCAGTAACTGGATTTCTAGTTGGAATCCCAGAGCTGAGTAACTTGATCTTGTTGCATCAACACTGACCGAATGCTCACAGTCCTGAGTTCCCCTGTCTAAAGATGGTGTTATCTTGTTACTGAGTAGATTTAGAACAAGAGAAGACATGTAAGCAGTATGGTTAGGTGTTTTCATTCTGACCTTCAAACCAGAATATCCATATATGTTGCCAATATTCTGTAACATCAGATGACACCTAATGCAGTATTTGCTGTGGAAAGGAACTGAGCTCTAGCATGAATCTTGGCTTTTGTGTGCAGGGTTGGGACACAGATCATTACTGATTTGGATTACATAGAATAGCACTTCTTACACTTTACTATAAAGCAGACTTCTGCATTTGGTTTTAATAACAGTATTAAAAAATACAAAACTTATGTGCTATGGTCAGCCCACAGAAGTAAATTCCTTAACCTTCTTCTACTTAGTGGAAGCAAAAGGGAAGCCATTCCCAAGTATCAACTCCTTTAAGTAAGCTGGTAAGCTGAGGTTTCTTATGTGCAGCTTATCCTTATTAAAGGGTATCTAACTTCACACTTGATGTAAATGTGCAAAAAATATTTGATAGAAATGAACATAAACACTGTGCATAGTATGTCAGACTGACAGAAGACCTAGAAAAGCAGTGAGCACAGGAGAGTAACAAGATTTGTCTTCTTGTGTGTACGCCAATACAGCATCTGGATTATATATATATCCTTACTCCAAAGTTTGTCTTCCTTTCAATAGAATTTGTTGTATCCTTTGCTTATAATTAGACGACTGAACACAAAGTAGAACTATGACTGAAGTAATAAAGGTTACAGCAAGCTGCAGCTAACTGCTGCATGTTTTAACTGCCAGCAGTAAATTTGGGAGATTCTAAATATCCTCCTTTCTGCAAATAGAATAGACTGTGTGTTGTGGTTTTGTGGTTTTGATGCCGGTATTCCACATCAGAACATCATGCAGGCCGTTAAGGAGTTAATGCTGTGGGAGCAGGGGAGGGGCGGAGCTCCGCACCGGACGGGAGGCCCGCGCTTTTTGTGGCGCGCGGTCGGGGCTGCCGTGAGCTGCCAGTTTTCTGGTTTGGAAATTTTGTCTCTCTCTCTCTCTCTCAATTGTTCAAATTTATTTAGATTTAGTAAAGTTACCGTTCCTTCTCAGATCGTGCCGTTGTGTTTTCCTTTACAGACCCTCTATTCCCTCTGTTTCCCCTCCCCTTGGAGCGCGCGGCTCTCCTGAGGCGGCCGCGCGGCAGTTTTTTTTTCCTCTCCCTTTTTTTTCCCCTTCTCGGTTCCCCCTTGGGTTACTGTCACGGATAACACCGTGACACTGTGTCTCTCTGGATATTATTTTCCAGCTTCTTTTAGTAAACAGCTGATGAACGATTTGTGAAGTTTAAGAATGTAGTTATTCTGAATTAGTAGTTTGCTTCTTTAGCACATAACTGATATTCTGTGGATCATTTGATCAGTAGCTGCAAACAGTTTGTAATTGATGTTATCATTAGCTAGTGCAGTGCTCACTCCAAATGAGACTGCAGTGTTGTAAATTTGTGCTGTTTGATTGAGTCAATTATCCAACCAGAAGATAGAGTCAATGCAGCTTGACTTCTAATTACCGTACACTCAACAAATGACAACCATTGTAGGCAAACGTACAGCCTGAGGCACTCTTTTACTGAAGTTCTTTTGATAGAAGACTACATGATGGTCTGCAGGAATCAAACACGGAAAATTTTTGAACACTTGAATGAACATATTAATCCCAGCTGTGCTAATTTCAGACAACTGTGGCTCCCATTTCATTGTTTCAGATCTGAGTGGAAGTATAGGGCAGTGTGGACTAAATGTGACTAAATGAGGAGCAGCCATGAGGAGTGGAAGATCCTTTGAATGATTAATATCTGTTGGATTCTCTTGCAGGACACTGAAGTCCTTCGTGATCACAGGCTGTGTTTTTTGAGCTGCGTAGTCAAACAGCAGGCCTATTTCATGGGATGGACGTGTTTCCTTCTGTCTGTTGAAAGGAGAAAAGAGGAGGAAATAGTTTTTATTGTATTATTTAGCTTCTCAGAGAAAATCTATTTCTTTGGAATTCGTCTTTAAATATATATATATATTTCGTAGCCACAATAATCCCTTTATCTCCAGCTGCTTCTGATTAGCAAGAAAGTATGTGAAGTCCTCCACTATACTTGCCACCGTTTTCTGGAGGCCGCTAGATGGCATAAGGAGACTATGTAGGAACAGAGAACTTCGACCGCGAGTGTGTTAACGGGCGTGAGCAGGCTTGATGTTGTCTTTTAACGTATTCTGTTACCCAAATCACAGAATCAGTAATATGTATCTGACATTAAAAAAGCGAGTTTTTGACTGTGATAAAAAAGGGACTGATCAAAAACACAAAGTACTGTGTGCGCTTGAAAGAACTGGAAGAAGGAAAAGTTGAAGTGCAGAGAGCAAGGAGAACTAGATGAGGAAAGGGTATATGAATTCATGGCATATATGGGGAAGAGAAGTTACTGCTTTGCAGATCTCTGTTGTTCAAATGAAACAAATAACAGCAATCTTAACAGGAATTCTTTTGCATTTATTTTTAAGTTACAAGCAGTACTAAATTATTTACTCTATGGCCCCATTACATGAGTGCTTCTGATTAGAATTTGGTAGTTTCCAGAAAGTCTTAAATGCACTGGAATGCACTGGGCTCAGGTATGTTAGCTGAAGCTAGTATTGGTGTGGAAGGCTCCCAGGGTCATGTGGCCAGTGAGGACCATTGGATAGGGCAGTAGCCCAGAAGAGGCATCTGCTGTGCTCTTGGGACAGTTGCCCCTGCATCCTTCTGCTTCCCAGCTGGAGCTGAGGAATGACCCTCCTTTGACTAGTGTAGCTATGCCTGCAGTGGTTAAAAGAAAGGAGGAGAAATGTTGGCAGCGTCGAGGAATGCAAGGCTGACCACTGCCTCACCTAGGCTAACACCTGGCTCCTAGTGAGCTTTCTTATGTTCAATATCAGGCAGCCTATCAAAGCCATTGGTGGTGCAAGGCAGAAAGAACAAGTTTTGCCACCTGAAGAAGGCGTTTGGCTGTAGGAGGAAATAAAGCGCCGATCCCACAGTCTTAAGGCTAAACTCCCATGAAAGGCTGAAGAGTTGATTATTTTTAGCAGGGCAAAGCCTAGGGGGAGGGCTTGTCAAGTAGATTAAACCATTGTTAGGTGCAGACCAGAATTCTCCTGCAGCACTTTCCTTTCCATTACACCTGCATCCTGATGTGAAATAGAATGTTGCAAAAGGGGGGGAGGGGAGATGGGGAGAAATGAGGAGGGGAAAGCCGAACTCAAGAGAGCTGAAGCAGTGGCAGCCACTGATGCAGTTGTTCTTTCCTGTCATTGCTTCTCCCTATTAGCTTTTCTTAGGCCAATTTCTTTCTGCTAATCCCCAGGGTAGCCTCTGAGAGCTGTTTATCATCTTTGGGCAAAATGTTTCAGCCTCCTCTCGCTACTCTTGCTTCTTGCACACAGTGGTGCTGATATGTCTAAGTATCCAGAAGAGCCTGAGGGCAGACTAGGATGATGTTTTTCTCTGCCCCCTCCCTCTCCCCCCTCTCCCCCCTCTCCCTCTCTATTTTTTTTTTTTTTAAAGCTCCCTCGGCCTAATTCTCTTGCTCAGACTCAGCAGAATTGTTTTAGTTACCCCTGGCTTCATCCAGGCTGTGAAAATTCATGCTGCAGCAAATGCGTTGCTGCACAGGTGTTGGGGATTCAGCCACTCTGAGCCACGTGCTGTGTCATCTCACCCTTTGGAGCACTTGTTTAAACATTGTTCAAAGCAGTCTGGTCACTGTGGGTTGGGGTGGACAGGCTGTTCAGGGCTGCCCTTTTCCAGCTACCTTTTGTGAATTTCCTCACTCTGCTGTATGGCTTAGGTATTCAATGCTTCATCTGGGAAGCCTGATTTCTAGTATCATCATAGTGTTTCCTCTTTACTTTTCTAATTGCGAGGTAGATATCATAGACTTCTGAGAAATTAATCTTTAGAAAGCGTTTGGGCACTCCAAGGCAGGATACGCAATATGTCAATACCAGGTACTAAGAGGACAAGCATTCATAGTACTAGTCCCATGCTCTATGCAAAAAGCCCAGAAGAAATAAAACATAGGAGTTAATTCCGACAACATTTACAAATGCCAGGAAAGTCCCATCTAGAAGGGATGACAGTGATGTTACACTGATGATGCTGTTTATGAACAGGTCTCCATTTGGTGCGGCTGCTGCACTGGCTTGCACGCAGGTTGCCAACCATTGGGATCTTTCTGGGCATCCTCCTCCTCTTCCTCCTCCTCCTTCGTGCTATCGGCTTTGATGCTCACGTGACGTCTCGATTTCTTGAGCAGCCAGAATAGCACCAGGAACAAGATGAGTGCTGCAGCCAGGACCCCAAGCTGCCAGGATGGAAAGGCAGCGAAGGGCAGGGCTTGCATGCCAGTGCCACTCTGCTCCTGGTTCAGCTGCTGTATCTCCTGCAGCTGCTGTGCCATCTGCTGTCGCAGAAACTCCTCGCGCCGCTGCATGCGGATGAGCACGTCCATCTCAGAATCGTCGCCAGCTTTGCGCACTTTCTGCAGAAGAGCAGTGAGGGCTAACATGAAACTCATGTTCTGGAAGCGGGAGAAGAGAAGAAGAGTCAGTGGGGCTTGTTGCAAGCTCGTGCGCAGTTTGGGGGAGTGAGGCCAGGGGATGCCGACCCTTGGGGTCCGGTAGGAGCTGGGAGGCAGCAGGGGCTGAGGAAGGCCAGTGCTGGCAGCAACAGCACCAAGCCCTGCTCTCAGTGTTCCCCTGAGCAGCTGAGCCCTCGCTGCAGGCTTAGAACCTCCTCTGGGGCTGGTATTTGCAAGGCCTTGTCCAGCCCGGCTTCCTCCCTGCTGCTGCACCACCACTGGCCCGGGCTGAACTGCAGCAGCAGCAGCACTGTGCAGCATTCTAACTCTTGTGCTGTCACAGGTGCCCTGGCCCCACCCTTTTGCCCCACCCTGGCCCCATTTCCCCTTGTTCTATCACCACAGACTGCTAAAGGGTCTGTCCCCTTCTTTCTGACAGCCCTCTGGCACATAGTCAAAGGCCACCATAGGGTGGGTCTCCCTGCATCCTTCTCTTTCTTCTTTGGGCTGAACAGCCCCAGCTTTCTTCCCCCTGTTCCCATAGGGGAGGTGAGATCCCTTGCATCGTTTTTGTGGTCCTCCTCGGGACGTGCCCTAACGTGTCCGTGTCTCCTATACTGAGGGCTGTGTATCCGGAGGCAGTGCTCCCTGTGAGGCCTCACCAGGGCAGAGCTGAGGGGCAGCATCACCTCCCTCATCCTGCTGGTCACACCTTTATTGATGCAGCCCAGGGGACCGTTGACCTTCTGGGCTGCAGGGCACTGTGTTCCTTTTCTATTTTATATCAGCGCTCTATTTTTTGAACATCATTCTTGAGATACCAACAGCTTTCTAAACATAGTATCAAAAATTCTGTCCACCTTCTTCATCAGGTGATGATGGGGA
The DNA here is from genome assembly GCA_023055505.1 of Callipepla californica brunnescens. Taxonomy (NCBI): domain Eukaryota; kingdom Metazoa; phylum Chordata; class Aves; order Galliformes; family Odontophoridae; genus Callipepla; species Callipepla californica. The sequence continues at coordinate 21,909,548 of JALIRH010000003.1, read as the reverse complement.
ATTTTAGAGGGAGTAAAATTTGTAACATTGCAAACTGCCTGCATTGTTGTTGATCCAGTACTCAGTGTGAGGATTGTTTTTTCTTTCTGGAAACCAATCTGAGCAGCCTGTGTCAGTGCTCTGTCACTGCACTGTGAAGAATTCCCCACCCACATTTGTGCAGAACATCCTATGCATCTGTACATATGCATTTCTGGCCATTTCCCTTTGTGATGTCACCACACACTGCTGAGAAGAGTCTGTCCTCGTCTCTTTGCCTCCTGCTCCTTACGTATTTTTAGACATGGATCAGGTCCCCTCTGAGTCTTCTTTTTCTCAAGGCTGAACAGAGCTAGGTATCTCTGCCTTTCCTCATAAGAGAGGTGTTTTAAGGCCTTTATCATCTTTGTTGCCCTTTAAAAGGCTGCACTGCTTTCCTGTATGCTGTATGAGGAACTGCACGATGCAGACATCTGCCATATTTGTCAGCCAGTGACAGATTCCTGTGGGTAGTTGACTTGCAGTAGACTTGTTTGCTTGAAAGCTATTAGTTTTGCCCTTCAGCTAAAGCCATTTCTTAGTTTGTTGCATATTCAGATGATATGCTCTTTTGGGCATAATACTTTGCATTAATATTACTACGTGCACATATTGCACCACAGAGTTGCCTTATCATAAAGAGCCACAAATGAACTTTCACAAATCCTTGACTTTTCCTTCCTGTTAAATAGCATTTTGAAAGGACTAACCATAGTCACTGAATGGAACTTCACATTTACATCTGCAGAGATTGCCTGCCAAAACTTCTCTGTCCTTTTCTCCCAGCTCATCAGCTTGGTTTCACATTGCTCTTGATGGCCATTTGAAAGCCCAAAGGGAAGAGCTTATACTGACACATAATGGCTGAAGAAAACTAGCTCATGCACTGTAGCAGAAATGCAAAATCATGTCTTGGAACAGTGACTGTGCACCTGGTGGGAAGGCAGGGCCAACCCAGAGGAGCTCAGGTGCATACAATGTACTTGAGTGACAGGAAGGAATGAATCCTGCCTCCACCCCTTCCCAGACCACATTTAACAGTTGGCAGTGGGGTCAAGGGTGTTTTACTAGAGATTTCTGTCTATCCTGGACCTTCTAGATGTAAGTGGATTTTCTTTTTTTCCCCTCTTTGTTTCTGCGTTTGTGTTTCTGTGTTTATGGCTGTTGTATTTGAGCATATCCTTACTTGCTGCAGCCTAGGACCTTGCTACTATGCTGTCACTGCTGCATTTTCCATCCCGTAACAGCATTACATGCTGCTGTTGCATGAGGAGCATTCTGCTCAACAAAGCATTTCTGGAATCAGGATATGTGTGTTTAAAGTGTTTTTTTTATTTATTTTTAATGAAAAGCCTATTCAAATGTTAATATGCCAGTGACACGATACCTGCTGATGATACTGTAGAGTCTCTTCCAAGTTACGCTGCTGTTGCAGCAAGCCTACATGCTATGGTTTTACTCTAGGCTATAGCACTTTGAAGGCCTTGAAGCGATTATATGTGAAGTCAGTATCTGACAGATTTTACTTTTCTAATTGCGAGGTAGATATCATAGACTTCTGAGAAATTAATCTTTAGAAAGCGTTTGGGCACTCCAAGGCAGGATACGCAATATGTCAATACCAGGTACTAAGAGGACAAGCATTCATAGTACTAGTCCCATGCTCTATGCAAAAAGCCCAGAAGAAATAAAACATAGGAGTTAATTCCGACAACATTTACAAATGCCAGGAAAGTCCCATCTAGAAGGGATGACAGTGATGTTACACTGATGATGCTGTTTATGAACAGGTCTCCATTTGGTGCGGCTGCTGCACTGGCTTGCACGCAGGTTGCCAACCATTGGGATCTTTCTGGGCATCCTCCTCCTCTTCCTCCTCCTCCTTCGTGCTATCGGCTTTGATGCTCACGTGACGTCTCGATTTCTTGAGCAGCCAGAATAGCACCAGGAACAAGATGAGTGCTGCAGCCAGGACCCCAAGCTGCCAGGATGGAAAGGCAGCGAAGGGCAGGGCTTGCATGCCAGTGCCACTCTGCTCCTGGTTCAGCTGCTGTATCTCCTGCAGCTGCTGTGCCATCTGCTGTCGCAGAAACTCCTCGCGCCGCTGCATGCGGATGAGCACGTCCATCTCAGAATCGTCGCCAGCTTTGCGCACTTTCTGCAGAAGAGCAGTGAGGGCTAACATGAAACTCATGTTCTGGAAGCGGGAGAAGAGAAGAAGAGTCAGTGGGGCTTGTTGCAAGCTCGTGCGCAGTTTGGGGGAGTGAGGCCAGGGGATGCCGACCCTTGGGGTCCGGTAGGAGCTGGGAGGCAGCAGGGGCTGAGGAAGGCCAGTGCTGGCAGCAACAGCACCAAGCCCTGCTCTCAGTGTTCCCCTGAGCAGCTGAGCCCTCGCTGCAGGCTTAGAACCTCCTCTGGGGCTGGTATTTGCAAGGCCTTGTCCAGCCCGGCTTCCTCCCTGCTGCTGCACCACCACTGGCCCGGGCTGAACTGCAGCAGCAGCAGCACTGTGCAGCATTCTAACTCTTGTGCTGTCACAGGTGCCCTGGCCCCACCCTTTTGCCCCACCCTGGCCCCATTTCCCCTTGTTCTATCACCACAGACTGCTAAAGGGTCTGTCCCCTTCTTTCTGACAGCCCTCTGGCACATAGTCAAAGGCCACCATAGGGTGGGTCTCCCTGCATCCTTCTCTTTCTTCTTTGGGCTGAACAGCCCCAGCTTTCTTCCCCCTGTTCCCATAGGGGAGGTGAGATCCCTTGCATCGTTTTTGTGGTCCTCCTCGGGACGTGCCCTAACGTGTCCGTGTCTCCTATACTGAGGGCTGTGTATCCGGAGGCAGTGCTCCCTGTGAGGCCTCACCAGGGCAGAGCTGAGGGGCAGCATCACCTCCCTCATCCTGCTGGTCACACCTTTATTGATGCAGCCCAGGGGACCGTTGACCTTCTGGGCTGCAGGGCACTGTGTTCCTTTTCTATTTTATATCAGCGCTCTATTTTTTGAACATCATTCTTGAGATACCAACAGCTTTCTAAACATAGTATCAAAAATTCTGTCCACCTTCTTCATCAGGTGATGATGGGGAATTTTAGAGGGAGTAAAATTTGTAACATTGCAAACTGCCTGCATTGTTGTTGATCCAGTACTCAGTGTGAGGATTGTTTTTTCTTTCTGGAAACCAATCTGAGCAGCCTGTGTCAGTGCTCTGTCACTGCACTGTGAAGAATTCCCCACCCACATTTGTGCAGAACATCCTATGCATCTGTACATATGCATTTCTGGCCATTTCCCTTTGTGATGTCACCACACACTGCTGAGAAGAGTCTGTCCTCGTCTCTTTGCCTCCTGCTCCTTACATATTTTTAGACATGGATCAGGTCCCCTCTGAGTCTTCTTTTTCTCAAGGCTGAACAGAGCTAGGTATCTCTGCCTTTCCTCATAAGAGAGGTGTTTTAAGGCCTTTATCATCTTTGTTGCCCTTTAAAAGGCTACACTGCTTTCCTGTATGCTGTATGAGGAACTGCACGATGCAGACATCTGCCATATTTGTCAGCCAGTGACAGATTCCTGTGGGTAGTTAGACTTGTTTGCTTGAAAGCTATTAGTTTTGCCCTTCAGCTAAAGCCATTTCTTAGTTTGTTGCATATTCAGATGATATGCTCCTTTGGGCATAATACTTTGCATTAATATTACTACGTGCACATATTGCACCACAGAGTTGCCTTATCATAAAGAGCCACAAATGAACTTTCACAAATCCTTGACTTTTCCTTCCTGTTAAATAGCATTTTGAAAGGACTAACCATAGTCACTGAATGGAACTTCACATTTACATCTGCAGAGATTGCCTGCCAAAACTTCTCTGTCCTTTTCTCCCAGCTCATCAGCTTGGTTTCACATTGCTCTTGATGGCCATTTGAAAGCCCAAAGGGAAGAGCTTATACCCCTCACTGCACACTCTCTCCCAAAATTCTGCCAACTGTTTCTTCATCTTTTCCCATTCTCATACTAAGGTACTTCACCCAGTGGAGCGCACACTGAGCCCTGGACCTTTGTGGTAGTGCAAGATCCAGATTTAAAACATCGGATTCGGGAGATCGTAGAAGAAGAAGAAGAAATAAACTACAAAAAAAGGATGGGAGATAGATGGGTTAACGACCTGAAGAGATTAAGGTATGAAAAATTCAGTTGGTTAAGAATATTGGAGAGAGCAGTGTTTTGATCTAGAAAAAACAATACTGGGAGTTGTACCTGTGCTTTTCTTTCTGTATTTCAGCATTTATTTTCAGAAAGAAAAACAGCAACACAAAACCTGAAAACATCCAGCTTAATTTTTTTAAATCTTGTTTTAAATATGTTCTTTCAGCTCCTAGGTCCTTAAGCTTCCCCTGTTTTCTGGTGCTGCTTAGGAGGGCAGCCGTAAACGCTTCCCACTTCTAGATTACAGAGAAAGATGAGGTCAGAGGCTGTCCCAGCCATTGTGGTGCTAGAGCCTCTATACTGTGATCCTTTTGCTAATTTTCAGCTGGGCTCCTTCCCAAACTCCTGTCTGAGGAAAGTTGGAGCTCCCCCCCCAGCAGGATTGTTTCATTTTTTTGCTGTCTTTAAGTTAATTCTGGCTACTCGTTGTCACTGTGCTTCAGTCTTTCCACAAAAGGGATTAAAATGAGTGATTTGAATGTTCAGCATACCAATCCCTGTTGTTTGGCTTTGTCTTGATTCTCTGGATAACGATCTTATTGAAGGCAATGTAGTCTAGAAAATTGAAATGATAAATGAAACCTGTCTTGCTTTCTTCTAGTATACTTTTCCTATACTTTTCCTTTTCTCCCTCCTTCCTTGTTTTTAGATATTTCTAAGGTTAAAGATTGGGGAGAAAAACTTAAAAATATGAGTAGTTCCTTGCCAGCTGACCTATAAAATTCCCTTGAGTAAAAATAATTACACACTCTCAATTTGGAGACTTTTCCAAGCGTTTGGCTTTGTCATTTTTATTTTCCTATATAATCTCTATTGTCAGAAACCTTGTCCCATTTTTTCCTGTTGTTTGCCAAGTCGCGAAGCTCCCACGGTTATTAGGAGTTTTGTAGTTGGCTGTGGTAGTCCCAAGGCGAGATTTTATGCACTTGTTGAATTATGCAGTATTTAATTTTTTGAAATGCCCTACAAAGTCTATTTGACTTGAATAACTCCACACAAAGGGGGGGGGGGGATACATACTATGTCCTGGATTGTCAAATGAAGCATATGCACAAGCTTTATAGGGTTTATTTGTTCTCTTTCTTTCAGAAAACTATTTTTCAGGTGCTTACATGTGGTATTTTTATATTTTGAATGAGGGTAGTATAAAATAAACTTCAGAGTAAAAAAACTAAATCTGACATCAGTACTGTATATATTCTCACGGTAACAAATTGGGAACCAAATGAATTCTAATAGAGCTGAAATATCCAGAAACAGGACAGCAACATTTGTAGTAAGAATATGATTAGGTTTATGCCTTAGACCAAACAGTTTTGATCTTTTCTGCCAGCTGTTTTCCCTGCAATCACAAAAATGTTGGTGTTGATGATAACAGGTAAAGCTGCAGGTTGGCAAAATTTTAGGAATTAAATCGTCTTAAGGACAAATGTTCATGAGGCCAGCTCATAGATAAGAGGTCAAGACCTCACTCCTGTTTTTTGCAATTCTACTTTTCAATTCCTCAGTTGAATGTGTTAAACCTCAGAACTCAATTCAAGCTTCTTGCAGAAATGTTTCTGTTTAAGCTGATAATACTTAATCCTTTACAGAACGTGTTTTAAGTTTTAGCCTACTGCTATAATTGTCATGCACCTTTACCAGACCTTTGCAGAAGGCAAATGTGACTTACGGGAAAGTGAAAGAATTGCAGAATAAATGTCTTAAATATTATCCTTTTGCAGAACAAACTGGATCAAAGAGTACTTGGACACTGCCCCCTATCTGATCCTCATTTTCAAGCAGGTGTATGGAAGGCTTCCAAATGGCAGAAAGAAGACCCACTACTACAATGAAATCAGTGTTTCTATTGCCTGTGGCATGCTGCTTGCTGCCCTGCAGGTATGTTGACAGAACTGGCTTGCTGAGGGTCAGTATATTGGTTTGGATTACTTATCAATATTGTTCTACTGAAAAAAGGACGGAACCCAACTTAGATTTTAACATTCAGTCCTCCAGATTGTTGAAATCTGGGCAGTATATCTTTAGTTTTGAGTTTTAAAGTTACTCTGCTTAGGCCTATGCCTGTGCTGATTTCTACTGTCAATACTGCTTAGGAAAAAGGAAAATGCAATGGCAACGTACTTTCAGCGTTGTCATTGTTCTCCTGCTTCAGCATCTGTGGTTTTTGCCTTATGTGGTTTCTGCTTTACATTAGCAGGGCTGTAAAAGGTCTGTAGGTTACCAAAATATGGCTGTTCAGCACCACGTTTTCAGTAACCTCTAAAAGGTGGATTGACCCCGAATCCATTTAGCTCACGATGATGGAAAAATATCAGGGACGTATTTTACAGAACAGGCTGTACTATTTCATTCAGTCTTTCTGAGATATTTCTGAAAATGTACTGATTTCTAAAGCTCAGCATGCTTGACACCAGCCAGTTGGATTTTCTCTGTGGTTTTTCAGTGCTCACTTCTGCTTGATGTATCTGATATACTCACATGAGTACTTTGATAGTGAAGATATTCTGATTGTTAGCTTGGACTGTCAGCAGGATAACAGCAAGCTGCCACCTCTTATATTAGGCCAATTCCCTACCGAGAACTGACATTTCTCCTCCATTCTGTTTTGAGTGACTTTTTCCTGCCTGCTATTGCTATTTCCTTAGGAGAATCTTCAGGATGGGATATGTGAGAAGTAGGCGGCACAAATGCCCATCCCTGGGAGCACTACTGCTCTGCAGCTGCACAGGAATCTCTATTTTCTCCCCCTAGAGCTGACAGCAAAAGGGATGCACAAAAATAGGGCAGAACCAGCTCCGTGTCACAGGTGACTAAATTAGAAGCTGTGAGAGTGATAAAGCTCCACTTTCTTCTCTGCTAGTTCATCATCAGGTGAAACTTCTGAGATTTCCCTATGTCACGGTGTTATCCGTGACAGTAACCCAAGGGGGAACCGAGAAGGGGAAAAAAAACTGTCCGTCAGTGGCCGCGCGCCGCCTCAGCAGAGCCGCACGCTCCGGGGGAGGGGAAAACAGAGGGAATAGAGGGTCTGTAAAGAAAAACACAACGGCACGATCTGAGAAGGAACGGTAACTTTACTAAATCTAATAGAATTGAACAATTGAGAGAGAGAGACAAAATTTCCAAACCAGAAAACTGGGAGCTTACGTTGCTCCCGGCAGCCCCGACCGCGCGCCACAAAAAGCGCGGGCTTCGCGTCTGGTGCCGAGCTCCGCCCCTCCCCTGCTCCCACAGCATTAACTCCTTAACGGCCTGCATGATGTTCTGATGTGGAATACCGGCATCAAAACCACAAAACCACAACACCCTACTAACTGTTCAGCTGCTTAGTGCCATCTCTTCCCCAGCTCCTAAAAGCTAACTGACAGCGTTAAAGGACATGGTGCCATGGACTACTGTTAGTTTTTCTGCTCTTCAGAAGATCATAGATACGGCCAAATATAAGAGGCACATTGCCTGAGCATATCTGTGTCTGCCTTCTGTATCTTGAAGCCAACCAACATGTTTTGCATTATGTGCAGGAAGAGACCGAAATCCATGTGTACAACGATGAAGAGGCACCTCAGCTGTGAGGTCATGGCTTTCTGATAATGTCAGCTCTTTTTTTTCTTCCTTTTTTTCTTTGAGATTTCATATGAAGGCAGAGTGATGCACAGAATTATTTTCAGTTCCTGATGCAAGCCAGACTGTTTGTCACAGACTCCTATGACAAATTCTGTGGCAGAGCCTGTGCCTCCTATCCTTGTGAGGTACATCTACATCTTGAGCAGGAACAAACATTCAGAAAGCTGTAAGACATCTTCCTGCCAACAATCTGAGTTTAAGAACCAAAACATTTCTCTGTGTGAGTGATGAACCCCATGGGGTGACATTCCAGTGAAAGCTCCATGAGTGCCTCTCGTTTTCACTGTAGCCACAGGTTCCCCATCAAGGTGCACACCATAGGCAGACTCCTGCTATATGGAGTACAGGTATGTCAGGGAGTTGAGCTGTTTCCATTAGTCTGGGCTGTTGCTGCAGTGGAAAGATGCTGGTTTGTTGTTTTTCTTTCTTTTCCCTGAAGGCAAAATAGTCATCTTTTGTGGTTCTGCTGGGGCGATGTTCCAAAGCTTGCAGAAGAGTATAGTAAAGCAGTATTTCTGGGCTAGTCGGTACGAGAATGCATACAGGTCTCAGGAGAATGAGTACAAAATCACCCAGCACAGACCTTTGTTTTGCTTTGCTCCTGTCTCTTTGCAGAACGCTGGTCTGTACACGGTGACCACCACACCCCTGAACTGTGGGCCCCAGCTCCGGGCGTTGCTCCAGCGCCCAGCGAATGAGAAGCTGCTCTTGCTTCTCCCTGTGGGCTATCCCAAGAAAGGTGCTACTGTGCCTGCACTGACACGGAAGCCATTAGAAGACATCATGGTGGTCATGTGAACCCAGGACCACAAGGATAGAATGCGACCTATTGCCTGCCAGAAAGCAGCAGCCCATTGAAGTTGTGGATGCTTTTCCTGTGCATTATGCCCAGCTTTAATGCTCATGTGTCACTGCTGCTCTGTCTCTTTACACCGGTGCACCTTTTAGTGCTAGTAACCACGGTGCCTGCTTATACTAACAGCATCAAGTAGTCATGCATGGTGCATTTAGCAGGTGCTATTACCAATGAACCTGAGCAATTGTTTCAAGAGACAAGTACAGTAACATTTAAGTGACCTCTATCAGTTGATTTTTCTCATGTGTTGTAGAGACAGACCTTTCCTTGAACTAGAACTTGTATTTTCCTTATACTTTTGTAATCAGTTATTTTTACTTCATAATTTTAATGGAGGTTGTATATCACAGAGTCATAGAATCAGTAAGGGTGAAAAAGACTTCTAAGGTCATTCCAGTCCAACCATCCACCTACCACCAATGCTTCCCCACTAAACTGTGTCCCTCAGTATGACATCTAAATATTTCTTGAACACCTCCAGGGCCTCTACCACCTCCGTGGGCAGCCTGTTTCAGTGCCTGATTGCTCCTGCACCTCAGCCTGTTCTGGCACAAGCACTGAATAAACTGTCCCATAGTTTAAAAACAGATAAATAAAAAGCCAAAATTCTTGTGATGGCACCTTCTTAGTCATGTTTTTTGCGAGACGGGTTTTGCTCATCCTCTCAGTATCCCTTGCTGCCATTGTAGGGCTAGAGGAGAATACCACCTATACTCCTGATCCAAAAACTAACTGCCCCGATGTGCTGAAGTCCTTTTTGATGTTAGGGTCTGGCCGACATACAGTGCCCCGTGCTTCCCCTCAGAATGGAGTCACCTACTACAGTTACCCTTCTTTCCTTCTTGGCAAAGGCAATCTTGAGACACAGAGTTGATCGCCTGACCCTAGACAATGCCCTGGGTGGACCTCCCACTGCAACTTCACTCACCTTTCCCTTCAATTCCAAGCCTCAAACCTACTGTGCAGGGGCACCTGGGAAATGTGGTGGTTAGGGATGGGGTTTGCCTGCAACACTGAGCTGTGACCTGTTCCCATTCCCTCCCATCTCTTAGGTCCCCTCCCTCCACCAGACATCAACAGAGAGGGGCCCATCACTGTTTGGGGGATATCACCCCGGTGCCGCAGGCATAGCAGGGAGTTACTCCTCTGCCCTATCTCCTGCTAACACTCCCCGACGCTCCTTAACCTCCCCACCTCTTCTGAGGTGAGCAGATCATCCACCTGCTCACACCTCACGCAGGCTGTACCCCTGCCGCCCTCCACCGGCAGCAACAGGCTCAAGCACTCCCCTCAGTCAGAGACCTGAACCGCCGCATCCTTTTCGGCAAGAGCTTTCTGACGAGCGGAAAGCCCACGGCTGAATCCGTAGTTTGGGAGGCAGCCGACCATCCGTGCCACGCCCTGATGGCTGCGATCCGAAGGGACCGCCCATCTCCGCTGCGGGGTTTGCCTGCTGTCGCTCCCGTCTCCGCCTACACCGCGTCAGCATCGCCGAGCATCGGGGTTTCTCTCTTTAAACGCCCCGTCCCCTTTACTCGGATTTGTACGGGAAGGAGCTTTTCCCAAGCGCCAGTCCCTGCTCACAAATAGCCGTAGCTCCCCAGCTTCAGGCTGAAACTTTCCGAGGCTCTCCACACGTGAGAGGCGCTTTCCCGTCACACCAAACGAGGCGTGTATCAACTCGTTCCAAGGCCGTCTCTCCCACCCGCCGAGGGCCCCGCCTGGCGGCAGCTTCGGAACGGCGCCGCTCGCTGGTGGCGCGGCTGTTGTGGCCGGTACCCGTGCGGACAGCGCCCCCTCGTGGCGCTCCGCTTTGTGTCTGAGCGCTGGGACGCGGGCAGCGCGGGTACCAGCGCTGCTAGCTAAGTGAGCCCAGGGGGTAATTTGCACAAGTACAGCTCCTCGTGGTGTCAGTCTCTCTCTGCCACCCCGAAAAACGGTTTACCTCTTTGGTAGACGATTCAACTAGCGGCGCGGCTGTGCGTTCACGCGGCTGTGCGTTCAGCTGTTTTACCACTCCCGTTTCCCACAGTCTTGCACACGCTCTTGGTAGCATCGAGACAGCCTGAAATTAACTTCTACAACTACAGTAAAATCACAAATCTTCAGACTTCCTGCATTCCAGCCCAAATTCAACTGATTTCGACAAAAATAGAATTTGAAGTACAAAATTGAAACAAACAAACAAACAAACAAAACCCACATACAATTTGAATTAGAATCACTTCCTTGTAGAAGCAGGCCTCGCTGGACCTAGAAGCTGGTCAAGGACACAGCAATGCCTCTGGTGACCAGTGGAAAGTGCAGGTGGATGGGCACCAGGTTCCCAGGTGCCAGGAACATGCCTCACAGCTGGGGTGACAGCACATCTTTCATGCAGATGCCACTCTGCACTCCCAGGCTCCCTCACAAAACACTTTGCATCTCCTATAAAAGTAAATATGCTTATTTTCCTTCCCTTCCCTTCTTCAATTCAGAGCTTATGTAGATACTGGGTTGAACCTTTGTCACTCTTCTCTACGTTCTATACCTTGGAAATAAAGTGCTGCTGCTGAGATCAATTTGCAGCAAAGAGTGGGTGTTTGTGTGCGTTTATTCCACAACTGCTCTCAGGGAGCCTTTATCAGATTAATTCTGTATAAACCAGCATGAGCTTGCAGGTCAATTTGTTGCGTTTATAAGACTATATATGTACTATGGCTTTTCAGACGAGAAATGAAGAGCCAAGCCACATTAAAACACGCCCAAAATTGTCATGATAACAAATATTGCTGTATGTCAACATACATATTTGGAACAAAAAGGAGTTTTGTTTTGTTGTTGATTTTCTTGCAGGTATTGATAATGGAAACTGACACATAATGGCTGAAGAAAACCAGCTCATGCACTGTAGCAGAAATGCAAAATCATGTCTTGGAACAGTGACTGTGCACCTGGTGGGAAGGCAGGGCCAACCCAGAGGAGCTCAGGTGCATACAATGTACTTGAGTGACAGGAAGGAATGAATCCTGCCTCCACCCCTTCCCAGACCACATTTAACAGTTGGCAGTGGGGTCAAGGGTGTTTTACTAGAGATTTCTGTCTATCCTGGACCTTCTAGATGTAAGTGGATTTTCTTTTTTTCCCCTCTTTGTTTCTGCGTTTGTGTTTCTGTGTTTATGGCTGTTGTATTTGAGCATATCCTTACTTGCTGCAGCCTAGGACCTTGCTACTATGCTGTCACTGCTGCATTTTCCATCCCGTAACAGCATTACATGCTGCTGTTGCATGAGGAGCATTCTGCTCAACAAAGCATTTCTGGAATCAGGATATGTGTGTTTAAAGTGTTTTGGTTTTTTTTATTTATTTTTAATGAAAAGCCTATTCAAATGTTAATATGCCAGTGACACGATACCTGCTGATGATACTGTAGAGTCTCTTCCAAGTTACGCTGCTGTTGCAGCAAGCCTACATGCTATGGTTTTACTCTAGGCTATAGCACTTTGAAGGCCTTGAAGCGATTATATGTGAAGTCAGTATCTGACAGATTTTACTTTTCTAATTGCGAGGTAGATATCATAGACTTCTGAGAAATTAATCTTTAGAAAGCGTTTGGGCACTCCAAGGCAGGATACGCAATATCTCAATACCAGGTACTAAGAGGACAAGCATTCATAGTACTAGTCCCATGCTCTATGCAAAAAGCCCAGAAGAAATAAAACATAGGAGTTAATTCCGACAACGTTTACAAATGCCAGGAAAGTCCCATCTAGAAGGGATGACAGTGATGTTACACTGATGATGCTGTTTATGAACAGGTCTCCATTTGGTGCGGCTGCTGCACTGGCTTGCACGCAGGTTGCCAACCATTGGGATCTTTCTGGGCATCCTCCTCCTCTTCCTCCTCCTCCTTCGTGCTATCGGCTTTGATGCTCACGTGACGTCTCGATTTCTTGAGCAGCCAGAATAGCACCAGGAACAAGATGAGTGCTGCAGCCAGGACCCCAAGCTGCCAGGATGGAAAGGCAGCGAAGGGCAGGGCTTGCATGCCAGTGCCACTCTGCTCCTGGTTCAGCTGCTGTATCTCCTGCAGCTGCTGTGCCATCTGCTGTCGCAGAAACTCCTCGCGCCGCTGCATGCGGATGAGCACGTCCATCTCAGAATCGTCGCCAGCTTTGCGCACTTTCTGCAGAAGAGCAGTGAGGGCTAACATGAAACTCATGTTCTGGAAGCGGGAGAAGAGAAGAAGAGTCAGTGGGGCTTGTTGCAAGCTCGTGCGCAGTTTGGGGGAGTGAGGCCAGGGGATGCCGACCCTTGGGGTCCGGTAGGAGCTGGGAGGCAGCAGGGGCTGAGGAAGGCCAGTGCTGGCAGCAACAGCACCAAGCCCTGCTCTCAGTGTTCCCCTGAGCAGCTGAGCCCTCGCTGCAGGCTTAGAACCTCCTCTGGGGCTGGTATTTGCAAGGCCTTGTCCAGCCCGGCTTCCTCCCTGCTGCTGCACCACCACTGGCCCGGGCTGAACTGCAGCAGCAGCAGCACTGTGCAGCATTCTAACTCTTGTGCTGTCACAGGTGCCCTGGCCCCACCCTTTTGCCCCACCCTGGCCCCATTTCCCCTTGTTCTATCACCACAGACTGCTAAAGGGTCTGTCCCCTTCTTTCTGACAGCCCTCTGGCACATAGTCAAAGGCCACCATAGGGTGGGTCTCCCTGCATCCTTCTCTTTCTTCTTTGGGCTGAACAGCCCCAGCTTTCTTCCCCCTGTTCCCATCGGGGAGGTGAGATCCCTTGCATCGTTTTTGTGGTCCTCCTCGGGACGTGCCCTAACGTGTCCGTGTCTCCTATACTGAGGGCTGTGTATCCGGAGGCAGTGCTCCCTGTGAGGCCTCACCAGGGCAGAGCTGAGGGGCAGCATCACCTCCCTCATCCTGCTGGTCACACCTTTATTGATGCAGCCCAGGGGACCGTTGACCTTCTGGGCTGCAGGGCACTGTGTTCCTTTTCTATTTTATATCAGCGCTCTATTTTTTGAACATCATTCTTGAGATACCAACAGCTTTCTAAACATAGTATCAAAAATTCTGTCCACCTTCTTCATCAGGTGATGATGGGGAATTTTAGAGGGAGTAAAATTTGTAACATTGCAAACTGCCTGCATTGTTGTTGATCCAGTACTCAGTGTGAGGATTGTTTTTTCTTTCTGGAAACCAATCTGAGCAGCCTGTGTCAGTGCTCTGTCACTGCACTGTGAAGAATTCCCCACCCACATTTGTGCAGAACATCCTATGCGTCTGTACATATGCATTTCTGGCCATTTCCCTTTGTGATGTCACCACACACTGCTGAGAAGAGTCTGTCCTCGTCTCTTTGCCTCCTGCTCCTTACATATTTTTAGACATGGATCAGGTCCCCTCTGAGTCTTCTTTTTCTCAAGGCTGAACAGAGCTAGGTATCTCTGGCTTTCCTCATAAGAGAGGTGTTTTAAGGCCTTTATCATCTTTGTTGCCCTTTAAAAGGCTGCACTGCTTTCCTGGAACAAAGGACTATGAGATGAGAGTTCAGCCTCTTGCAATGACTGTTCCCAATTATGAGGGGTCATCACAGACAGCTGTTCTGTTTTCTGATTTTGTGTAGCAGCACAGTCAGTTTTCATTTGAACTACTTCTCTAATGTGATCACCTAGCAGAATAACTTCGGAAAGATAGTACTATAGATTGGTAGCCAGAGGGGAAAATAAGGGGTGGGAAAAATGCTGATTTCCTCATTGTTAAACCTGCAGAAGCTTCTGAGAATGTATTCCATGCATCAGGCCCAGAGGTCTTGCTGGAATTTGAAGATCAAGCTAAGGTTGATGATACATTGTACCTACCTGTGTGAAGTTGATGAAGGCCTTGAAGAAGTTGTGACTTTATGTGAGGGAGAAGAACCTGGGGTCGGGGGTGCAAAAAGTTTTAGCAATGGTATTTTTGTCCTTGAAGCATTAGTTATCACCCCTTTTCCAGTCTGAAGGTTTGGGCCACTTTCCACAACAACATAATGTCTATGTTTCAGTAAACTTGTTCTTTGGGTTTTACATTTGAGAAAAAGAGACATAAGCAGAAAGAGGTAGCAAATGCTTAAGTATCCTCACTAAGGAGTCAAGGAGCAGAGGAGAGAAAAAAGAGCATTCCTGCATTGTCATAATTGTTTGGATTTTGGATTGGCTGTTCTGTTTGTTCCTGTTTATGAGCTGGGACACATGAAACTTAAACTGGCAATGTAAGGTGATTATATGACTACTGAAGTATCTGTATGACTCCTGGAATTGCATTTAAAGTATCTTATTGGGTTATGACTCAGCTTCTGTCCAGCAGGACAACTATGGCTCCAGATTTGTTGGATATGGTGCCTTTTATTTCTCAGAGTGCTTCTTGGGCTTAACGAAGTACAGCACCTTTATCTCTAATTCCTTTTTCACGAGAAATAAAGATAAATATGGTTTGGTTGCAGTTGGGCTTGTTGATATCGAAGATCTTTCCCAACCTGAGCAATTCTATGATTCTGAGATTAAGGCATGTAGCAGGAGAGGAACCATTTTAAATTCTGTGAAATAATGGTATTGTTCAAATAAAAATATGGTATAATCAATAACTGAAATACTAGAGAGTTATACATTACTTTAGAAGTTTAGATATTAAGTATTTTAGAGTTTTCTAAGCAGTACAAAGCAGGAGTTCCTCAACTTTAAGCCAGAGTGTATTATCAATTAACTTTGATAATAGTTGGTCCTGCAAAGGGAAGAAAAGGCTTCTTGAAATGCTTATATTCACTACCTGTTTAGAAATCAAAAGCCACTAGAAATACTGACTCATTTTGATTAACTGCTTTTCTGAGAGAGCAGAAAAAGAACTGTGATTATTTCCTTTTACTGCTTGGGAGACCAAAGCTGCATATGCAAGTGTAATCACTTCATAGAGATTTAGGATCTGTTTCATTCTGAACCATATTTCAGAATGCCCTTGAAATGAGGAACTGTATTTCCAAACTGTCTGCTCTGCTATGATATCAGACCTACAGCTGATTGTATGTAGGATTCCAGACTGTAATTCAGCTTAAGGGTATTTAAGGAGCTGAATGAGGCTGATAGCTCATTCCTGTAGCTCAGTGAGATCCGAGAGACAATCCTCACACACAAACCTTGAAAACAAACAAAGTGTCTCAAATGTCTCACTCTGCTCCAGTAGCATTATAAATAAAAGGTGGATAATGGATGGTACTAGAAAGGGGGATTTCTTATTGTGATTACTACCTCCATCTGCACAAGAATGCGTGAATGTATGTATATAAAAGATTTTAAGTATGTATATACATATAAAGTATAGGTTAAATATGTGGTACAGCATTCTTTCTTCTTGTTTCATGAATGCATAATTATAAAGCCTCTGTAAACACTATGTTTCAGGAAAGGAGATGTGAAATTTTTCCAATAAGAAAATCTTGAAAAACATGAAATGTTTCTGCTTTTGGAAGGTACAGAATTAAGTGCAAGAAAATTCTCTCAGGGAAAAGGAGTCTTAAAAATGTTTTGTTAGGTTTGTTAGGTTTTCTAAGACCTGAGGGTCCTTGTTCTCTGTCTTCAGTAACTGGATTTCTAGTTGGAATCCCAGAGCTGAGTAACTTGATCTTGTTGCATCAACACTGACCGAATGCTCACAGTCCTGAGTTCCCCTGTCTAAAGATGGTGTTATCTTGTTACTGAGTAGATTTAGAACAAGAGAAGACATGTAAGCAGTATGGTTAGGTGTTTTCATTCTGACCTTCAAACCAGAATATCCATAAATGTTGCCAATATTCTGTAACATCAGATGACACCTAATGCAGTATTTGCTGTGGAAAGGAACTGAGCTCTAGCATGAATCTTGGCTTTTGTGTGCAGGGTTGGGACACAGATCATTACTGATTTGGATTACATAGAATAGCACTTCTTACACTTTACTATAAAGCAGACTTCTGCATTTGGTTTTAATAACAGTATTAAAAAATACAAAACTTATGTGCTATGGTCAGCCCACAGAAGTAAATTCCTTAACCTTCTTCTACTTAGTGGAAGCAAAAGGGAAGCCATTCCCAAGTATCAACTCCTTTAAGTAAGCTGGTAAGCTGAGGTTTCTTATGTGCAGCTTATCCTTATTAAAGGGTATCTAACTTCACACTTGATGTAAATGTGCAAAAAATATTTGATAGAAATGAACATAAACACTGTGCATAGTATGTCAGACTGACAGAAGACCTAGAAAAGCAGTGAGCACAGGAGAGTAACAAGATTTATGTCTTCTTGTGTGTACGCCAATACAGCATCTGGATTATATATATATCCTTACTCCAAAGTTTGTCTTCCTTTCAATAGAATTTGTTGTATCCTTTGCTTATAATTAGACGACTGAACACAAAGTAGAACTATGACTGAAGTAATAAAGGTTACAGCAAGCTGCAGCTAACTGCTGCATGTTTTAACTGCCAGCAGTAAATTTGGGAGATTCTAAATATCCTCCTTTCTGCAAATAGAATAGACTGTGTCTCTCTGGATATTATTTTCCAGCTTCATTTAGTAAACAGCTGATGAACGATTTGTGAAGTTTAAGAATGTAGTTATTCTGAATTAGTATGCTTCTTTAGCACATAACTGATATTCTGTGGATCATTTGATCAGTAGCTGCAAACAGTTTGTAATTGATGTTATCATTAGCTAGTGCAGTGCTCACTCCAAATGAGACTGCAGTGTTGTAAATTTGTGCTGTTTGATTGAGTCAATTATCCAACCAGAAGATAGAGTCAATGCAGCTTGACTTCTAATTAACGTACACTCAACAAATGACAACCATTGTAGGCAAACGTACAACCTGAGGCACTCTTTTACTGAAGTTCTTTTGATAGAAGACTACATGATGGTCTGCAGGAATCAAACATGGAAAATTTTTGAACACTTGAATGAACATATTAATCCCAGCTGTGCTAATTTCAGACAACTGTGGCTCCCATTTCATTGTTTCAGATCTGAGTGGAAGTATAGGGCAGTGTGGACTAAATGTGACTAAATGAGGAGCAGCCATGAGGAGTGGCAGATTCTTTGAATGATTAATATCTGTTGGATTCTCTTGCAGGACATTGAAGTCCTTCGTGATCACAGGCTGTGTTTTTTGAGCTGCGTAGTCAAACAGCAGGCTTATTTCATGGGATGGACGTGTTTCCTTCTGTCTGTTGAAAGGAGAAAAGAGGAGGAAATAGTTTTTATTGTATTATTTAGCTTCTCAGAGAAAATCTATTTCTTTGGAATTCGTCTTTAAATATATATATATATTTCGTAGCCACAATAATCCCTTTATCTCCAGCTGCTTCTGATTAGCAAGAAAGTATGTGAAGTCCTCCACTATACTTGCCACAGTTTTCTGGAGGCCGCTAGATGGCATAAGGAGACTATGTAGGAACAGAGAACTTCGACCGCGAGTGTGTTAACGGGCGTGAGCAGGCTTGATGTTGTCTTTTAACGTATTCTGTTACCCAAATCACAGAATCAGTAATATGTATCTGACATTAAAAAAGCGAGTTTTTGACTGTGATAAAAAAGGGACTGATCAAAAACACAAAGTACTGTGTGCGCTCAAAAAGCGGATGAGATTCCTTTCAAATAAGCCCTGATTGATAGGTCCAGTAAAGTGAGGTTTTTTTCTTTCTTAAAGAAGGGACCTCGTTTTTTCTAGTCATATATTATGTTACACATAAATAATGATACAGGTACAGTGTTTTCATATTATTCATCTGTCAAACTATTTACCAGGTGTCTTTAAGAAAACGCTTGTTATTTTCCAGACACTTCCGTTCATTGAATTAATTCTCCATTTATTTCCCTTTCTTCAAGTGTCTTCATGCTCATGTTCAGAACTCTGCAACCCCAGCAAACAAGCAGCTAAGCCGTGGCATGCAATCACTTTTCCCCTGAAGGGCAGATCCAGCTCCAGTCTACTCAAATGTTCTTCCTTGCTAACATAAATCACAGTGCGGGGTTTGTCCTCCATAAGACACATAGGTATTTGGTTTAATTTTTGAAGCGTGCCTGAAAGGAGGTAATCACAAAGGAGTTTCTTTCTCTTCAGACCTTATGTCGTGAGCGAATTATATAACGTTAGACTGAGAAGAGCTGTGGAGGAAAAAGCGTTCTCATCTTCTCTCAACTTGTATCCTGCAAATCTTCATCTATTCTCTATTTCAAATGAAGGTCTTTTAGAATGAGCTGTGTATGAAAACTATACTTTATTTCCACAAACATTTTGAGAATGAAACATGGAGCTTTAAATAACTGGGGAAGTAAGTGTATCTCACCTTACAACGTAGACTGTGGTGGCATAAGAAGCTTATGGGAGCACAGAAGGGAAAAATGCCTGGGGATGAAATACAAATATAAAGGCATACATGTAATGCTATGTTCAGACTAGCTCTACAGTTGTGTTACAACAAAGAAATTGCTTACTGGGGCAAGGTAGGCTTGGATTTGCCTTCAGGCGCAGAGGAGTTGGTTGCCCAAGTAGGAAGTCAGGTGCCAACTTAAAATGATGGCCCATCTGGGGTATTCCCCTTAGAGAAGATTCAGCCAAGTAGATAAAGCAGAAAACTGGCACTACTGCCCACATAAATCAGACAAATCACTTAGTAGTTTTTTCCTTCAGAGAAAAAGATACTAGAGAAGCTTCTGATTGCCTTAATCTGATATCAAATTTGTTGCCTCCAACAGTTTTCTTGCTTTCATACTCATCTTATCTATGATCAAACCATATCTCTAATCATTAATCATGAAAGTATTCTTCCTGTAATAATTATTAATACTGAAAGAATACTGGGAAAATAGGAGACTGAGACAGAATAGATCAACACTGCTAAAATTCAACACTGAACAGACTGACCACTCTGTGCACTTGGAGAAAGAAAGAATGTAGGTTTGAATTTAACTCATCTTGTTTGCTACATTCAGTGTTTTATTTTCTCCTGAGAATTATGTCAGAGATCAACTTAAATATATCAGGTTTTCCGAGGCAGGGCTTTCTGTCTGTGTGCTGTATTCCTGTACACCCAAAGAGGAAAATAGCTTCTAACAAAGGATGAGAAACACAGCATTTTTTCAATGCAGGATTCGTACATGTTTAATGAAAGGCTGTTTACCACAGTGTTTATACGATGCTTAGATAAATGACGGATTTCTTTCCAATTAATATGGTTAATTTGTATTTCCTACCTGTGAATGTTGTGCTTATGTCACTGGATGCAATACAGGGCAGTTGATGGAAAAGTTGTAGACTTATGAGAAAACAGCTCATTCTTACCTTGAAAGAACTGGAAGAAGGAAAAGTTGAAGTGCAGAGAGCAAGGAGAACTAGATGAGGAAAGGGTATATGAATTCATGGCATATATGGGGAAGAGAAGTTACTGCTTTGCAGATCTCTGTTGTTCAAATGAAACAAATAACAGCAATCTTAACAGGAATTCTTTTGCATTTATTTTTAAGTTACAAGCAGTACTAAATTATTTACTCTATGGCCCCATTACATGAGTGCTTCTGATTAGAATTTGGTAGTTTCCAGAAAGTCTTGAATGCACTGGAATGCACTGGGCTCAGGTATGTTAGCTGAAGCTAGTGTTGGTGTGGAAGGCTCCCAGGGTCATGTGGCCAGTGAGGACCATTGGATAGGGCAGTAGCCCAGAAGAGGCATCTGCTGTGCTCTTGGGACAGTTGCCCCTGCATCCTTCTGCTTCCCAGCTGGAGCTGAGGAATGACCCTCCTTTGACTAGTGTAGCTATGCCTGCAGTGGTTAAAAGAAAGGAGGAGAAATGTTGGCAGCGTCGAGGAATGCAAGGCTGACCACTGCCTCACCTAGGCTAACACCTGGCTCTTAGTGAGCTTTCTTATGTTCAATATCAGGCAGCCTATCAAAGCCATTGGTGGTGCAAGGCAGAAAGAACAAGTTTTGCCACCTGAAGAAGGCGTTTGGCTGTAGGAGGAAATAAAGCGCTGATCCCACAGTCTTAAGGCTAAACTCCCACGAAAGGTTGAAGAGTTGATTATTTTTAGCAGGGCAAAGCCTAGGGGGAGGGCTTGTCAAGTAGATTAAACCATTGTTAGGTGCAGACCAGAATTCTCCTGCAGCACTTTCCTTTCCATTACACCTGCATCCTGATGTGAAATAGAATGTTGCAGAAAGGGGGGAGGGGAGATGGGGAGAAACGAGGAGGGGAAAGCCGAACTCAAGAGCTGAAGCAGTGGCAGCCACTGATGCAGTTGTTCTTTCCTGTCATTGCTTCTCCCTATTGGCTTTTCTTAGGCCAATTTCTTTCTGCTAATCCCCAGGGTAGCCTCTGAGAGCTGTTTATCATCTTTGGGCAAAATGTTTCAGCCTCCTCTCGCTACTCTTGCTTCTTGCACACAGTGGTGCTGATATGTCTAAGTGTCCAGAAGAGCCTGAGGACAGACTAGGATGATGTTTTTCTCTCCCCTCTCCCCCTCTCCCTCTCTATTTTTTTTTTTTTAAAGCTCCCTCGGCCTAATTCTCTTGCTCAGACTCAGCAGAATTGTTTTAGTTACCCCTGGCTTCATCCAGGCTGTGAAAATTCATGCTGCAGCAAATGTGTTGCTGCACAGGTGTTGGGGATTCAGCCACTCTGAGCCACGTGCTGTGTCATCTCACCCTTTGGAGCACTTGTTTAAACATTGTTCAAAGCAGTCTGGTCACTGTGGGTTGGGGTGGACAGGCTGTTCAGGGCTGCCCTTTTCCAGCTACCTTTTGTGAATTTCCTCACTCTGCTGTATGGCTTATCTCCCAGACGGAAGAGGATAGGAGAACATGTTTCTCAAAGGGAGAAGATTTGTGGGAGGGCAGCTGGAGATTCAGCTGGCCAGAATCATAGAATCACAGAATTGTAGGGGCTGGAAGGGACCTCTAGAGATCATCTAGTCCAAGCCTCCTGCCAAAGCAGGCTCCCTAGACCAGGTTGCACGGGTAAAGTGCTGACAGCTTGCAGGTGTTGTGGCAACAGAAAGTGACTCCTTTTATCTGAAGCTTAAGTATGAAAGAGGTGGGCCTACAGAAACAGAAAAGCTCCTCAGAGACTGGGAGTTATGGTCTAGCCCTGCTTGAGTCTCTCTTCTGTTCTGCTGTTCAATTTTTCAGGTCACAGCCAT
Organism: Callipepla californica brunnescens; assembly: GCA_023055505.1. NCBI lineage: Eukaryota > Metazoa > Chordata > Aves > Galliformes > Odontophoridae > Callipepla > Callipepla californica. The sequence continues at coordinate 21,887,671 of JALIRH010000003.1, read as the reverse complement.
TAACTGTTTCAGGTCACAACCCCTCATAGAGCACTCTGGTTATGCAATAGTTCTTGGACCATACCCTGGTTTTATATTGCCTCTAAGTTCTCTAGTGTAAGGTCTTTCAGTCTAGAAACAGAGGCACACACATACAATAGTACTACATACTTCCTAAGAACAGAACTGAGAGGAAGACTGAAAAAATATGAAAAGAAATAATCCACACACTGGCATGTCCTTAGAAGACTAGCTGCTAAGAAATGGAGTCCACTGGGACCCTGAACTCTAACTGAATGGAAGGTGTGGCTGAAGTCTGTATCCCTTAAGAGTCCAATTTCTTTGGTAACTGTTCCTCTAAAGATAATGTAATGGTCTGTCCTCCACAAGTTTTTCCTGTTCTAAAGTGGTAGATTAGCCTGACTTGTCCAAGCCTCTTGTACAATTGCATGGGAATATTTCATGCCTTGTAGTAGAGTATTCCCTTACCCACTTTATGATCAGAGTGGGGATCAGGCACTTCTCTTAAGGACCTGAAATGCCTAAGTGTGAAAAGCCTCTCTTGAATGGGTAGATTAATTGCTGAGCTGTATGAAAATGAAATGTGTTCTTTCCTGCCTGATGCAGGCAGTCTGTTTTTGAGTTTAACTTTGCATTTTTTATACAGTAAATTGCTTTCCAGTAATCACACAAACATTTTAAAGATTATACATAAAATTACAGGCATCTCCAAATCCATCACAGATGTCCTTGGGGTTTCTTATGCCTAGGGGAAAGCCTTGGTTTTTAAAGATGGAAAAAGCAGAATTAATTAAAGGAAAAAGTCTGGTTGCTTACACAGATATATGGGAATTATCAGACTGAGTCAGACTTAAACTGTGTAGACTGGCTTGGGTACAGTGACTGTAGAAGGGGGCTCTAATTATGACTATTTGCACCCACTGGCACAGTGCATGCTTTCAGTCATGTAGACGGCTCGTGTTGGAGGAGCTGAGCTGTCTTCACTTGGAGCTGAGCTCTGTATAAGCAGAACTATAGCATAATTACTCTGTCTGCGTACACCTTCCTCCTGGGAAGGGATCCACACACTGACATCTGCTATCAGCCTGAGCTAGAGGAGAAGCAGGGAAAGAGGAGCTGTTGCATTACTCTGGAACAGCTGCAGGTTGGGACTGGTGCCAGAAGTGGGGGAGGAGATTTTCGGGAGCCTGGAGAGATGAAGGCAGATCTCTTCAGGTCTGGGGCTGCAAAAGACCAACGCTGTGTGTGGGCAGGATCAGGATGCTGTGTGGGAAATATCTGCTGTTCCAGTGGAAAGGGAGTTCCCTCCTGAATCTTCATGCAAGCTGTTTTTCTTAAGTCCTGGGCTTTATCATAGATCTAAGTAAGCTCATGGGGTGGGCTGCAGAGCTGCAGCCCTTACCTCTTTCCACCCATCCAGTGATGGCAGCCCTTGGGATTGAAGATACGCTGCTTTTGACCCAGAGGGTCATGGGGCTGAAAACAGCAGTGGGGTCGTGTGACTGCCTCCAGGCAATGCTATGAGGCATGTTATGGGAGGTATGTGCTCAAGGTAAAGATCTTGGCACAATGTAGGTGCTGCAGTTCTCAGCCTGGCATTGCTTGCTCTTTGTTGGGTATGTGGCTGAGGGTGTTCCAACAAAGCAAATAAATTTAGGGTTCAGTTACATTGTCAGATGTTCTTCTCAGCTGGCTGCTTAATACGAAACATAGAAGGTAAAGGCCATATACTGTTTTTACCTTTTGGTATTTGATAACAGATGAGCACTTTGCAAATCTTGCACTTCCTGTGACTTCATTTGGAAGTATCCAGTGGCACCTGGGGAGAGCTGTAAAGTGCTAGTTGGGATGACAGCATCTTTTCTAAATACAACGGCACTTCCTTGGATTATATTTGAATGTTTGGCCCTCTTGAGGAGAGGGGAAATGTATTTGGTCTCTGACAAAACTAAGGAAGGGTTTTCTGTGTTATGTAATTTGTAAGACTACTGGGAATAGTCCAGCTAACAACCTGTTTCAAACTGAATGATTTAAGAATATCCATGATGTTCTGTTGAATATATCCAAATGACATGAGATGCAAGTACATTAAAATCTTAGTCACAGTCTAAACCATGTTTCTATTATTCTTTCACTGTAAGCATTACAAAAAGTGGTACAAACCAGCTCCCTATGTGATGCTTGTAGGAATGTGTCATGGGATTACTTTGTTACAAACCTAAGTGTTCTAAGTGGTTTTTTTTTCGTTTTTTTTTTTTTTTAAGTGTTTCACAGCCTTCTGATATATTATTCTTAAAGCTATTTTTCCCTTTTTGTGTTTAAAATGTATTCTGACTCTGAACAGAGCAGAACAAATACACCTTAATGAACACTGTAATGAATGTGATGCTATGCTGGCTTGGACAAACTAATTCGTGAATCTCATTATCACTATAATATATTCATTATTTAGCATGTGTCCTGATTGAGGGTAAATGCTTATTCCAAAATTAAAGCCATATTTTGTAAGCATGATGCATAACTTATTTTGAGCGGCATTGGATCAGGTAAACTAGGCAATATATTGGGCTGGCCCTATTTGGTGATATGGGTAAGCTCTTGAACATGCAATTAAAGGGTGGTATCTGCAGACAATGCATGTAGCTTTAAAGCAAACTTTGTTAAACAGTCAACAAAGTAGAATTTGCCTGGGCTATCAGTGAAGTATTTATCCACTTGTGCTGCTGAATCCTGTCAGTGCTGCAGCTCACCGGCATTATCAATTGTCAGGGCCAATGTATAATCTTTCTGAAACTCTCAGAAAGGGTTTCAGGAAAAATGTGTTTTCAAGAATAAATCTCACTTTCACTTGTGATGTTTCATGCATTGTGGCATATTTGCTAGCTCTACTCTGATGTCTGTGTTAGTAGACACAAGGACCTAGGAGGTGCTCAATAAGTGTAGGCTTAACATTGCCTGTAGTATTACTAGAAAAACATCATCGCTAGCATATACACTGACCAGGTCTAAGCAAGGAAGTTGGTTTTGATCTCATGAGGTTTCTCCACTTCTAAAGTGGGTGGAATACTTCAAGTGTGCTTCTGTGTTTTAAACAGCGTTCAGATTTCAGCAAACATCCGAGAAGTTTGGGGTGGCAAACAGTCCCTTTCCTGACTGAGTGTTATCTTTTCTGGCACAGTGTACATAGAGACATAATCATCTCTTCCAAAGGCAGTGGATGGAATTGTATGTTCACAGAATTGTAGAATCATATTGGTCAAGACTAGAACTTGTAGATGACACACCATCATTCTAAAGCAAATGTTATTCCATCAATTATTCTCATGCAGTCTCTCCTGTGGGTCCAATCTGTGAATTAGACCAGAAACATATATACGTTTTAGGTGTATGAGTTTGGTTTCAAGGTTCTGAATATTGCACCTATCAATGAGAATTCAGATTTTCTTGGTGTAAGTCTGAGTCTGGATGATAGCAAAAGAAACCTTCTGTCTATGTTTTTGTCTCCTTTTCCTCCATGTATCTCAAATGTAGTTTTTTCTTTTATTTCCTGTCTGTTGCCCATTTATCTTTTTCCACCATCTCTTCTAACATGTCACTTAATGCAAGACCATTTGGATCAGGTGATTCACATATGTCCTTCCCCTGCTGAATAATCAACATGAGACAGGGAAGTCTACCCACCTGACTAGTGACAGCTTATTTCCTACTTTGTCCTTTTTAGCTGTTTTGGGTAAAATGGGTTTAACTCTATTTACTAATGGAGAGAAGGAAGATTATGCTGATCCAACGAGTTGAATCTTTAGTTAGTTTTTGTGTACTGGCTTCTATGATTGTCTGAATACACACTGAGGAGGCAGAAACCTAATGAGTATAGATAAATTTAGAAGTTTTCCTTCAGATATTCTGCAGACAAGCGAAAGCATTCATTTGTGCTATCCTGGATAATTCTTGTGAACAAGTTGATACACAAAGACGACCTCTGGTTTTCATCACTACAACCTCTGAGCAGAGAGGGCTAGTACAACCACTGTACCAGGTGTTTCTCCAGCTGCTGCTACTCAGGGATTAATGAAGGTGTACCTGCTGGTACTTGGGGTTCTGACAGGATATAAAGCAAGTTCCATTCTCTTCAGAGTGATGCCTTGTCACTTCGAAAATAGACAGAGGCCAAGTCCAAGAGTGTGCTTGATATGTAGGGCTGGACCATACAAACTTTTGTGTTGATGTTGCTGTGAGAGGTAAGCCTCTGTTTTGTTTGTTTGTTTTTCCCTTTATGAAGTTACTTCCAAGTAACAAGCTACAGAAACATGCTGGATTTAGTATCCTTTCAGTATTTCTTGTGTAACACTAGCAGTGCTTTCAGTGCATTTTAGAATGTTTTCTGTCTGATTTCATTTCCCTTTTTGTTGGCATTATTGTTCAGTAGAAACAAGTATAATTCAAGAGCTCACACCACCAATTTCTTTTCTATTAAGAAAAGGATGAGGAAAAATTGTGACCAAGAATTTGTGGACAGGCACATCTGCAATGTTTTATTTAAGCAGTGTTGATGACTACAAGAAAGAAATACGTAACCAAAGTGAAAGCATAAGCAAAGTCTATTTAGTTTCTAATTGTAGTGAAGTAGTAACTCCAGGAATATGCTATTGATTAGCCCTCAGTGAATTATTTGTTAATGCAATTAGCTTCTGTATGAGTTCATTTAATACTAGTTCTTCAAATGCATCACAAGGAAAAACTGTTCTCAGAATGAACAAGCTTGGGGATTTTTTTTCCTGAATATCTTTCCTCTTACACAAAGCAATGTGAGGGTCAACTTTTGCACTTCAGCTGCACAATCCTTTTATGTGTGGACTGCATTGACAGATGAGGTCTTAATAATACATAGAAGACAGTTTTTGACTGCATAATTCCTTGTAGTAATGATTATTAATAATGTTAGCAACCATAAGGAGCATGATCGGGTTTCATGTCCCAGTAAGTCTGTAACATTGGAAGTTTAAAAAGGAGAAAAAGAAAAAAAAAATCCCTGCAGTTACAAACTAAGTGCAGCTGTTACAACAACAGCAAGATGAAACAAATATTGAATGGATTTAGTATCCATGGCCTCTTGTTTTCTGCAGTGACATTTTGAGGGTTTTATTATGTAAGGCTGCAGCAGCACAACGAAAAGATGCCAAGCCTAAAATGGACTAAATGGCTAAATGGTGTGTTCTGACTGGCACACACCAGGAGGGTTTGTGCAGAAGCAAGAGTTGAGACTCGTGGGAGATTCAGAGATGTCTGTAACTCACAGGGATTCTTTACACCCTCTTACAGGTTCAGTGGAAGTGTCTGTAGTTGCAGAGGCAATGTAGAGATTTGTGCTTATGAAAGTTGTGAGCCTTTTGTCTCTTTGAGAAGAAGTATGTTGCTTGTGTCTAGTTGATAAGAAAATAAATTCTGATATGCATTCCTGGAAAAGTTGCTGGGCCCTGACCTCCTGTTACTTAATTTAATTGTGAATTTTGCCAAGCTTATAATGTGGAATATTGTTTGGCAGCTCTGAGTGAATGAAGAAAGATGATCACAAATTATCATTTGCACGTGGACAGAATGAAACATAAAAATCACTCTGAAAATAATTTACTTTTCAGTAACCTTCCTTAAGTAGCCTCATATGGGCTTGTCATAGATGACAGGCCATTCGAGCTTTCACAGTTTTATCTGTCTTAACAGATTAGTTAGTAAATCTAAGTTGAATAATGTGAAAAATACCCATCTGAATATTATTATTTTTTTTAAATACACTGCTGGTCCTAAAGACATACCCATTTCATATCTGCTTACCAGAAAATTTAGCCAATGTTTACTGAGACAGCTGGTTAACGTAACGCCTTATGTGTCCTCACTTGAGTATTTCAGGCAAAAAGTACCAGTTGCATACACATCCAAGCATTTGCTTTAGAAGTGCTTACATATTCATCAAATCAAGGGTGGAAATGAAAACCCAAAAGTAAAACTTACCTAAGAAATGGTGCTAAGATGATACAGCTTGAATTTCAAGCATCTGCTCTGACTCCATAAAACATTTCTAAAAAATAGATTATGTTTTAATAGGATATGCCTAATACTTCACAATCTTCTTAGAATCAGAGAGAAAATGAAGTTCATCAACACTGGGCTGAAATCAGGCTCAGGAGATGTAATCACTTAAAATCCTGGTAAAAGGTGAATATTCAGATGGTGAATTGCACACAGTCTGATACCTGATTACAATGGCAGATGGGAGCCAGTGTTCCAGTTGCAGCAGTTCTACTGTAATGGGGAGGAACAGCTGAATACTGCATGTAGCAAATGCACCATCAGATTGGCAGTAAGAAGTGGATAAAGGACAAGTTTTGAGGAGTACTGGGGGGATCATTTATCACTTACAAATAAAGCTCTCCATGGGTTGCTGAGGTTGTTGGTGGGCCAGTTACTTGTGCTGCAGAATGTTTGCTGGTGTGAATTAGGAAGGCCACAGGATAGGTTAAAAAAAATCCTAAGACAATTTGTAGACTTTCCTTCAGATTTCCAGGAAAAATATCACTCAGAACACTGCTCATGAATTGAAAAGATTAGGGAGTTGTGTTTCAAACTTCTCAATAAGAAATAAAAACTATATTGCACAGTAGCAGACCGTGGTTTTATCTGAAGCAATGATCTAGGAAGTCTACTGTTCTAGGTCATTACTTTCCCTGTGGCAGGTATTGCTCTCTATTTATGACAGGTAGTAAGAAAGCAAGTTCCTCAGGTGACATTCTGAAAAATATTTATTATTCTCACAAAAATCAAGAGGGCATAAAGGCTCCTAGTGACTCCCCTACCATTAGCAGTCTCCCATTCTCCATCTTCTCAAGGACACAGTAAAATGGTGGTCATCACATTGCATTCTTATTATGTGTTTGATTAAAAATTGTGAATATAGAACTAGAAGAGTTGGATTTTTTTTTTTTTCAGATAAGAAGGCATAAAGGGTAACTCATTTTCAAACAAAACTTAAAGAAATATTATCCTCCTGTATTCTAAGATGTGCATCATTCAAGACTGAGGAAGTCTTAGTTAAGAAAAAGGACTTGTTTTTTTGTTGTTGTTGGGTTTTTTTTAAGTAAAAGATTGTGGAAAGATCTGCTGAAGATCTTGTATCTTAATTAGATACAGGGAAGCTGCACATCACAAACTCTAGTGACAAACTTTGTCATTACTCAGCTACTGCTTGCAAACCTGAGAGGTGGGAGGAAGAAGAGTTATTTTCTGTGTTTAAAAACTACTGAGCCTATGGATTTTCTTTAGGTACTCTTTCTGCTTTCCATTTAGCTGTTTTGTTGATGCTTTAGAAAGAATCAGGTAAAGGATCACTTATCTAGAATCAACATAAAATCTGGATGAGCAGTGGAAAGGGGCAAGTTCTTGTGAGTACAAGGCTTATACATTGCCTATCAATGTGTACAAATGAACCAACCAAATCTAAATTTTAATCACATTAATTGTAAGTAGAAATTTATAAGATAAGTTCTTAAAATTTTCAGAAACACTTGTGGTGAGAAAAAAAAACTAAGAGAAGGTTTGAGTTCAGATCTTATCTTGCCTATGGGATCTGCAAGTTTAGCTGTCAAAACTCATGTTCTGAATTGTCCGTGTCCTGTGTTGCCTCTTTCCTAGTCAAACAGGTAACGTATATAGGTGGGAGGTACTGCAAACGTCAGAGGATATGGGTAGAAAGTAGGATGATGAGAAATCAGGGCAATTACAGTTGAAGAGATTTGTGAGATACGAGAGCGGTCTGATGTAGAAGTTGTAGCCTCAGTTATGATAGGGGATATGAGAATACGTGTAAGACTTGGGAGCAATGTGGTAGTAGAGTTCATGGACAAACAGTTCTTTGTCAGCAGTGATGTCTGAATAGCAGCTTGACTGAAATAAAATTTACTTTTTTTGCACATTCTCCCACCCAAAACCTTCTTTTCTTTTCTCTCCTCCTCCCCTGGATAGGTGTCTCCACTGACATCACTTCCAAGGCGGTCATAAGTCAGCTGAGAAAAGAGAAGTGACTAAGTTCCTTCCCTTTGGGGCATTAACACGGTGTTACTTTGAAACAATTAGGTTACTTGTTTTCCTAGCAAGAGAGCCACACGTACACAGTGTAATCCAATGATTTCTCACATCTGTCCACTCTGGAGGAGCCATTACAGGGGCTACAGGTGTTTTTTATTTGTTTTGTATAATCTCAGTGAGTTCCATGAATTTTTATCTGTAGGACATGTTTTCTTTTTTCAATGAATATTTTCTGAGAAGCTTCAAAGTTACAGGTGCCTGTATAGAAAGAGCCCTGTGTTGTTTCTGAAACTGCAAACTCCAAGTTGTTAACTGCAAGGAAGTTAGATATGAAATTATAGAAAATATACAGAATGAGAGATAAATTCTAAAGAAAAGTGAAAGTCCAGAACAGAGAACAGAACAACAGCGGGAAAATGTAAGAAATAATTAGTTGCAGAACAAAACTGGCCATGAAATTGCATGGCTTATCTTGGAGATGTTGGACTGTCATTCTGGGGCTATTTTCACCTATTTAGGAGACTAGTATATCAGAAATAGTGTTGCTGGTTTATCTAATCTTTTCAGAGTTTTCTGAGATGCACAACTAGAAGGAACTTTAGAAGTGTCATTGACTGTTTAGGAAGCACTACAGTTGTACTATGATCTGTTCATTTCCTGGGAAAGAATGGGCTGAGTTAGCAAAATAAAAATAGAGGTTATGTCAGCAACAGGATGAAGTAAACAAATATGGTCAAGGCAGAGGTGAATGAGAAGAGGGATATAGGCAAGACATAAAGAAAGAAGTGACAACTGCCTGAGAAAAAAAAGTTTGAGATGAATGAGTGAAGGCAGTATGAAAATAGAATGGATCAGTGATGGGTAGAAAGTTGTGTTGGAGGGTGAAGTAACCTCAGGCAGTATGGAACACTCTGAGGAGAAGAAAAGGAGAAAGGAAAGGGCAAATCACAGAAATTAATAAATAAAAGGAGATTATTTAAAGAAGAGAAAATTGTTCCCTGTACATGTTCTCTGATCTGGCAAAGAGTTCATGAAAGATCTTGAACTGTGTGAATGGGAAAGAATTATTAATAAATGAGAACTGAAAAGGTGGTGCCGGAAGTGATAGTAGTTATTATGGTAATTAATGTAGAAAATAGAAAAGGCAGAAAAACATAAATGTCTGCAGGATGGTAAAAAGCAAGAGGCGAGAAAATGAAGTGAAAGCACGGCAGAACTGTGATCATCTTTAAGAAGATGGATTTTAATTCCTGATTTTTCCTATAAGCTACTGTAAATATATTATTATACAATATTAGGAGATCCATTGAGTTCAAGAAAATGGTTATGTGTAACCTATAGACAACTTAAAAATACAGAATAAGTATAATGTACAATGCAGTTTCTTCTTTATTAGTTTTACTGTGACAGTGTTTTCCTGTTACAGCAATACTGTTGATCCATTCTTTGTGGAATGCAAAAGGGAAGCTGCTTCTGAAACCAATGATGATGCCAGCCCTTGTCGGGCAGAGACAGCTCAAAGTTCATTAGCCTCATGTCCTCAATTCCGTTGCGATGCAGCTTGTCTGCTCTGAAACAGAGGGAAATTGTTTTACAGTTTTAATTTGCTCCTGTAATACAGTGAATATCATGCCGCTCTGTTAGATTGCGTCCAACAGAACACAGGAGTGATAGCTTTAAGACCAGTGCCACAGGAGGACAAGCCAATACATGACCAGGCAAGTGTGGAACAAAATCAAAGAGATTTTAGATTGATTAATTATAAGCCACATCAGAAAGAAAAAGAAAAAAAAAAAAAAAAAAAAAACCTAATGAGAGACTTGCTCATTTGGATACAAATAAAATTGGGAATGCGGTGGAGTTTTACATTGTTACTTGGTGAGACTGTGTGACCAGGTTAAGACTGGAAGACTGTACAGTATGATAGGCTGTAGCCATGAGAGGAAAGATGAAGACTGGACTTACCTGGAATAAATGGGAACAGGCAAGGCTGCCTAGTGACCAGGGAAATGTATACACAAGTTTGTTTTTTTTTATTATTTGTTCTTTGCCTCTGCTGTAGGAATTGTCTTAATTTTAACAGTGCACTCATTTATACTCCTATAATCCTTGTGCCATTCTGGGCTGTTGTTTACAAGGATCTCTAAATCCTGTGTTTCGTATTTTGGAGGGGTCAGGGCTAGGTTGTGTTGTGTTCTGGCTGATAGCACACAGGAACAGACCACAGTAGCCATGAAAATGCTCTTCAAGGCACTGGATATCTGAGTGATATCTGGAAACAGAACGATAATGATGCTGAAGGCTTCCTCTGCCCGTGTCCTTCTCACTTAGAGTCTGCAGTGTTGAAGTAACTGACAACTGAAAGAGCACCATCTGGAAAGAGGAAGGAAGTCCAGTATCTCCAGTTTTGGTTGGGGTTTCCTTGGACTCCAGGAAATCTGACCTTAAGAAATGTGCCTGGGTAGAGAGGTAGGGCTCTTCCCAGGGAGCAGCCACCGGGGCTGCAGGAAGGAAGTGAGATTATATGCTCTTGTGTCCCAATGGATGGAAGAAACATAACTCAGCACTGCAAATTTAGAGTGCAGTCTGACACAGGTTTTAAACAAGACTGTCTTTACTCTGCTTTGCTAGCAGTTGTGGAAGCAACAAAAATCCTCACTGACTTTTACAACTGAAAAGTAATTCTTCCTGTTCTGCTTTGTGGTTGTTGCATGCTGATTTGAAATTTGTTGGAAGTGAATGATACAACGTAATAACCTTTTCTGCTCTCATTTTTAAAAGGACCATGTTGGTTAAGTGCATGAAAAAGTAGGGAATAAACAGCTATAATAAATACTGCAGCTTCAAACCCTACCCAAACCTATTTTTAAATGAGAGACACATGCTACTTCCCCAGGTTTTTGCTTCATTAAAACTCTGGGTTTTGAACTCGTCATTAAACATACTCTAGGATTACTTTTTAATTGCTGTTTTTAACTCACCTGTTCTATTGCTCGTTTTCCTGTCAAAGCCATGTTCACAGGGAAAAGCATGAGAAAAGGAGCCAGAGGAGATTTGTTTCTCTGGTCTCAGGGTGTGGCACAGCTGCTGCCTGGAGCTTACTAGCTGGTTTAAGTATCTGTTCAAAGCGTGACTCCAGACTGAATCAGTTTCGTATGAACAGACTAGAATATGATCATTATAAAGATAGGAAAGTGCTCTTACAGGTATGGTGTGTTCCTGCAACTAACTGCACCAGTGTGAAGCATTCACAGAGGCACACCAGCTGTGCAGAGCTGCACCACATTCAGCAGCAGAGCTTTTGAATGTGAACAAGGCTTTTGCTTTGATTTTGGTACTTCCTCTCTCTCCATGATGAGTAAATACATCTGCACTGTCACTATTCATGTGATAACAGTGGGTGAAAATTAGCAGCTTGGAATTACCCCTTTAGGCTGTTGACTTGGGTTTATGAGCAAGTAGAATGACAATGACTGGTGCCAGGTGACCATGCATGTATTACTCCTGAGCACTATTGGTGAAAATGATGGTAGAGAACAGTCAAAAGCAATCGATGCATTTACTATTTTTATATTATTGAATATTGAAGGAGCAAAAGTAGATTAAAAAACCCTTGTTTCCTGTGACTCTTGATTGTGGTCAGAGCTACAGTTTAGTGTGCCTTCTCTGAAGAGTGAATGACAGTTCTGTAGTTGCTGTTTTCTTGTCACAGTCATTGCCAGCTGCTCAGCATGTAGTCCTAGTTCATCTGTGGTGGGAACCAGTCTCACTGTGATCCCTTTTGCCCTGGATGTCCAGCCAGCTCCATAAAACCAGCAACAGTGGAGGTTCTTTCAGATGCCTCCTCTGGTAACAGAGCAGTTAGGTGAGACCAGCATGAAACTCAACAGAAATGCACTGATTAATTATCTTCTACTACTCTTTTCGCTTGGTCTTTTTCACCTTCTGCTGGCCTTGGCAGTTCATGCTCTGGTGTTGGATAGGATTTCTGGATAGGAAATTAGTAAACACTTTAGTTGGTTCATTCAACATATGTTAAGGAAGTGGAAACAGCTGGGGGCCAAAGGGAGACTGTGGCTGGCAAGGCAGGTTGTTATTTTTATACAGAGATGTTCAGTTAGCTCTCTTTGTATAGAGACGACATTCCATGCAGCAGCGTGGTTTTACCCTGATGGCTCCTATCAGACCTCTTGTGTTCAAGCAGTTCATCTTAGTAGTTCACACACCTGCATGTTTGTTCACTGTCTGTTCTATTGCACAGCAGCTTCTCCCTTTCCTCAGCTCCTTTCTCTTCCTTTTCCTTTTCTACAGCTGATGCCTTTGTTGCAGAGGCTTCAGATAGGAGGGGGAGAGTAGAAGCAGAGGTTTGGCCGAGCTTTGTCTGTTGCCTTCCCAGCCCTTCCTCTTGCAGAGGGTGAAGGCTTGTCCAAAGTTTAATTAAAACAAACAAACAAAAAAATTGAATAAATAAAGCCAAGTTTGAAGAGACAGACATAGCAGGTATTCAGAGAAAATTGGTAGTCAGGGAAGAGAACGTGATGTCCATGACGCCCTGGAAAATGGTCTCATTCAAGTTATTTACATGGCATAATAATAAGACAGAATGGAAAGCTTTCATTTTATACGTGGATACTGTTCTGTATTTTATTATATAATCATATTTACATGTTACATTATTATGATGGGCAATAGAGCTGAAACTCTGTCTTGTGGCAGGACAAAGCCCTGCATTATTCCATTAAGAAAACAGAGATGTTACCCTGCTCGGTGAGAAGGAAGCTGGATGATAAATAAGTGACACTTATAACAAAATAAAATAATCTCTTTTTCCTCCCCTTTCCTAATGTGTTCTAAAAATTACATTCATATATTTTGCCACTTATTTCTAGTAATGAACTGAGCCAAGCAGACTGGCACATGTTTCACTTTCACATGGAAGTCTCATGTAATGTAGGTTAAGCAAACAGATATTCTTGGGCCATGATTATACCAAAGCCACTTAATATGGCTGGAAGGATTGCTCTTGGTGTTTTCATTCAAACATCAAAGACCAAGGCCACTGTTTATTTCTTCCTGGTTTGCAAAGGAAAGTGACTTAACTACAGGGCTCTTATTACTGTTTTATTACTTTTGGGTACAACCCCTTTAAATTCCAGGGAGCTGAAAAACACTTCCAAACAAAACACAGTTTTGATTCTTGGCTTCTATGTGAGGGTTTTGTAGCCCAGTTCCTATGCCAAAGGTCACGTAAGACTTAGCTAGAGACTTATGAGAGTCAGCATGTCAAGACTTGACTTTGCAGCATTGACTCTGAAATTGAAGCTCAGCAACCTTGTGCAGAGAGAAGAAGTAAAGACCAGAGCCACTTCACTGATTTCATTGCCAGGAAAATCATTAAACTGTCCTTAATTCTGACACTTCTGCCTTAACATAATTTCAAACTCTGGCAATAAGTGTATCACTAATAATGTTTCTTAAAATCCATTTAGATGGATGTTAATGGTTTATTCATCAAAAGGTATCTGATATGTTCTGTGGCCCAGGAATGGCATTGCTATTTTTATTTATTTTATGTATGAGACAGATTACCTTCCTATTAGATGGACGTACGTACATCAAGACCAATAGATGCTCAAATTACTGATTATTTTCAGTTTTCTAAAATACTTCTAAAGTGACACACTTTCTTGTTATGTAATTATCACATGCAATAAAATGTTCCAAGGGCAAAGAGCAAAATGTTAAACTAGCATCAGAAATGAAACTCATAGCAGTTAGTTTGCCTTTTCTTTTACCTGTTAAGCCAATACGGATCTTAGCCCTGGTTGAGTGTGCATTTTTATCCTTCCCCTCTCATCCCAGTATTCTGCATAAGGTTCTAAGTTACAGACTTGCTTTTGTTAGTAATAATATACTGTTGTTATTGATGCCAATTAATTGCTTCATTCCTATGATCAGGTGTATTCCATTTCAGAATCCTTTGTTTTCCTATCAATTGAATGCTGAAAAGAGGAGAGAGGTTGCATGGTAAAACTTTCAAAGAGCAAACAAACAAAATCTACTTAAAGTCTGACAGTATAGTTCTTACCTTCTTTTTAGTTCAAAAGACAAATTATGAGCAGCCTCTGAACAACTAGAACATGTACAAGATTTCACTGCAGCCAAACATTTCAGGAAATATTGACAGATCTACTTATGAGGCAGAATTTCCTGCTTCCTGCCTTGGTGGATAAAATACTGACACACATTGATTCATCTGTTCTCTTTGAATGTGTGCTGACAGAAGCAGTCTGACTTTTAGAGCAGTACACACTGCAGGTGTATACACTCGGGATATCACTGACTACATAGAGAAGGTCTCATGCATCCTGTTTGGCATCCCTGGGTACCTAAAAGGGGAAATGATAACTTGTCATGGACTCAAGATGCCAAGGATATGAAGATGACACCTAGCTATGTCTGCTTTCATGAGCATTGCCTCTTTCTAGCCTTTAGACAATACGTGACTGGATGAAGAGAAGCTAGCTGGAGATTAAAAGTGATAATTAGAAATGGTTACTGTCCCTACACATTTTTAGTCATTTGTTGCTGTCTGTGTTCCCTTTGTTCTCTTTCTTGAAGACTAGTTCTGAATTTGAACTGACTATGGCAGTATAATATATCTGAAAATTACCTTTATTTTAAGTTTTATAATCGGAGAATATTCTAGTTCTAAAAATACCAAATTCTGAGTACCGTAAGAGTTTGTTTTTTCCTAAATTTGGCATCACTACATTGGTCACACTTACTAGACTGTCTCAGCTCAGTCTGATATGACTCCCTGCACTTCACTCATGCTGGTACAGTGAACCTGCTAGTGGAAACCAATGGTTATAGGTGAAGTGAACAGTCAGGAATAGAGATGCCTCAGGAATATATACTCTGTCTGTAGGCCTTTAGAAAAGCTTTACTCATAGGAAATAATACATTGGCATGTCAGATGTCTAGACGTGGGTGCTTGCTTCAAATACATTTTGATGGGAGGTAGGCCTTTGGGTGCTTTCCAAGTACCCAAGTAGCATCAAAAACAAAAACAAAAAAACCAAAACCAACAAACATAAAACCTATCATTATCTTTTGGGGCCATTTAAAAAAAGAATAGCCTTCTCAGATTCTGTGGTAAAATGATAAACTTTTATAAAGTAAAGCAGTTGCATACAGCAGGGGAATTAAAGATAGAGGAGTAAACTCTACTCATGAGCACAGTGGGAGTAGAAACTCTGGTGAGAAGATAGCATTAAAGAAGCAACAGATGTTTGAGGTATGGCTATGATTGCTGGCACTTGCAGCACATCTTAGTTATTCATCTGAAAACAATTCAAAATGCCTAAATTAGAGAGGGGTGCCAGGAATAACTACTTAATTTGTAGACATCTTGGGTAGCTGTTGGCAGACTAAAGGAACAGAGAAGACGGAGAAAGGGAAAAGCCTGTATACATTGCATCTTTTGCAATGATAATTCAGAATTCTGGTTCTGAAACATTATGAGGTTAAGGAGACTTCAATAGTTGAAAGGCTGTAATTAGAGCCTACTGAAACATGCATTTGCTTCACTGACGCTATGCAGGACAGTTCCTGTTTTCCTGTTGTTTCCTGTGGCATAAACATTTATTTTAAATTTCTTTTGTCATCTGTATAGATTCTGTCTGGAAGAGACGTGCTTTCATGTGACACTCTTCCTTCCCGCTGCTGTTTTTGTGGCCTCAGAGGCAAATGCAGGATATTCCTCTCCTAGTTCCTTCAGCGCCTCTCCTTTCTTCTGTATTTCTCTGATCAATTGACTTGTAGTGATATCAGCTTTTCCGAAGATTTTTTGTAATTACCTGGAACAAAATGATTCATCTAGAAAAAACTGACTAAAGACTCAAATATACTCTATGGGCTTAGTTACATGATATCTTAAATTCCCTTCCTTGCTTGTGTTTCTGTGGTAATAAAGTGTGTGACTCTCAAGTGGTTTAGCAGGAGGTACCCCATATTGAAGCTAAGAATGGGAAAGCTGCTGGTCTGTGTTGATGAAAAGTTTTAAGGCTATAGGTTGCTCTTACCACATTGTTTCATTACCTCTGCACAGTGCTGATTTCTACTAAGCAATCCAGAGGGCAATCTGTGCTAACAAAGCTCTAAAGGTAAATGTCTGATAGTTTCATAAACTGGGAATGCAGAGACCCCGTTTTAAAATTTGCACTCAGGTGTATTCTTGAAAGGAGTGCTTGCCACTTTACCGCAAGAAGTAATGGCTTATGACCACATGACTGAACACCGCTGGATAATCTAGCTTAAAGTTTAAATAGTTGCAGTAAATCATTTTATAAAAAGCTTTAAAAAAAAAAAAAAAAAAAAAAAAAGAGGTTCAAAGGAAGATCTGCTTGGTTGAATCTATTACAACCCCAGGAAACATAAAAGAACAACATGAGGAATCCTGTCTCTTTGAATGACTGGTGAAGTCCACTTCACTTAGGATTAACAAGGGAAATGCTTTCTGATGTCTGGTATTGATGAAAGCATTGAATTTGCTGTTCATCGACACAGAAAAAGGAAGCAAGGGCGGCTGTACTCTGAATAAATGCTCAGGAACCATACTTAAAGATCATACGAGTTGATCTCCAACCAGGAATTTCATGGTATTAGTTGACCTTGTCCTCCTGTCTGCATCTGTTTTTCATTCATTAGTGCTCTTTTTCTGTAGTGTAGATGACTGTTAAATTGCTAGCCTCCTGTGAAAG
The DNA here is from genome assembly GCA_023055505.1 of Callipepla californica brunnescens. Classification (NCBI taxonomy): domain Eukaryota; kingdom Metazoa; phylum Chordata; class Aves; order Galliformes; family Odontophoridae; genus Callipepla; species Callipepla californica. The sequence continues at coordinate 21,870,830 of JALIRH010000003.1, read as the reverse complement.
AGAGAAAGTACTGGCAGTAATAGAATGTGAATGGCCAAGTCAGTATAACAAATAGAAAATAGGACAAGGTTGAGGTAGATGTACTTGTGATTCATTTAGAGGTAGGTAAGAGGTAGGTAAGGGCTGATCATCTGATGTAATCCCATAAATGAATTAGTGCCCGGTTGTGGGTGTTTTTTTTTTTTTGTTTTTTTTTTTTTAACAGAGAGAATGCTGTTCCCTTCCTTGTACAAAGATGCATCTCTCTCTGTAGATAGTGGATTTTGTTTGCCACACAGTTATCTTGCAACTGTTCACTTCTCTATTCCATGAAGTCTGATTAAGAGGAAAGATTTTGTCTGATCTCAGTCATGTTTTTAGTGTTTAACTCCAGACTATCCTTATTTGCATTGCTTTTGTTGTCAGTGAACCAGTCTAGGTGATGACTGAGAAAGTTTTTGTTTTGTTTATTTTAGGGAACCTGGCTTTATCTTTCCTCAAGCAGGCTCCATCATGGTCTCCTTTTCTTTTTGACCAGTGTTCTCTATATATTAGCCCTCTTTCCAAACCACATGCAGAGCTTTTGAGTGAGTCTATCTCCATATGACTAACTATTTGTCCTGGCTAAGGAATTGATGTATTGCTGAAGGATTTATGCTCCTATGAGGTATAATTCTGTATAAACTTGCAAGTGTAATGAATTTTACTTTTATTTCTGTCATCTTGTAACAAGAATAGATCACACTGGTATAAGCAATACCCAGCCTAACTGCATCTGCACCAGCAGTGTGGCACTTCCAGATAATTGCTGAAGTGATGATAATCCAGCCATAAATGTTAAGATCTTCACTTAGGCTCTGGCTTTCCCGTAGAGTTTGTAGCAGGTGGCAGGTTTTCTGGTCTTTCAGCATGGTCTGTGCTGGGATGTGGGGACAAAACAGGGCTCCAGCAGTGTGTAGGCAGAGGAAGATAGGGATTTGCAGGTGTGAGTGGTGGGGAAGAAGAAGCTGCCCTGTAGTCTGAATGCTGATGCCACAGCTCAGGAAGACCAGGCAGCAGAAGATGAAGTGGTTTGAGTGGCAATGTCAGCGGCTTGTTTGAAAAAACCGTGCCACACCACCTCCAAGTGAGGCTCCTTTGGGTCTTAGTATTGAAGGGTAAAGTAAGATATGAATTTACAGCGTGGGCGTCAGCTGCTCAGTACCTGCCTAGGTACGTGTTCTTACAACGTGATAAATATTATCTCTGTTTCAGTGATGATTCACTCTCCCTAAAGGATAATGTATCTGGTTTACTACAAAGAGGCATGTAAATAAGCCATTAATGTAAAAATAGCTGGCACTAACTTGCTAGTACTTATAACCTGAAAATTATTATTTTTTCAGGTGAAAGAATTAACTCAGCTTATTTCTTTCGGAGTAATATTGACAGCAAACGTGCCTGTTCCCTTCCTTATGGAACTTCTTTTTTACAATAATCAGTTGATTGTGATTTGCAGTGTGTAAGAAGGTGGGTGAGAAGATAGATATCAGTTCAAAGTTGAGTAGAAAGGAAATGGTCCGTGTTTTTTTGCTGCTGTTTCCACTACTAAAGAAGGTAAATCTTCCAGGAAACCACCAGGTGGCAGGTTCAAAACAAACAGAAGGAGATATTTCTTACAGGACTGAGAGTTTGACCTGTGAGATCCCTGTCTGAACCCTGCTGGGGAGTCCAGAAGTACACAGAGCTTCAGGAATGAGCTGTGAAGGTTCATGGTTGAAGAACCTGTTGCAGGTTAACAGGTGCAAGGAGAGCCATGGGGTAGGAAACCTTGTAGAATATTTGTATGAGCATGCCATGCTGTTTTATTCCTCCCTGACATTAATTGCTGGCCACTGCCAGACACTGGGGGTTGTGCTAAATACCTTTTTACATCCACTGTTGTTTTTTATACGTGCCATACTGTTTACAGCATCTTTGAACCAGCACTGTACTTGGGGAAGATGAAAACATGCCTTAACCGTTGCTAAAGAGACAAAGTTGTGCAAATAGGAGAATCATGGCTGCTGCTTCTAAAACTGACCTAAAACTGATTCTAAAACACAAGCATTTTGATAGGAGGTCCTAATGATTTGCATGCTGCAAGTATCATGCTGGATGAAACTTAAATTAAGTTGTTTGCAGGCAGAGAAGAGGACTTTCTCTTATCTCCATCACAAACTAACTAGGATGGAGTGGGATATCCCTTCTCTGAAAATTAACAGGCTACAGGTAATTTGTTGCACACAAGAAGAGGCTCAGACTTACCTGTTTGGGCTTTCTGTTATCATTCAAACAAGAAAAGTGGTCTTGAACCAGCTAAGGCTTTAGCTGTGTTGTTGCTGCCAGGTGGAGTCAATTGCTTGCTAGATCTGCCTGCAATCTGCTCAGCAAGATGCGAGCAAATTGCAGACAGGAAAACACTAAGACTACATGCATGTTTACTGATGTCCATTCCATAAATAATCTAGGGATAACAGTGCCAGGGAAAATAAGAGACTCTAGATCTTTCTTTACCTCTCATTCAAGAACTTCACAAACTCCTTGTCATTTCCATGACATGGTGCTGGGGTGTACTAATGAGGCAACTATGGAATCCTAAGGAGGAATGTTAGCACCACCAGAAAAACTCCTGCACCCAGCACCTTCCCAGTACCTCTCTCCCTCTTCTCTGTTGAGCTTCAAGGCTGCTGGGTGTCAGGTACCTGGGATGAAGTGTCCCTTGAACAACTTCTAACCAAAGGAGAAGCCTCCATATCTTAGACTAGTGTTCTTGATGGTCTGTCTTTGCAGTAGGACTGTGGGAATCAAGTTCTACCTCTTTTATCCACATAGACAGTAGACTCAGAGCTGCCAGAAAGGAAGAAGTGTATGCAGCAGTGACAGCTGAGGCAGGGAGTCCAGGTGCCTGGTTGGAATTGGAAGAGAACAGGAAGGAAAAGACTGTACCATGGCCTCTTCAGGTTTCAATCTTCCCAGAGGCACCTGCCTTGTTTGAAGCTGAGGGGATTTAAATTACTGCTGTGCAACACTCTTCTTGGACTGACATATTCTCAGCTTCCTTAAACAGCACCAGTTATTCTTTTTTATTCTTTCTTGTCTCTAGTTCAGAACATGGGCATACATACAAGCACCTACAATAGCCTTAGCATAATAAACAAGAGCCATGTAGTAAATTGCTGGTGAGGGAAAATTATAACAGCAGTTTCTGGGCACACATCAATATGCTGACCCACATTTAGGAAGTTCTTTGTGTGTCTTTCATTATCTTGGTTCGGAGAAGCCATGATAGGAAATGTGCAGGCTTGGTAAACAAGCTAATTACACTGAGAAATTACCTGACTACACGACACTGGTTTTGATTTTTGGGAGAAACTGATTTCCAAAACATTGTCATTCAGGAAAATTCGGAGAAGCTGTACAGTTTGTACTTGGTCAACATTCCTTCATCTAACAGATGCCATAACCAGTGAAAAAAGAAATAGCCAGGTATACTCCTTCTGTGAAGTGAAAGCCTTCAGGCAGAATAGCTGATGTCCACTTAAAACCCTATAATTCTGTGAGTGAGGAAAAGAAAATGCTCTCAGTTGGCAGATAAAATGTACTGATTTTCTTGTTGTCATGCAGAAGGTCAAGGTGAAAAAAACATCAGGAGGGTCAGAAATAAACCAGGAACAATAAAAATAGTCCTTAAGACACAACAGTGTTAACAGATTGCTCTTCTTCCTGTAGCTTGATCTTATTGTACTGCCAGGAGAAAAAACTCTGAGAACATGCCAAAGCATTAAAAGCAATACAATTGCATTTTGGAGGGCAAGGAAACAGACTTTGTGGGTAAAAGGCAATGTCTCTCACCTTGCATCTCTCTGATGGTGGCCCAAGGATCTCTTTTGAAATCTCGAAAAGTGACATTTAATGACCATTTGTGTTGCTTGGGAGAGGTCTTTGAACAGTATCTGTGCACTGCTGAGGCAACCATAATTGGATTCTTGTTTATGTAATGCAATTAAACTATTGCCCCTCTGATGGCAAACTACTCAATGAGATAATATTGTTTGGGTAAGGGCTGTTAAAATGTAAAGCAACTTTTGACATACTTCACATTTATTGATTCTAACCTTCTGAAGTCACCTTCTGCAGTGCAGAAAATTCCCTCTGTGCTTTGCTCTTATTTCATAAAGCGTTTTTTCTTTTTCCTAACTTTATAATTATTATTTTTACAAGAAATAGTACTCTGACCAGTTAAGAGCAGTCTTTGCTCCCTATTAAGTGAGTGAAGGTCTCCCTGGAATCAGGCATTTCCAAAGAGATAGATGTCTTCAGTTAAAAAATTCCATACAGATTCAATTTTAGCTTGCAGAGCAAGCTTTTGGTCATTCCTTGTAGAAGGAAGCTCAGCTCAGACATTGGACATTTGATTCTCACCTGTATTCTAATAGTTAAGAGCTGTCTCTTTCCTTCATATTAGACATGCCTAATTAGAGTAGCTTCTCATGCCACTTTGTTGGTTTGCTAACACAGAAGCATTTGTGTGCTTACACTGAATGTTCTGATAAGACATGTATTACTTTGTAATGGTTTTCTATTTGGAGCTAGACTCTAGGAAGAGATGAACAGAAGACTGAGAGCTGGAAATGGACGTCAGTGACAGGAGGGTCTGTACATTCATAGCTGCGATTGGCAGAGATTAAGACAAGCTAAATGAATTGGCCTTTTCCTCCCCACTATGAATTCTGACACCCACCCCCTTATTTTTTTCCCCTTCAGGTGATATTAAAATGTCTGAAACACACTACACGATCTAGACTGCTCTTCTGCTCTTGACTTTTCTCTACCTGACCTGATTCTCCCCATGATTCATATTTGCTAGCACTCTTATGAGAAGACTTATCCTTGAAGCCTCTTCTTGCTAGAGCTTTTTTCTGTTTGTGATTAGTATTTTTGCTTTTCTCAAATCCCTGTGATTTTTATTATTATTTACATATGTATATATGTATGTAATAAAATGTTTGTTGTGGCAGTGGTTTTCCATCCTTCAAATATTGGACCTGGCCTGTCAGTTTACTTATTCCTCTCTCCACCCCAAAACAACTTTTCTCGACAGTTCAAGATGCCTTCCAGTTTCCTGATCATGCCTATTCCTTTTCCTGTGTGACAATGAAAGCTTGTCCTACCCAGCCTGTGAGTAGTAAGAACATAGTTTTAAACTATTCTGAACAGCTCAGTTACAGGAGCTTTTTACTTTTCTTCTTCTCCACCTCCGAACTGCTGCTGGGGCCAGAAGGGAAATCAATCTAACAGCTCTTAAAACAATTTTTCAGTATTTTTATCATATTATCACCACAAAAAAGTCTCAGTCCCTGTTCTTACATTGTAACCAGGCCCTAGGTAAGAGTCTTGTTAGAAACCAAAGTATAGTATGAAGCTAGAAATACATGTTGTTTTAACTGTCTTCTTCCCAGCTTTCTCTTAGATGGTAAGTTCTGCTGGCCCACATGTGAAACTTCTTGAAAGGCCATTTTTCTGCAGAAAGTCTGGATGAGCAATTACCTAGTGCTTATTCTACTCTTTAAATTCATATTTTTCCAAATCATTCAGACAGGATGTGAGCAGGAAAAAAAAAAAAAGTGTGCTTTAACAACTCTAGTTTCCTGCCAAGCCACTTCTGCATGAGGCATGTCTTCAGAGTGTCATGTACAAAGACTCAAAGTAGTCCCCATGCTGGAAGTGACAACTCCTCATTGGCGTAGCACTCTGCCCCCACAAGCTGGCTGTGCTAAGTGGCTGGGTGTATCAGTTTGAGAGTCAGACTGTGGTGACATGGCTATACTCCCTCTGGGACTTCAGCTAAAGCTACTTTTACATACCTTCTGTTTCAAAACTAGTCTGTTAGAGCTGTCCCTGCATCTTGCACAGTAACATATTGTGTTCTGTAGCAAAACCCCAGCATCTCTTTGAAATAATATCTGTGGAGGTCAAATATATTAGGAAGTCATCAGACTTCAGTAACTCATCTGGCTTGAGATCCATATTTCAAATACCCATGACTCTAATTTTTATCTTTAGGGAAGCCACACTAAATTCAAAATGGAAAATTAAGGAGTTTGAACCACAGCAAAGGGAACACAGTTGATATTCTAAAAAGAAAAGAGGGTGTGATTGTTTTAATCTTTTTTTTTTTTTTTTTTTTTTTTTGAATTTAAGCTGTCAGAAGTTTTCTGCCTGTATTAAAACAAAACAAAAACAAGAACAACCAATCTAACAAACAAACCTTGAAGTCTCAATTAGGGGACTATGGACTATGTGATTAGAGTGATTTTTTTTTCTTAGAAATATGCTTGATTTTCCATGAAAAGATAAACTATGGGGTATCAGGATTTTTGGAACTTTTCAGCTATTATGTGGTCATCTTCCTTTCCTACTATGTCATATGGTTTGATTTTTGGGTGGTCCTGTGTGGAGCCAGTCGTACTTGATGATCCTTGTGGGTCCCTTCCAACGTAGGATATTCTATGATTCTCATTTTATCGATGAAACTTTATGTGGTCTGGAATATGTGTAATTTATACAACATAGCATTGGGACTTCTGATGCTTGAGAATGCTCTGCTTGGCAGAAAAAATACCATACCATGGTTTGGATTGCTTGTGCTGCCTCTTTGTTCTCCTTCAGTTGCTATAATACACTTAAAGCCTTGGAAGATGTCTGTTCTGGATACAGTTGAACTTATTTACAAGTTGCCCTCTCCATCATTTCCTCTGCCCATTACTATCTGCTTCCAGAGGCCTTCCCATTTTCCTCACACAAGGAGACGGAGATGAGTGGTTATTACCCTTTCTTACATGCTGAGATAATTTTAAAAATACAGTTTTTCCCCTCATCTAATTCAGTTTAAATCATCTGTAGTAGCTCAGTACCTAGCAGTTAAGTTTTTGATCCTAGATGTTTTAGAGAAAAAGTAGGCTAGGAGGGGACAGCCAGTAACATTTTGTCAGCACATCTGAGTTCTCAGTAATTCCTGTTGCAAAGATGATGACAGGAACCTTAAGGAATGAAAAACTGAGGGAGCAGTGTCACCTGATGGGCATGTCTGTCATGAATAACCTAAAATCTCATAGAGGATACTTTTTTCCATGGAAGTGTGCTATCATAGAAAGAAGGAAGGCAAAGTGGTAAATTTTAGAAGACTTGGACAAGGAAAAACAGAACACAAGTATAATTGCAAAAAACAAAAACAAAAAAAAAAAACGTTTTATCTTTCAAAAATTGCTATGGTGGTCTTGTGGCATATTTATCATTTCTTTTACATGTTAGTTATCTTTGCCTTTTAATGTTTGCAGCTGGTCTCATGTGAGGATGATGGAGGTACAGGTGAAAAAAACATAGTTCTGCACATCTCTCATGCTCTTTTTATATGAGCCTAAACATCATTACTTTTCATATTCAGGGTTTCCCTTTGGTAGTACCAAAAAAAGGGGCAGTATAAGAGCTGCCACTCAGAAAGGAAGGAATTAAAACAATTTCCACCTAATATTTTACTTGAGAGTTTCACCATCGTTAAAATGGAATTAATCAATTTTCAACAGCCCTGAAGAATTACATGTGCCTGGAGCCTGACAGGTTTAGCTCTGGAAACGTCAGAGCAGTTGGAAGGCTGGAATTTTAACACCCTAATTTAAACAAGCAGCTCTGGTTGTGGGTGTAGCCATTCCTGAATGCTCAAGCTGCTTGTATGCACATACACGGAGATACTCTTGAAATAACGCAGTACCTTCTCAGTGTTCTCCAGCAAAATGCATCTTAAGGAGAGCTGGCTGTTAATCATACATCAGAGAAGAGTCTTCTCTACCCCAAGAGACTGCCTGAGGGTCTGATTCTGTCCGATCCACGTGGGTGAAACTCTAACAGCATGTGACCCTGCTTGCTCCGTTCTTGCTCTGCTTCCAGAGAAAGGTTTTATGGTATGTGCTTTGGGAATCTGGAGGCTGTTTGGCACTGAAAATAAGCTAATGCAAAACACAGTCAAAAGGCTTTCATGTGAGCTCCTGAGGAGAGGCCACGGCTCTAAAGAATATGTACAACCTTGGGTTTGTTTATGAGGAGAGAGATAGAACTGTTGTGGGAAATGGCCACGTCATTGTTCCTATGGTGTTTGTACATTGTTTATAGGATAGTGCCAAGTGGCTAGCACAAACACACTTGCAATAGTTAGCTTGGGAGCTGCAGATCCTCCTTTTGATCTTACTACAAAGATAAATAGGAGAGAGTTGTTTAAATGTGTACAACTCACTGATCTTCAATTGTTTCAAGCCCTTTTTTGCCTCTTATGTTTGCTAGTCTTAGTACAGGTGAGTTTCTAGAACACAACAGAAACATCTCTAACTATATCAGTGCCTAAAATCCACGCTTATATCTTTGAGTAAATGTTTTACCACAGAATTTTTGAGTAGTGTAGCTGCAGGTGTATCTGTAGCCATCTCTGTTGTCTGTGATTTTCCCTTTTCTAATTGCACGTTCCTAAGTACTACTCCAGGTTCAAACAAAAAATATTTCTGCTCTTGTTTTATAAAATGTTATTACATCGTGTTAGAACACTGTAAGAAGTGCTGATTTCTCTATCCATATTTTGCAGAATTATTTTACATTGTCAGATAAATTTTATCCCTTATAGGTATGTCCTGGACTCCTCTACAGTAATTATTTTTGATGGCTCCACTAACGCCTACTGCTCAAGGCAGAGATGATCTATTTCAGACTCCCCCGTTGAATGAATTTAGCCAACAATCCACTCATGGCTCTGGCAGATGTTTCTGCTTTCTTTCTTTCCTTCAGGCCAGTAAAAACTTTATAAATCTTCCCTTTGCCATTTGAGAAATGTGAGAACTTTCCCCCTTGACACCTAAAACATCTCACTGGCCTTGTCTGCGTAAGACAGAACACATGTTTGTAGATACTTCAAACACCTGAGTTTAAATGAACTTTAAACTGTTGCTTTTATAAAATATTGATTCAGATTAGACTAAGCTCCACAAAACTGGATTTTCCATAAGAATATTCATTCTTATTTCTCCTACATCCACTGTTAAAAAGCCATGAGCTTGGGTACTGTATTGTAGGAAGACCAAAAGTTTGCAACGGTTGCTCCTGCTCTTTATGTAATATTGCACCTCCTACCATTAGTAGCCATGAAGTCAATGAGCTATTTTTATTGATCTCAGTAAATGTTAGCCAAAGGTCTATAGGAAATGCACGAGATTCTGCTCCAAAGCAAGCTGGAGGCACATTCATTAGAAATCTTCCTTTATCTCAATTTCAGTATGCTAATGCATTCTTTGGTTTGCTCTCCTGCTGAAGAAGGACAGAATGTTCCAAGAAGCTAATTCTCATGCTCAGTTTTCAAATGCTTTAAGGCTTGTCCTGTTGGGTTAGACCTGGGAAGCATTTAGATGTGTTGATTATTTTCTGGGAAAATGTGAGGTGAACTGATTATTGGAGTCCAGCACATTATAGACCAGTAGATGCTTTATTTTTGAAGCTAAGTATTGCTAAGGAGCTGAAGATTAATTGGTTATAGAGACAAAATTATCCTTTCACATTATAATTTATTAGAAAATGTCAGGGTGTCTTAACCAGAGGCTGTTAGAAACCTTCAAGATGAATAATTATGACATGATAAGGCATGGCTGAGGAGGAATTTTTTAGATTGCTCCAATATGAATAATGTACAGATAAGTATTCTAGGAAAAATACTAAACACATGTGACTGCACTTGAAGACTGACATAAGCTTTTGAATTTTTATTTATTTATCTTTGACTGTGATGTTGTTGGAGTTTATCTGAAACAACAGCATCTTACCTTTTGTATTGCACTGCATTGTATTCCATTATATTAATATTGTATTAGGCTCTATGCTAATTGTAGCTCTAAGACAGCCGCCACAGAAGAAAACTCCTATTGAAGAAATCTTCTCATTCTGTTGTTTTCATAGAGCAGTGAGATGGTGATCTCTCCCTTGTCACTCCCATCTCAGCAACATTGCATTTTTCTGTTACTCTGTGAGCCTGTCTAACCAGAAGCTGCAAAATTTGACTATGAGAATTTATATTTTACTTCTTGGGATTTTACACCTACCTGGATACTATTTATATTTTTTGCACACTCTACATCTACAAATCCCAAATACTTAAATCAATTTAAAGTTAGTATGTGAGGATTTGAGGGATGGATTCACATGTAGCATCATAGAATTCTCCAAGCTGGAGTGATCTAACAAGACGCACTGACTTCAACTCCTATATGATCTGTGCTGTGCTGAGCTGTGGAAAGCCCACAGGAATATGACTTGGTTAAAAAAAAGAAGAAAGGCAAACACAAAGCAAACACAGAAAAAACAAAAACAGTGAAGAATAACTTGGTTAAGGGCAACTTTAGAACTTGTTTTTCCCTGCTGTCCCAATGAAGGAAAGCATAATAAAATTTATCCTTCCTTTTTTTAATTTTACTGTAGATGAAAAAACTTGTGGCCTATGTCTTTACTACAGGGTTGACTGGTGATTTATATAAACCAAAGCAGCCTGTAGCTGGAAACATCTGGGACCTGACATTTGGGTGGAACAAGCACCCAGAGCTCAAATTTTAGTTTGCAACAAGTATGAGAAATGCCTGCCCCTGAACAGAATGCGCACAAATTCAGGAGGTGCTTTGGAAACCTGAATTGTTGTCCTGGCAGTGATAGAATTAGTAGGAATTCTAGGGGCAGCTGCTATGAAAATGCCATTTGCTTCTTAAATGCCAAAAGATATGAATAGTTATTCTTAATACATGGAAGAACTGTGGAAAGAAAAAAAAAAAAAAAGAAAAAGGATGAAATAGCTGTGTATGTTGCCCTTCAGCATCTAATTAATAAAACTGCAGTTAATATTGCTGCCACTCTACTGAATTTAGAGCGGACAACCACCATGCAGTGGTCTCATATTTTCTACTGATCAGTGTGCATGTTGGGGAATACTTGAGTAGCTAATAACCTTCACATTATGTTCTCTAGACCACCTATCCACATCATCATTGATTCAAAATCACCCCTAAGCAACAGCATGATCACCTCCACCTGTAGTGGATTTTCCTAAAATTAACTTTCTGACTTTGAGTGACTTGATCCCATGTTGGATTAATGGGCGTTCTCTCTGACATCAGACAGGCTGAGCTGAGGTTTCAATGTGTCAGAAACAGTAACTTAGTCTTATTGCAGGTTTGGAGCTTTTTGGAAGGATTACCTGTAGAAGGCATGGGTGCTCTGGATGCAGAAAACAGGTACTCAAAAAGATTCTGCTGTTTGTTTGTTTGTTTTTTGCATTTGCTTTGTTGAGGAGAACATCCCTTCAGATGTTTCATAATGAGAAACAAAATGTTTATCAATAGTAGGATTATGGTCAAAGCTTTAATAACTGCTCAGGTTTAAGGTGAATCATAAACAATCATCTAGAGCCTCTACAAGTGTTTTTTTTTCCTGTGTGTGTGTGTGCCATAAGTAACCAATATTCTAATACTGATATTGCTACTGTAATCCTGTGTTATTTGTCCTTGTATTACACCAGGCTGTTCTGCTAAGGTTTAGACTTTGGCAAGTGTTAGATTCACATCAGTTAGAGAAGCCTTGTGCATCTGGGATTCACATTAGGTACACACAGTTTTGTCTGTGTAGAACTCATTCAGAGAATTGACTGAACTGTTTTCTTAAGTGGGAAGGTGTATTTTTATACCAATGGAGTGCCAGAAGACTTAAGTTCATATGTCCTTGTTCCTGCTTGCAGAAAAATAAAGTAATAGAGAGCATGTGTGATATTCTGTCTGTATAATTAAGAAAATACATACTACGTAGTTCTCAATGTAAACTACTGAACTTGCAAATACCACAGCTCATCTGTTGTCCTGTATGGTAGAAAAGTAAACATTACCCTCTTGAAGCCAATAGTAAAACAATTTTCTTTTTCAGCAGCCTAGCAGTTTATACCAGGTGTTTTGTTACCATAGTAGCAGCCACATGTGCAGAGTGCAGTTTGGTTTAAATTAAAAACTGCTGTGATCAGACCTTAAATAAATAAATAAAAGGATAGTTATACTTAAATGTATGTATCAGTATTATGCTAAGAAATATTATTATTTTTCACTATGTCTTTTGGACATGGATTAATACTTGGCAGGAAAAAGAAGCCTCTTATCCCCAAACTGTAGACATTGTTCGATACTTGCAGCTAACAGAAATTACAATGAAAATTATGTATATACTAAAGGTAAGTTCTCTCCCCAGTAATGTGTGTCAAGTAAGTATATAGAGCTCAACAGAAATCATACTAAAAGTAGAAGTTCTCATGCATGGACCAAGTTAGAGAAGGGCAAATGCTAAATAAACCTGCTGTTGGACAGTCCATTAGTTATAAAACAACAGCAAGTGTTGTGGGAGATTTCCCTGCGCTTTTTTTTTTTTTTTTAACTTGCAGAGAGGCTGCCTGCTAAAGGAAAGTGTTTATTCACATTTCTTTCATGTTGTGAGACTACTCTGTGTGCTTATTTCTTTGTTGATTTAGCAGTACTAGCACTCTGTGTTCTTTGTCTTCTTCTTTACTACTTGTGGGACAAGGATGTCCTTAATTAGCTCATTCTCTTCATTCAGAACATTCATGCCCAGGTTTGATAGTAAATCAAGGAAGCTGGGAAAATTGAGAGACTACCAATGGCTTCCTAACAGTGCTTCTTACAACACTTCTAACAATATCTTTCATATTTTTATGATATTTTTTTTTAATCTTCAGCAATCTACTGATCACTTGCCAATACACAGTCCTATGAATATATCTAGGCACTGTTCAAGTTCTTCCTCACTTAAAGACAGAAAGAGAAAACAAGACAGGGCTCTTTTCTTCCTGACTCACAACCTTGCAGAATACTGAAACTGATAACCTAATAAGATAGAGTCATTTCATGCTTCTGATAGCACTCTTTTTCTTCAGTGATTTGTAACACATTGGCTTGGTCATGAGCTGTAGATGGAAGGGAAACTGGGATACAACAAAGTGCTGAACTTATTTAAGCCAGTTGGAAAATGCCAATTAAAAAATAAGAATGGTCTTTCCTCATTATTAATTTAAAATAAAGCTTAGAAGTTTAAAATAGTTCATCTAATGCATCATGTTCTAAAGTATTTTTGTTTCAGTCAATGCAACTCTATGAAAATAAGATGTTGAATGAATGACTTGAGAGTTTGGAGGGAGGGAAAAGAGAAAGAAAGCAATCAATTCAGAAGAAATATATATATATATGTATATATATATTGCAGTCAGTTTCAAACCAAAATACGTTTAAATTTTTTGATCTTATTTTCATTTGAAAGTAGAGAGGATAAACTAGTTAAATATAATGGAATCTTGGAATCAAAATGAAATAATTTAGTTTTGAGATGGCCATTTAAAGTATTAAATTGTAAGATATTTTATTAACTCTGAGTTTATTTTAAAAATTTAGCTCTCATTAATACGCTATACTGGTTCCTACAGCATCTGTCTCAACTGGTAAAGTGTATGTGAAGCTGAACGAGCAATGCTGTCAGTGTCTGTTCAGTTCAGAGCAAGAAAGCTACTGATGTTTTTATGTTATTCTCTTCTGTTGTAGTCAGAGGTATAAACTGGGAACCTATTTTTTGGAGATCCAGTCATTTGAGGCAGATGACTCTTAATGAAACATCTTACTCCACATCAGTTTAATTCATAAGAATCTTGCACGTTCCATTTTTCTCTCACCACTGCAGTTCCCAGGAACTGGCATTTAATCCTTAGTAGTTTAAAACAAACATACAAGCAAACAAAACTTTGAGATGTTTATGTCTTTTAATGTGCTCTCTGCATCAGCCGTGAACTCATTTAAATGGCAGCAGTGCTAGGGAGTATACAGTGGATTGCCAGACAAAATTAAAAGAATATTTTTGAAAGATCAATAGAATTTTTTAAACTCAAAAGAATCTATGTAATTCAAACCGCACAATGTGTGATTGTGATATCATTAAAACAAATATCCAAAATGAGCCATCCCTTACCCTCCATATCAAAGGGCTGATGTAATTTCTGCATATTGTATTGATAGTTTTTGGTATTCTGTACAAAGGTCAGACAAGCAGCTAATGCAAACTGTGTTCCAAAACACCAGACCAAGTCCCAGCATGAGCTTTTTTAATCTTCTTTGAATATAAGATCATAAGAAATGAACTTTTAGTCTGTTTTGTCCACCTGTGTTTACTGTAGCTAAGGAACCTGATGCTTTCCTAATGCAAATTCACTCATTTAAATGAATGAGAGAAGAGGATATGGGAAAAGTCCTAATAAGGCAGATAGAGCAAAAGGAGTCTAAAGTTGCCATCCTGCACTTCCAATAAGACTGTCGGTCTTTTTGCCTGGCTAATTTTATCTTTTACTGCATAGCTCCCACAGCATCGGTCTCATACTATAGATGTTATAGAAACGGAATTTGTATTGAAGTCAGTGACAGTTGATTGTAAATACTGCACAAGATAAACACAGGCATTGCTTTCACTGTCTCTTCCTTCCTCCATTATATAAACTAAATCTTTGCTTTTGCTGTATTTTACTTACCATTGTACTGGGAATAGCACTAGCAATTCTGTTTTTCAGCTCTTTGAAGAAAGGACAAGGAATTGGTTTTATAGTTTTATGTTTTTCATAGTGGAAGAGTACCAAGTCACTACTCTGAAACTTGTTCCACTATGAAAATAGCCCTGCTGAGAACATAGCATGGCTTTGTTTTGCTGTTCCACAGAAAAATCAAGAAGCAGATGAGTAAGTGGAAAAATATGTTGACGAAAATGTTTTTTTCTTATAATATCTTACACATGCTTACACTTAAAACTACTTGCAAAATGGAGGTGTTATTTGTTAATGTATACTCTAAAACAACACATTCACTGAACACCACTTGACAAGAAACATAGTCTACTTCTGTCATATGAACAGTGGAATGCATCTGATAGTGCTTGCAGTTCTACCTCCAGAAGTGTATTCACAGTGCCAGATAAAGAAACCATTCTTTACGTTGAAATAAGCTAGTTTCCATTTTAATGCATTTTTTTTTCAGCTTATTGGTCATAGAGTTCTACCATTGTATTTGGAGGCTCTGCATCTTAAGCACTAGGGGAGGCCGTATGTTGTTTACAGAAATCCCACTGAGATGTGTGGGTGGGTGTGAAACAGGCATAAATTAATGCCTTTTCTTTTTGTCTTTTCTGTATTTCTTCACTGATTGAAGGAACAATGGGAAAAATGATTTTGGCATCTCTCACTGCAGTAGTGTATTTTATAGACCACTATTGTTCATATGGCTTTGTACGTAAATATGTTCATTATTGTCTTCATCAGGCAAAAAAACTCCAGCAGAGCATCTCAGATTGCGTTATGTGATACAGTCCACGAAGGAAAGATGAAAGAGGGTGCTGTGTCTGACATAGGATTAATTCTTCATTGTTGGAATATTTTATTTTAGGAATTGGTAGAAGAGAACAGAGAGAAAGAATGAAGAATTAGGAAGTTTGACTTTAGAAATTCTGTCAGATTGACTGCCTGTTTGTCTAATAGCCTCTCTGTTGGAGTACTGTCCTGGGATGCCAATCCACAGTTCTCCTACTGGTGCTACAACTCAGATCTCCTTGCAGATACCATTCCCTCCTTTTGCTTAGAATTAGGCATTCTGAGCTGTAGTGGATTCCTGGAAAGTACTAATACTGGCCCACTGGTCATACAAGGGAGCAAATGAGAGTAATGCTCTCTCTCCTCTGTGATCCAGTTGCATTTTCTACTGTAGATTTAGACTGAAAACTCAAGTATCTGTGTGTCCTAAACATTCAAGTTCTGATCTTTTTCTTGAAAGTAAATACATCTTCAAGTTGCCTCAAGAAGAGGAAGGAACCAGTCTGAGGTTTTCAATATCCTAGAGAAGGGCTAATATCCTCAAGTCAGTGACGGTGATGTTATGTATATTCTCTGGCTAGTTTGCATCCAGGCAGCTGTTGAATGCAAAGGCTGGATGGGAATCTAGGACAGCCTTTCTTGTTGTGAAAGTATGTATTTCATATCATATGCCTTCCCAAACTCTAATTTAATAAATATTGTTGTTTATAATAATCTCTAAGACTTATCTTTCGTTTAACTTTGGTTCAAATGTGTCAGAGGTCCTCAAAATATTTGGGAGTGGGAAACATGATTGTATAAGCCATGCCTTCTGAGAAAAGTGGGAACTTTCTACTTCCTCATCTTCAGTTTTGTTCATGTGAATCTCTTATTACTCTTAATGAGCTTTTAGCATTTTCTGAAAAAGAAAAAAAAATGCATCTATTTATATATATATATAAAATACATATATACAAACGTATATATTTGTTTGGTTCTACTGTTCAAAGAATTATAATATAGATATCTACATCTGTACTTATTTTTAGAAACCATTTATAAATTGCTCATATAGTATCTAAACTCTGGAATAATAATGCAAGATGATTATTTCAGCCTTGTAGATGAATCCTCACCCTTATCTTTATCTACTCTTTCTGAAACACTTTCAGCATGTGCATGACACTCAGGTTTGCTGTTTCTGAAAATCATATACTCACAGTATCTCGGTAGAAAAATACTCCTGTTTACTTGTCTATGAATAGAGAACAAAAAATCTTTGTTCCAGAAGTGTTCTACTACAACTTTATAGTTATTACAACTTTATATTTCTCCTTCCATTTAAATTCATTATTTCCCCCATGTGTTGTTGTTTTGTTTTAGTTGTATTTTTAAATAGAATCTTATATTCTGTTGTAAAGATAGCAGGCTCTCTGCTGTCCCACATGAGCTGGCCCAGCACAAGTGGGTGACCTTAGTGCTCATTTCCTCTTATGTGATCTTCTGAATTATTTTGCGTTTTTCACTGCAATCTATTTTGCTTTATCTTTTCTCTCTCCTTTGTATACATAAATGATCACGTGAAAAGCTGAAGCTGAACTTTTCATCCCGTGATTTCTGTGAGGTTAAAATTAGGCAAAATGAATCCGTTCATCTTAAGTGAAAACCTCTTTTTAGTGCCTATATTAATAGCACTGGGACCAAAAATAAATCGGAGAGACTTTTAATCTGTAAAATGCATTGTTAAGTCCAAAAAGCACAGTGAAATGTGGAAATAAGCTGAAAAGCAAGAGAAATTCTTATCATTTTAGTTTGTTGGATTGGCAGAGTCCAAAAAGGCCATAAAGACTTTGTTGTGTATTTCAGTCAAGTTTCAGAGCCAAATGGTTACAAGGCAAATTCATTCTCAATATACATCCTCTGAAAAAATGACCAAAACATTAAATTAATGAGACGTGATCAAAATGTCAAGACTCTCATAAAGAAATCATTCATTCATCTGGGTTATACCAAGAGATTAATAAAGGGCATGGAAGGATCTGACTTATTTATAGTGGCCTTCTTATTTTATGTTGTTTGTCCTCACCATCCCTCCCATACTGCTGCAGAACTCCTTATCTAGGGAATGCAGAAATCATTTGATCTGGGCACTGCTACTACAAAGGGATAAGGTAGAGGAGTTCAGTCCAAAACAAGACTCAGAACCGTCTCCAGTGCTCTGCACTCTGTGTAATATCTCACTGTAACTTCTTTTGATGTATTCTGCTGTCAAAATCTATTAAAGCACACTTGTAGTCACTGGAAATTCATAAAAACACCAACACAAGTACCACACTGGTTGATCATCCCATTAGCCTTTCTCAGACAGTAGCCAGTACCAAGAGTTTAGGAGAGAGATTAAGGAACAGTGCATTGATCCTTTCCTCTTTCCCTTTTTGCAACCAGTGCTGCAGGCATTTCTTCCTCTTAACATTACATTAGGGCCATTGTTTGGTTATCCTTGATAGACCTTTATTCCATTTGCTTGCCCAGTCACATTTTGAACCTGTTAATACTTCTGGCATCCAAACTTCATGTAGTTGTTAGACAGCTCAATTTCTTGTTGGAAAAGTATTTCCATTGTTTTTATCTGTTTTTAAAGCCTGTCATTGAATAATTTCATTTGTTTATAATATAAACAATATAACAATAATATAAATTGTTCCTTATTATTCATCATTTAACTAAACTCCTTTCCATGCACACACAAGTTATCCAGAACTGAGGAAAGTTATCTTGCTGTAGCCTTTTCAAGTACAGATGCTGAGCCATACATGTAGTCATGTTTTGGCGTAATCCTAGATCTACTCTATGCTTTTAGAGGCAGTGTGATTAAAATTATACCAACATACTTGTCAGATGTGAAAAATACTTTTGAACTGAAAGACCCCAGATGTCCTAGTCAGTGTAAAATTAGGTTTTGAGGTTTGTCTTTAGACGTAATGTGTAACTGGTTTGGACTCATTTGTATGGTCTTATCTGGAATAGAATGTTGGGTTTTTTTCCCCTCTTTCTTTCTAAACGAGCTCAAGCTGTTTTCATTTGGACTAAGGAAACTAGAAAAAGCTTCACTTACTTCAGAACAGGAACGTCCATTCACAGAGGCAGTCCAAAATAACTATACATTTAAAATGGTCTCCCTATCCTGTTATACGATTTTTTTTTCTATAGGTCAGTCCTCAATGTTAATTTTCTTTCAGAAGTAAGCACTCAATATTGGACCTTTCTGCCCTATATATCTCCTCAGGAGCACAGTGTAGATTAATCAGTGTATGCAGTGGGTTGAAATTCATCATTGCCAAAATTTAATTACCCGCAACACCAGTTGCTTCTTATCCACACATTATGAATACTATAATTTTCCATTCCTCTGGGATACGCTTCTCATATTGACTGCAGATGTTTCATAAATTAAAATACGATGGATTTTCTCCCTATTCTGGGGAATTTGTGTGGTCCAAAAACACAAGTAGAAGTTCAAAAGACTTCAGTAAAATATAGTCTGGTTCGGTGGAGTAGATCTTCAATCAATAAACATCTAGGTAAGGTACCTAAGGTATGTTAATGCCTATTTCTCTAAGTGCTATTTAGATACTGGTAAGAGAGGAAGTGTCTTTTAGAGTAGCCTCTCTTTGAAATAAGAATATTTTCTGTAGTTTTAACTCAGCAATGAACAACTGTTGTCCATTCAGACATGCAAAAGTATTTAACGAAATAAAAAAAAAAAAAAAAGCAAAATGGCAAACCCCACAGATTCTTTTAATTGACATTTCTGGGATTACAGTACATAGTTTCAATAAAAATTGTCATTGAAGTGACTTTTTTTTTTAACCTTATGTGTCTATTGTGCATTTTCCATTTATTTGAGTGGTTTCTTCTGCAACCTTGATGGATTTGGCTTTTCATTTGTAAGAATCATGGATGTTACAATGTAAGCTAATAAAGCCTTTATTAATAGATCCATGCTGCTGGGAAAAAGAGATCTAGTGGACAGTTGCTGACCTGTAGTAGAGACACAGTCATTTTTTTTTTCTGTTTCTCCTATCTTTATTTGGTTTGTTCAGCTGTGATCTATTTGCAGAAGACAATTTTTATTACGTATCTGTAGTCCAGCACAATGCAGTCCTCCTTCTTGGCTGTATGTCTGTTGGTTAGATTCCCTGCTGCAAACTAAATAACACACCAAATAACACACTGTTGCTAAGGATTGCCTAAACTTGCCAGCAGGACATCTTAACCCACTTTGTTTTTTCATGAAATTCATAAAATCAAATTGTTAGCTGAAATCGGCAACTGTCCTTTCTAGCAGCTGATGTGAATGACACCAGGAGCTCTTTTCCTTTGACTCTTGTTACGGTGTTACTGAGTTGTAGTTCCTTGGGTAGCTGGGCAAACTATGACTTAGAGCTGCCAAGATGGGAAAATCTTGCTCTTTCCCATGGTCGTGATGCCGTTTGCCTTCTAATTTATCAAATTTCCATGCTCAAGGGAGACTAACCACTACTCCAGCAGGAAATTACTCAGCAGAAAAGCTGGGCAGTTTTCTACTAGGTTAGGGCAGTTTTCTGCTAGGTTACTTCTGATGAGCCCAAGGAGCATGGGAGCATTCACAAAGTAAGCATAAACAATGTGATGTTGGAGCAGGACAGGAGAGAGGTGGGAGTGAGGCTTCCTCCTTGTTGGCCACCACTGCACTCAAGGTTTGTTCAGATTCCTGTTCAGATTCCTTAATAAGCTATTAAATTTTCTCCAGTTATGTCCGTGGAACTCTAGCCTAGAAGCTTCTAAACTCTGCGCTTGCCCAGTTTCTGTCTGAGTTCTTACAGTCTGTCTATTCCCAGCTTTTACTAGAGGCTCTATTTGAAGTACTGTGTCCCCAGCATATCCCTATTAACAGTGACAGAAAACACTAATAGAGCAAAGTACTTAGTATGCTAGGATGATGATCTTCACATTATCAACATACTTTGTTCTGCACAGCAGAATATCATGTGGGAAAGTTAAAACAGACCATTAGGTCAAGTTTACTACTGGATATTTCAAACTTGCAGCTGTAAATGAAAGGTCAGATTTTTTCATCATGACCTCAGTTGAAAAGATTTGAGCATGTCTGTACATACATAATATCCTACAACCCAATTAGATATCCAGTGAAATCTTCCAGCAAATAATAAAAAAACTCAAATGCCTGCAGTACCGATACCATGCAGACTATTTGTTGTTGTTATGGTTTTTTGTTGGTTTTTTTTTTTTTTCCTCAGCAAACCTGGAATTTTGTCACAATAGGAAATGTACTTTGAAATACAGCAAAGCACAGAAAATCATGAGATGACAAAATTATGAAGTTTCATTAGAGGGAAACAGCTTCAGAGCCTCACTAGGAAAACTCCACCCATCTTAGTACCCCTGTTTTAACGAGTATCTAGTAAGAATGACTTAAATATTATGAAGATTATTCATGTTTTCTTTCAGAATAATTGTGTGCTTCATAGTTTAAACCCAGGCTTAAACACAAAAGTGAAGGGATATAACTAAATCAAAACCTTTTCTGTAAATATTTCTGGAAAACAACCCTACTAGATTGAATTTTGCTGTTGAATTCTGTGGGGTTTTTTTGTTTTTTTTTTTCAAGTTTAGACAACTCATCTTCCACAGTGTAGCAGAAACACTGCTATTAACTGAAGCTTCAAAGAGATGATAATGATTTCCATGATGTAGTGCGTGGGTCCCTCCGTATAGCACCTTCTAATAAGAAGGGGGTCTTTTTCAAACAACATAAACACATGTTTCTTATTACTCTGTTTTTCTTGAAGTGATCTAAAGATGAAGGACAAAACACTGCTGAGCACAGTGGAACACAATTCACTGAAGTGAGTAAGGGACAGTCAGGAAGACTTCTGTCTCAGGGCTGGGATTTCCCATCCATGCTGCATACACTTGGCTGAGCCACTGACCATTGTTTTAATTGATATGCTGTCCTGGCTCCCACAAAAGGTGATTTTTTTCTATGACCCATTAACAGTACAAGTTCTTCTTGTGCAGTCTAGAATACTGTTTCATTGTAGATTCCATGAATACAGGGGAAATTCCTGGCAGGTTCCAGGAACAAGGAAATTGAAGGCCTCTCAATGATGGAAAATGGGACTGAGGTCTTGTTTAAAGCATGTGAACTGCAGGTCTGAAAGCCAAACTTTATCTTTCTTACCTCCCTCTGGGGGAAAAAAACATAGTGCTATCGTCTGTGTGTCACTGTTGGTATTCTTTCTGGTCTTCTCTCTAAGGCAGCGTACATCTCAAGGAATTTTGTGATTGCACTGTGGAAGTATGGAGCTATTCATTCAAAGATGTAATTGTTTCTCTAATCAGACATTTAGAAATCTTTCTCTTTTGTGGTATGCTAGATTCAAGGGGTGACTTGTCATCTGTTTCCAGGTTTGATGTCCTAGGAGGAGATAAAATATATCAAATATAACATACTGATCAATACAGTAGTTGATGGTTCAGGTTCTATGAATTAGTAAAACTGAAATGAGAAACACTGCCTACTTCTTTCTGACACTTCCATGGAACATTGAAGTCTCCTTATGTAAAGGTGGGGCTGCCTGTTGTTTTGTTTCCTACTTCCAGATTTCCTTTTTAAACATTGCAGGAAGATGGTGGTTATGACAATAGGAAGAGGAAACATAAAATTGCAGTTAATAGCAGTAAGTTTTCTCATGTTTAGAAATAGCGTCTGTGTGAAAAAACAATTGTCAGCAGCTTTCACAAACTTCAGTGATGGATCTTTTTTTCTCAGACCTCACTATCCCCCGTTCACCAGTCTTTACACATACATTGACCACGAATACAGGTCTTTCAGCACCTCCATTCTGAGCTGTCATTAATCTTTCTCCACTTTGAAATCTGACTGTGGCTCTCTGTGGTGTGCTTAGGTGGTGGGGAACAGCTCTGTTTGAGTTCAGCCCCTCATAAGTACAGTATAGCATTCTACTGAAGAGTATGAGAGAAAAGATAAGAGACATAACTTCTCCCAAACTATTTGTGGTGAATTGCTTTTCAGAGAAACAAGAGAGAGTCAACTCATATGTTCACTTTCCAGAAGAGGTTTGTATAGTTTTTTTCTGAAGCCAGATGCAACTTTTCCATGAAACTCATACCTTGTAACTGCATTATTAGACTGCACACAAGCTCATCAGTGGGGAACAGGATAGTTCTAGATTTAAAACGCGTAGCTAGAAGTCAAAAGACCTCATTACACTATGAAATTTGAAGTTTTTTTTTGTCTTTACATCTCTTCAGTAGGCACGGAGAGCTGAACAGTAGTGAAACACAGATCATTGTGTCTCACAGTGAACCATGCTACACAGGAGTAAAGCTAGGCAATTCAATAGTAAAGATATTTAGGTCCCATCTATGCTACAGTATCAACCAGTAGGTCCAGGGCTATACTGCCTGACCCTGAATTGCAACTTCTCTTACAACTGTGCCTTTTTTTTTTATCCACTCGTTTTATTATATTAGTTCATACTGCCAGGATGAATATACAGATCTGTTATATCTTTTCGTACACTATTTTTTATAGGAAAGTGCTGAAAAATCTAGTATTTTGTCTTGTTAGATTCACATCAGAATGACCATTATCCTTCTTTATTTGGGTGCATAAGTGTAATTGCATGTATTTGTCCATGCTTCTGACATTTTGCATAGCCCCGTCCTGCATGAAGAACCTCCCATGACTATGTTGTGTTCATCACATGTAAGATGGCAGAAAACATTCAGACGTAAAGGAGAGGTGAAAGGAAGAGTACAGCTTCAGTAACATCTGCTGCTTCAGCTATCTGCACTAAAGGGGTTAAGATGCTTAACTGACCCTGTTTTTACATGTTTAGTTAGTTTGCATCATTGGTGTTGAGGTCTGGGTGGATTATTTACCTTGTTGGGATGGCGTTTGCTCTCATCTAGAAATGAGAGGCTGATGTACCACACTCAGGTCCTGATGAGACCTCTCTTCCTTTACAGCAGGCCCATAGAAGATGTGCAATTTCTTCGTGCCAGATGGGAGACAGGTGGGGAGATCAATATCCAACCTAACCTAATGTGTTTTAAAGTTTTGGACATGCTGTAACTTTGATTAATGAACTATTCTAGTCCAAATTTTTCTTGGATGTCTAGATTACCGTTTTCAATTGTGGTAACTCAAACAAACCAGCAATCAATTAGCTAGAATTATAGTAAGACCAAAACTATAGGCTAAACAAAGCCATTGTGAGGAAACTGGCTTTCAGCCCAGTATCTGCTGCTGATGGGATATGAAACAGTCTATTGATTCTGCTGCTCTAGAATTCTCATACAAAAGTAGAAACAATGGTATTTGCTTTTTCAATAGAAAAAAAAAACATTCAGTATCACCACCTAAAGAAGGCAAACTACATTTCTGAGCCAGTTTTTAGGAGGCTGTATGGAAAGAAGTACTTTCCACACAATAAGAAACCCTCAGGTTAGGCTTGCACGTATTTTTCAGCAAAGACAAGAACACTAGATTTTAAACTGCATTTGTATTTCCATCTGTCAAAATGTTATGCAAAATTTTCATAATGTTTCTGTCTTTCTAAACTTTCAGCACCTCACATAGAAAGCTATTTGGGAAGATAAAAGTGCTCAGTCAAGTTCCCGTGATGGTCACTGACACTTCATTGCTAATGTTGTAATACTTACTGCTTTTCACCTTTCCTTGGATTACAGAATGGTAAAATGTAAGAACATCTTATCTTTGACTCAAAGGTTTCTTGCATTCATGGTTTTGAGGAAAAAACTGGAAACTTTGAAGAAATGCTTACTAAAAGTCTAAACAAGAAGAGAGGAAACAGCAACTAGAAACATTTCTTTGAAAAAAGCTCTTCATTTTAATTAATTCTCTGTTCTGAAGGAGCGGTTTCATAAGTTTTCTCCTAAGTGAGGGTTGCTAATACAAAAAGTGTGCTGCAATTGTAAAAGCAACAACCAGTCCAGCTACATTCCCTGTGCCGAAGTGGAGAGGGACAACAAGCCATAAATAGTGGTGTCACCGCCCCTCTTTGCCTCAGTTAAGGAGTATTATTATTCTAAACACAAAACAAACTGCAGCTTAGGCTCCAAATGAAAGTTTCAAAGCCTCATAAATCTGCCAGGTCAAAACTAATTTTCATTGGAATTTTGGAAGTAATGTCTTTTCTTGAGAAAAATATCCAAGACAAATTTTAATTTCCTTCTATTACTTGTTTTAGAAGCATTGTCCAAAACAACAATGTGTTCTTCAAACAGAAAAATATGAATTTTCTTCTGATTAACCTCATTCAATGTAAGTGCCTCTAATTTTGCAAACACAAGCAGCACTTCTACAATGAGTGTATATCCTCTTTCAGCCTGGAACAGCTGAGAACTGTCTTCAGGCAGAACTTGTCCTGATAAGTCACTGTATGTTAACTGCTGGTGGGATCCGTAGGATCCCAATGAAGACTGATACACAACTCACACTGAACCTGATACTAGTAGGGGTCATGCTGGGTGGAAAATGGGTAGGATTCAACACATTGTCTTCTCCAGTGCTGTTTCACCAGTGGGTATCAACCCAGGAGCCCAGGTGATTCAACACCATGAAATAAGTGCTGAGCCAAGTCCAAAGTCTGTACGGAACAGGGAGGGGTGTGTGTAATAAAATGTTTGGAAACCACTGGTTTTGAGGATTGCTGCTGGCTTCAAAATACAAAGAAGAAGGTTTTTATTATTTGATAAAAGGGAAACTCCTTCCATTAGGGCTCAGCAGACGGCTGAGGCAATATTCAGGAAAGTCTACTCAAAAGGAAGGGTGTGTATATACACGTCCTCTCTGCTTGCCCCTTTGAGAGTATGTTTTTTGCACTGCTTTTTTTTTCTCCTCTTAAGTGCCTTTCTAGATGGAAAGGCCAGCTTTTCAGAAAGGTATATGAAGCGGATTAGAAATGATAGTTTTATACTCCTTTTTCTTAGGCTGTTTCTCTTCTTGGTATAATATTTGCATTTGTCCATATTTAATAATATGTTGCATGTTAAATATACTCTACACAAAAAACCTGCCTGCAGCACAGTGCTTGCTAAACCCAAATATGTTATCTTTGTAATTTGTGCTACTGTATGTTTGCTAGTATGCAAAAGAAACAAGATGGGCAATGTGAGGTAAATATGAGGTCTCTTTTCCCGGGGGGTGATTTACTCCACTTTCTAGGTTAGTTCTGAACTTTTGGTCTGTTTCTATGTGAACAAGCTTGGCCCCTGAGAGTAAGAAGTCATATCAGATGTGAGAAGATGTTGTTGAATGTGTTCATCTCTTTGAAGCGTAAGGTGGTCTTTTAGCTCTGTTCTGCTCAGGCCATTATTCTCAATGAGAAGCATGAACACCTAGCCATAGATTTTAATATTCTAAAGGTAAAGAAAAGGCAGTTCTGGGGCTGTTGCAATAACCTGTTATTGCGGAGGACATATGGCAATGCGCTTGGGTGTGTGGCATTTGTGGAGTCCAGAGAGCGTGTGTTAAAGGTATATAACTAAAAGCAGCTCAGCATCAGGCAGGGAAGGATCAAGTCTCTTTGGCAGCCAGAAAGAACTGTTCGCAGGTGCTGGATTGAAGCTTAATGCTAGAAGTTTATTTCAGACCTCTTTTTAGATACAAACTATGCTGATGTGCTCCTTGTGCTAGGAAACTTCTTCCACTTCCCATGTGTATTATATTGATTTTTCTTCCATTTAAGTATCTTACATCTACCCTTTATTCATAATCTTGCCTCTTTTCATTAAAGCAACAGCATAGTCACGTTAAGACTGGGTGGTCTGAATATTCATGGATTCATCTCTCACTAATCTATACATGCCAGCCAGTTCATGGCTTTTACTGACAGCCTCAAATCCAGATTTGAAAGCTTCGGATTAATACTAATAGAAGAACATAGCAAGCTTGAAATGGGAATTCTGGAGGTGTTTACCTATAACTTTTCTTAGAAATGAAACTAATCTATAAAGATGGCTGGTGATTTTAAGTAGCCATTTAATGAAATAGAGCGGCACAGCCCATGTGGCACAGGAGTAACATAATGCCAAAACTGATCACTGGAGCCTCAGAGTTCACATTTGTGAGAGAAGCTGAAAAGGAAGACAGCTGCATGTTAGAGCAGAGTATAAAGTCCTAGACTGTGAATTACCAGTCATGCCTCAGAAAGTCCTTCTTTACCTCCCTTTCTCTTGAAAATGATGGCACACGTCATTAAAGCCTGGCCAGAAAGAAGGATTCTTTCTGAATACAATTAGGACATCTACTCCATGTATCTAAAGTAGGATGATACCTGGATGCTTGATCTCACTTGCATAGCAGGTCAGGTGCCCATGGAAAAGGTTTGCAAAGACTAGTGAAATTGCAAATATTGTCAAAGGTTGTTAGCTGGGA
Source organism: Callipepla californica brunnescens (assembly GCA_023055505.1). Classification (NCBI taxonomy): domain Eukaryota; kingdom Metazoa; phylum Chordata; class Aves; order Galliformes; family Odontophoridae; genus Callipepla; species Callipepla californica. The sequence goes on along the minus strand of JALIRH010000003.1, from coordinate 21,843,894 downwards.
TGCTGCAGAGAATTTCACCATCAGCGAATGCAGCAATAAAATAGTTATGATTAGTTCAGGATCGTCACATGGAATGTAAAAAGTGAGAAAAGAGGTGAAAAGGTAGAGAGAGATTGCTCAAGATATTTAGTATTGTGGGACAATCTTCATTTTCTTTCAGTTGTTAAATCTTCAGACAGGAACAACTGACTCATAACAAAGCATTTGGCTGAATTTGTTTTGTGGAAGATAATAAACCATAGACTCAGACTGTGAAAACACATGGACCTGGGCCTAAAGACAGACTGTTTTGTTTTGTTTTAGTTTTAAAATTCAAAGAAAAAAGGTAGAAAGAAGGGCTGGAGTAGGGGACATTTTAACAATGTTCAAGTGATGAATGTAGAAAAGATAAATGTTTTGCTTCTAATGTTGATTTAAAGATGTCACTTTGCTTGTTAACTCTTGCCAAAAGAGATCTTATTCTGCAAAACAGGCACTGGAAATGGTGTATCAGTTGTGTGGTAGGCCTGTGAATAAAAGTGCCTCCATTCATAGGTATCATCTTATAGAGCCTATCATTTAGACTGTAAAATACATTTATGATCACCAAGTCCAACCACCAGTTTTGAATCATACCAGTCCACATGGCTAAAAAAAAAAAAAAAAAGTAATGTACAGGGAATTGTCATTGTAATTACCTGTACATCATAACAATAAGTTGTAGTTAAAGCAGGTTTTCATTCTTCAAGCTAAAAACAAATTTATGGGCTTGCCAGCCTTATTTATCCTATTTTCTTTATTGTGTCTGTCTTGGAACATCTTCCCCCTTAGCTGTCTGTACTTTTGGTCTTACTGCTTTACTGAGTTATCTCCTAACCTCATTCATATCCACTTATGAAGGGGACTTCTGTTCAGCAAGGGTATCGCATTGATGTTGTCCTTCAGGAAGCACATCTGCAAGGACATTTCACCAGGAATGGTAAACCAAAGTGCTAGGTCTCAAAGCAAATACAGCCTACAGGCAAAAGCACTCTACTTTTTTTACCTAAAGTAAGAGGACTTGTACAACTTATAACAGTGTATTGTAGGTGAAAAGAAATGTGCAGCTGGAGGAATGTGAGAGGATTTTCCAATGGAATGTGTCAACAAAACACAGAAGCCTGAAACTTTATGAATAGCATTGGCAAAGCTATCATGGCTGAATGCGTTACAGCAGCAAAGCTATCTCCTCACAAGAGGAAATCTTTTTACAAGACAAACTTGTCATACAAACCTCATGAGATTTAATAGGAACTAATCTTTCTACTAGTAAAATCTATAGAGTTTTACAAACCCTAGAACTTGTTTTTACTCTTTCTGAATCTTTCTAGAACTGAGGTGACATCTTCTGGCTTCTTTTTCCTGTTGTTGATGATGATTGTTCAGGTTTGTGATCCTTTGCTGGAAAGCAGCAGAATTCAGGGGGCTTAGGAATGTTGTTCCCTGTCAGTCAGTGAGCTTTCCTGGGATGGCTGCCTCTCTTTTTTTTTTTTTTTTAGCCAGTTGTGTGGTTGCTATCCCATAAAATAAATTGAACAATAATGTAATTCCACTACACAGTTTAAAAATCTATCTAGATTGGTATTTTTAATGTTTCAAATTTAGGAGCCTCTTTAAAATGTTTATCAAAATAAACCCTGTTTTTTCTCAGTTATCTTTCATGGCTGAAGACCACTGAGTAGAAAGACCACTAGAAAAACAGGCCTCCTTTCCACTTGTGTTTTAAGGTACATTTTCTAAAACATCCAGGGCACACTGAGTAACATTTGAACTGTAGATCTTCTAGTGTAGTACTCACCAATTTCTCCAAGTGTTGCATTGGTCATTGTGCCTTGTGAACATTATTGATATATGAATAAAAAACAGCACTATTACTTGAGGGCTCTCAATAACTATCACTCTTTAAGTAAGTTTGAGATCATTGGATTTTGAATATTTGGAAATTGCTAGTTGCCCAGCAAGAGGATGCACCTCATGATAGTTGTTAAAGCTAGAGGAATTGGGTAAACATTTTCATAGATGGATGAATTGGTGTGGCTGCACCCCAACTTGCACAGCTTTCGTGAGAAGAGAATGACAAGACTGAAAGAAAATGAGAGTTCCACGGAGCACAATTACAATTGTTTATTCAATTAGCCAGTCCTGAAATGACTCACAACACAGCTGCTTAGATTTACAGGATGCTAACAGATGTAAGTGTTGGCTTCCTTGTCCAATCAAAGTGATGTGGGACATTGTTCTGGGCCAGATGTATAACAGAGTAGAAGGGGTGAGTAAATGGAACAGACATTTGCCTCTTTCTTGCATCAGTTGTTTTGTATGTAACTAGGAGAAAGCTATTCTGAAGCTGATTTCATCGACGTATCTTAAGATAGTTCTTGCAGTAATCTGCTAACAGTAGTCAGTGAAAATTGGACAGCACTGCATGTGGGACACTGAAAACTCTGTGAGTTTCTGATCTGCTAATTCCAAGGACAACATTTTATCATATGACTTTATTTAGAAACTCTAGTCTTTCTCATGATGGCAATACAGTGTATTGGCTGCATGACTAGTATATCAGCTAGCTGCTGGACTAATGGCATTCTGCTTACAAAATACTGAAAATTGATAACTCAGTTCCCATAAATTCTCAGGCAGAATTATCTCTCTTTTATTTACAGATTTCATGCTCTTTGAAATGGAGAATCAAGGAGAAACAGAACAAACAGTATACATCATTGCATATAAGAAGATATTTGCAAGATGCTGCAGTACATTTTCATTTCTAAATGTTGTATTTTCTGGTGGTTTGTTCTTTTGTTTTTATTTTCCTCCCTTTTTTTTTTCCTATTTTTCTTCTTTGATTCCTTATTTCACTGTGGTCTCTCTCCTGCACTCGACCCCTCAACATCTGAAGCTGAGATACTGTCTTTTCTTCTCCCTTCTGCTTAAAGTGCTTTGCATTTTTATTTTGCCATATGCAATTTTATGAAAGGATCAGAAGCATCTGTCTGTGCTGTAGGTAGCAAGATCTGTAAAAACCAAGAGATCATCTGGCTTTTTATGAAAGACAGACTTCATTTCATAGTATAGTAAACATTCTTTGGATAGCTACCGACTGAGGTCAGTGCAAGTTCCCAGTTGGGGGTTCACAGGTGTGGTCATTACAACTTCTGATAAAGCTTTGGGATTTCCTTTTTAACTGCCTTGTCTGTACTTGTGTATATATGTGCAGAATAAAACCAGAGTAGGTTTGTTAAATTGTTGTTCTGGCTTGATAGCATCTGATATATCACCTTCCTCCGACCAGCCTGCAGTGACTGAGCATGAATTGTTCAATGTAGTGTAAACTTGCCTAAGGGCTGTGATAAATTATGCCAGCTGCCAGTGACCTGATTGGCTTTTACTGCTAAGAATTCACTAAAACATGGGAAAGGCTATCCTCAAGATGCTTTTTCCCGTGCTAGCAACTTAGGATGGCATTGGATATATCTTCAGTGGAGTTTGGGATGGCTGAACAGTGGCCCAGCAGTTACCTGATTTGGGACTTACCATGCATGATGCTTTAGATGGTGATACTATAAAGGAAGATTAGAGCCCTCTCAGCTCTCTCTTGCAAATCTGCTCCTTAGGATTCCCTCCCTTCTGTGACCTGAACTGCCCTGTGTTGGGTGACCTTACAGACTGCCAGCTCCAGGGTCACTCTGATGGGAGCAAACCAGACAAAATGCAAGAAGAACCTTGAGCCACTTGTGCTTAAAAGACAAAACATGACCTGGAATGTTTGGAGATCTCAGAGCAGTTAGCCAGAGGCTGAATTTAGTTCACTGCTGAAAAAAGGAAAAAGCAAGGCTATTACTCATCACTCAGACGGTAGTTGAAAACAATTAGTCTAATTACTGTGGAGCACTGAGCTTTAAAAGGAGCACCTGAAAGTAGAGAACCACAAGACACTCATTTAGGTGGTAAAAGTTTTTTTAATAACCTGAATGAGCCAGAAGACACCAGTGGTTATGTGTTTCAAGGAGTTTCCTTTAAGCTGAAGTGGCTTCCTGTAATCAGATGAGCCATCTGCCATCCAAGCAATCTGCATTAGCAACATTGAAAAGTAGATCTTAGTTGCTTCTTAAAGTGATTCCAATGCACTCTTTGTAGTGTTCCTAAGGCCTCAGACTTCATTCTGCTTTTTGTGCACGTGGACTCGCCAGGAAGCACACAAAATAGAAAAAAAAATCTTTTGTAGAGTGTGATTTTCAGCCCTTGAATCAAACACAGACCAAAAACCTCTACTAGTTACATCCCCTAATGCTTTTATTTTTCCTGAATAATCAATTTAAGCTTAAAAGAAATAATAAAAAAGGCAGCTGATGTTTGCAAAACAAACACCTCCTGCATGCCTAGTAAACCTGTCTGAACAGAGCAGAGGGGATGATTGGAATCCTGGTCCAGCTTTACTCCAAGTGCTTTTGAGTGTCTTGTTGACATTAAATGGGGAAGTGCACCACAATTTGGAGGGGATGCGGTGGTTTGTCCTTAACCCAGTGGCTCTAATAGGAAGAGAATGGAGCTAATGGTGACTTCCTTCTAGATCAGGGTTACTGGAGGCTGTACTTCTCCTCATGTCTGAAATGAGTTGCTCAGTTCCAGCCTCATAACCTTAAGTACTCCAAAGAAAATTGCCTTGGGAAAGAGGTAAGTCCTTGTAAGACTGCAATATTTTTTTGTTTATAAAGCTGTAGATGAAAATATTTTCAGGAATAAGCCAGCAGGAAAGTTTGCAGGGGGAGAAAGAATAAGAAATCTAGGTTATTGTCCAGCACTATGCTTCAGAAGGCATAATGAAGTGGAGGTTACACTTGGGGACTATGTGTAAGAATGTGAGACCTGAGATGATTAGGTAATTTGACTCTTTTGAGCCTGCCACAAGTGCATCCTGCAGCTGGACTGCATGCCTTGTTATGAAATACAGTTCCATTTGTAGTGGATACTACTATGTGGAAATGCAAGTGTCATGAACGATGTTTACTTCTGTGTGGAAACGTTCCCAAAGAAGGAATCAAACTCTCCCTAGAAAGATTAAGTTCAGTTAATTACATCTGCACTATATCTTGCTGTTTCCTTATGTTAACATTCCACATACGTTTAGTCAGTAAATTTTATCATCTCACTCTCACCCTTTTTCTGCACTCTGTCTAAAAGCAAGTTTCATCCAGAGCCATCTTGTATTTAAAGTACTGCTCAGGGAAGTGGTGGAGTCACCACCCCCAGAGGAGTTTGAGAAACGTGGATGTGGCAATGAGGGATATGGCTTAGTGGGTATAGAGGTGTTGAGTGGACGGTCGGACTTGATGAGCTTAGAGGTCTTTCCCAACCTCATTGTTTCTATGTTTCTATTCTATGATCCTTCCATTTAAATCTCATACCAAGCTTGGGAGTAAAGCACTCTGAACTGTGGAATCTCCTACTAAAAACTTCAGCAGCTGCTACTGTAAAGGCTTAAATGTGCTTCCAGTTTTTTTCATACAGATAAGTAATCAACTTGGAGGTGCTGAAATACCTGCATGACGCAGACATAAAGTAGATAGGTAGCATTTCATTTGATATTAATGATTCAACTGGAACACCTAATTACTGGAATCATTGAGTACTCCTTAGTATTAGTATACATGAAAGAGTATAAGGGGCACAGCGCTAAAAAACCCACACATAATAACATTGCTTTGCAAACCAAACAAGTGTACCTATGCCTGCCAATGAAACTGTACCGTGGGTGGAATAATTAATTTGGATGCTAGACAAGGAGCACATTGCAGATGTTTTTTTGATTTAGCCTGAGTGTGGGGTGCATGGTTTAGGACTACATCCATTTTCCTGTTTTGCGCCCTTGAGCATGGCATGGATGCAGCTGTTTACCTCTCGAGATCCTCCCATAACTGTGCAGTTTGTGGTGTCTCTGCCTTCTAAGTGTTAATGGAATGTCGGAACAAGCAGCAGTTTTCTGGGATGAAGCTTCCCCTTAAATTCTAACTCAGAATACATAAAGTTGAGCTTCTCCTCAAGTTAACACTGAAATTCTTTGTAAGTCAGCAAAGCTGAAGGGACACAGATTTCTATATGTTTAAAATCTTTGCTTAGAGTTTTGCTGAGTCACACTCAAAATGAGAAAAAAATTTGGCACAATGACTAGTGTGATACAGTGCTGATGGTGTGAGAAAACGCAGTGTTTGAGATTGTATGTGTAGATGTATAAACATGTTGGTAGATGAGCTGATTAAGCAGTCTTTTTAGAAGAAAGGAAAATCCCAAATGGGGAAAAAAATGGATTCCAGATCCCCAGCTGTAATAAGAAAACTCCTTTTAAGTAGTAACTGAAAGCAAGTCCTGATCACTTGTGTGGAAGATATCATCTGAACGTTGGTATGGGTTCCTGAACACAGGCAGCTCCCACTGGGATGGTGAGGCGGCAGATGGAGCTGGTTCCCATTTTACATGAGGAGGGGTCCTAGGGAAGCAGAAAGTGGTATGAGTGAGAGGCATCCTCACTTGCTGAAAGAGCAGCAGGAAGGGGAGCAGGGGCTTGTCTCCTGCCTATGTGCAGGAGCACAATCGAGGGAGAATGGGCAAACGTTCTAAGCCCCAGCACACTTTGCTCTCCCTTATGTGTGCCGTGGGCATCATTACATGAGAGATACCTTGGTGGAAAGTGGACCTGCCCTCAGCCTCTTTTTTACTTATGCCTGAGTTATTTGGGCCTTTTAACAATAGTCACCTGAGTTACCTCTAGAGATAAGAGTTATCACAGCCAGTCTATGTACGTAATCCCTCCAAAAAGGGGTGGTTCTCCAAATGCTCTGTTTCATATTACAGAGTCATAAAACCTGACCTTTAAACCTGTATCAGTCTTTCATTTTCTGTAACAATTGTATTCTGTTGGTTAGTCAACACAGAACTGGAAGCACTTGGTCAGTGTGCTGGAGCACTATTTTTAGTAGAAGCAAATAGAAACCAGACTGGCTCTTGATCGGTCCTTTGGGGAGAAGGAGGTAAGGATGAAGAGAGAGGAAGAGGCTTCTCTTCTTGAAGATTTTTCCTGTTAGTCACAGTGCTGAGAGAAAACAAACTCCATATGGAACAGATCATGTCAGGCCTTTAAAACACATTTGCAGAGGCCGTACAGTTTCTTAAAGGGACTTGGAATACCATGTGGTTTTGAGTTTTTGTTCTTGTATTTCCCATATGGGGACATGTGTGCATTTTCATTCGTTTTAATTTGGCCAAGTTAAATGCACCATCCAGTAGTTTGTTTTGTTATCGTCTTTGAAAAGTCTATTCACAAAGGAAAACACTCCCTTCTTCCCCCAGTGCAAAAAGGTTCCAAATATTTCTCTCCCAGTTTTTTCATTAGAAAGCGTTTTCTATTTTGTTGTTGTTGTTGTTTTGTTTTGTTTTCTTGCATTGGTATGCAAAGGCCGAATTTTTGTCCATAGCACAAGGCCAGAGTGGTGCACTGGGACAAGGACGTCCCCATCGGATGTTGGACATTGACATAGAGCAGGGATACAGTGCATAAAGCTGTAACTCTGGGATGAGTTAGTGAAGGTGCCAGTGATGCCCAGTCCTGTTTACTCTCTACATGTTTGCCCCACGGAGCAGTTCTGAGGAGCACTGCTCCAGAACATTCTGTGGATTCTGAATTCCCACTTCTGCCGCATAGGGCTAAGACGGTGTAAAAGGAAGGAAAGGAAGAATGGGGCTCACCCCTTACTCATAACCATGCTCTAATTCTGTGATGTGAATGAATATTACTCCCAAGAATGGCTCTCGTTAAGATCCCTGAGGGTTTTTTCCTTCAGCTGATAAGCTGATTTATTCCCACTTACTTAATGCAAACCTTTGTTTTGAAATGTGGCCAAACTGAATTTATAAATGTGTTGTTCTTTTAAAATTCTGTGCTGAAACGTATACCATGTGGCTGGTGGGAAGGAGCTCTGAGCTTTTAAACTAATGACATAGGAACAGTCCTTGCCAGAGCTTTTTTTTCTTTCATTTTTTGAAGGATTCTAATGAGAACAGGTAAGATGAGGGCAAACACTGAAACTTCCTGGTTTACTGAGTTACCGCTGTACTTACTTGTTTTGACATCCACAAATCCTGAGCTATTCCAACCTCCCAAATTGCTTCCTATTCTATGTGTTCTATGTTAGCGCATGCATGGGGAGACACCGTATTAAGGAACAAAAGCAAAAGAGCTTCACTGAACGCAAAGCACAGGACGAGGCTTTATGGGAAGCCATGTGTTTGGTCAGGGGTCAAAGGAACGAGGACCGCTGAGCATGTATTGAAAATTCATGGTGAATTTAAGCTGCTTCATTCTGGGCGTGCATATTACACAGCGGTAAAAACAATTTAAAAGTGATCTCGAATTTACCTTTTCAAAAAGTTGGCCAGACAGGAGACCAGGAGGCAGATGTGATCCCCAAAACCTCCCTGAATTTGCTGTTCGCGGTCAGAACACCAGTGCCCACCTACCCCATTCTCCCCTGGGCAGTTTAGCCGCCTTTACGGGTGCGCTGACCCTTTAACGCCGATACCGGGAGCGAGAACAGCAGGCAGAAAACGCACGGTGCCGGCCTCGGCTGTGCCCCCTGAGCCCAGGGAAAGGGCTGAAGAGGAGGTCGAGAGTAGAGAGCTCGCTCCACGCGTGAAAAACAGTAGCTGATTTTTTTATTATTATTATTATTTTCCCCTCCCTTCTTCCCCGGGCTGTAATTTGACTGCTGGCTTTGGCTCAGCTCCAGGGATCAGTCCGAGCAGTTAAATCTTTCTCTCCCCCCCCCCCCCCCCTCCTTTTCCCAGCCTCGAGGGGGGAGGAGGAAAAGGGGAGCGGAGTCAGCTGCAGCCCGGGGCCGGGCCTCCCCGGGGAGGGGCCGAGTCGGCGGCTCGGCTCCTGGAGCTGCATGGAGGAGGGGAGTTTCGCTGAGTCCCCTGCCCGGACGGGAGGAGGAGGAGGAAGTTTGGAGATTAAACCGCTGATCGGAGCCGGAGCGCACGGAGAGTGAGGGACGGGCGGTGACTGAGGAGCGCTGCGAGGGAGAGACTCCGAGGGGAAGCACCCCCGGTGCGCGCCCCTGCGCCTGGATTGTAACCGGGAGGAGGAGCGGGGCTGCCGGTAAGAGCCGAGCTCGGAGCCGGGGCGGCGGCCCCGGGGGGGCTCGGTGCGGAGCGGGGGCCCTCGAGCCCCCCGGCGCTACCGGCGGTCCCACCGCCTGCCCGGGAGCGGCCCCGTGCCCGCTGCCTTTGTGCGAGCCCTGTGCCTCGCTGCAGGGCTCCCCGGGTTTGGGGTTTGGGCGAGGGAAGGGGGCATTTTGCACACGGCTAAGGTCTGAAGGCTTTGTTGGGTTTCTTTTTGTGGGATGTGGATTGATGGAACTGTGAAACCGCGCGACGGTTCTGGGTGGAAGCAAACGTTTCGGAAAAGCCTGTTTCAAAAAACTTGGATGCTTTGAAGTGATGTTCATTGGATTGCGGTGGCTGTGGCATGGAGAGGGTTAAAATAAGATTGGGTTCTTCATTAAGTCGTAGGAAAGTTTGTTCTTGGCTGGGAGGAGAGGAGCCGGCAGAGCAGTGTATCCCGGTGTCCAGTGGAACCACTTGTGTATTGCCCCGTCTCCCGCCCTCACCTTTCTCTGCTTTCGCCGGTTGTGTGCTGCGGTCCTTGTCCCTCTTGCTGAATGAGAAGCCCTTCAGACCATTGCTGAGTTAGCGCTAACAAGCCCGAGGCACTCATTTCACTCTCTGTGAGCCCCGTTGCTTCAAACAGGAGGGAAAAGGACCTGAAACAAACTCGGAAGCCAACTGAACTTACAGCTAACCCAGTCCTCTTTAGTTGGCTTTTTTCTTCCTTTAATTATTGAGATGCAAGACCAGCTGTGGCCTTGTTTCTTTCCTTTTTATGTTGGTTGCTTATAATTTAGGTATGCCGAACACTGCCTAGAGAACCTGATGACTTGTAGGTGTTTTGAAAGCTGTGTAATAAGAGCCTGCTAATAGTCTTCCTTTGCTACTGTTTCATTCTTGGAGGGAGCAATCTTTGCTGCCGGAGAGTTGTGGTTCAAATTTCCACATGCGTTTGTTGCCCGTGCCTCTAGCTAAATTTATAAAGGAATCCTTTTAGCTCGTATGAAGCTAAATCTGGCAGTAGCAACTCCTGGCTATGTAATTCACTGTGGTTGGCAAGGCACAATATATAGCTTCCTTGAGATTTATTTAAAGACTTTTTTCTTTTTTTTTTTTTTTTTTCCTGTGTGTGGCATGCAGTTTTCCTAATTTTAAGCGTTATTCGGCAGCATGTATAGGGATGCTTTGAGATGGAAACATAAGAGTTATGCTAAGGTTAGAAAATGTATTAATAGAGTGCTTGTCTTGAAAATATGAGAGGGCAGCTCAATATCAGCTTCTTAATGAATATTGGTATTGTTCTCTGGCTCATGCAGATGCCTTGCTATTCAACTTTGACTCCCTACTTCTCCCCTATGTTTTAAAGCTGACACACTGGAACGATGCAAAATTCACTGATAACGTGGCTCAGTTTTGTCTCTGTGTGTTCACTGGAATGCTGGCTTCTTCCCACAGATCTACGGAGCCATAGGTAAACAGTATCGACCTGTGGCAGTATGACTGAGCACGTTCATGCGAAGGGAGGCTTTGGTTCTCACACTAGATGTTAATGCATCGTTTTTCATGTTGTTTTGTAAGCTGCAGTCTTGATAACATTTTGCAAAGGGTCTTGACATGATTTTTAAGTGTAACTGCATTCAGCAGTACAAGGTGGATGTTAACAATGCACAGCTTCTGAAATCTTTAGATAGTGAACTTTGTTTACTGGGAGCTCTTATTTTCAGGACATCTGTGAATGTGTTTTCCCTCTTCCTTGGGCAGGATGTGAGAACCCGAGCTAACAATCCAGAGGCATAATCCGGGTCTGAAGGGACTGATTGTGTAGCCTTAGTATGGACTGTGTTTAGCAGGAAAAGTTTGTAACAAACCAGCTGGTTGAATTCTGCATACCCTTTCAGTGTCTTTATTATTTATTTTATTTTTAGCATTTTATCACGTTAAAGCTAGAGGTATCAAAGTGTGCCAAAGACTCCTTGAATGGTTGGCTTGTATTTATTTCCCTCAGAGTTAGTTGCTGCTCCAGTGGTTGCTTGGCAGTGCCAAATCTCTCCCCTGCCAAGCCAGGGCCGCAGTTCTTGGCTGTCCCCATGGGGCTGCTGGGTGGCAGTTGGAAATGATGCTCACTGTGGCTCTTTCATGTACCTCACATCCATAAAGTCAGAAATTCTACGTCAGGAAATAACTGAAACATCCAGTTTGGTGATGGAACCGTAGAGGTCTCCAACAAGAAGCATTTCTCAGATTAGACATCTATAAAGCCGTATCAGTTCTAAGTTAGTACAAAAGAATTCATCTGATGAGGATTCCCTTTTGTGTTCAATCATGTGCTGAGAAGGATGCTTGTTGTGGTAAACAATCACTTTGTATTAGTTATAGCTTTAATACACTGCCTTAAACTCTGTGCACAGATGTTTAACTAGAAAAGATAGAGAATATTAAAAAATAATAATAATAATGTAATGTCTACTGAATGTATACTTATGGGAGTCACATCAGGATGAAATTGCTACTTGTAAGTGTGAAGATGTCTTACCACAATGTACTGGAAAAAGTCTTTCCATTTTATAGTGTTAGGAGGGGAAAAACAAGCAAACAAAAACATCCCAGAGAATTACTGCAACCCTCAGCAAAGTCTGGAGTGGCAGGAGGACTTGCAGAGGTGTTGCTGAATGCTCAGCTTTGAGAACCTGCATTACTGTGGTTACACAGAGTGCTTTAGTTTGCAGACTGCCAATGAAGAAAGAAGTAGAAAAAAGCATTATTGTTGTAAGTTGAGAATGCAGAGAATGACATTGAGTTCCTAGGTTTCTTACCTCTCTACAAGATGGACTTTTTAAATTACTTCATTAGATGCTCATTTACCTGTTGGTTAAGATTCTCATTCTGGGAAACCCATGGGAAGCACTGTGCAGCATCACCAGTCCCAAACAGCATCTTTCTCTCCCTAAATCACCACAATCATGGCTTGGACTTCCCAAGCTTCTGTGCTTGCTGTATTAACCATTGTACGTACTGTGTGTGTGTGTGTGTATATCAGTTCCTTTTTCTCTTTCTCTCTCTCTCTCTTTTTTTTTTTTTTTTTTTAGATCTAATAATCATAATTTCCAGTTCTTTTGTTGTAACAGTAATGCACTGGAGCCTCTGTCCCAGGAGAATTTGGGCCTTTCAAGACTTGGGGCTTTCAGAAGAACATCAGACCTGAAGGGAATGGTGGAAGCAGAGCAAGTGAAGAGGAAAAGTCAGTCTTGGCTGTATTAGCACTGCAGTGGCAGCAGTAATCATAGAATCATAGACTGGCTTGGGTTGGAAGGGACCCCAAGGATCATCTGGTTCCAACCCCAATACCACAGTCAGGGCCTCCAACCTCCAGATCTGATACTAGACCAGGTTGCTTAGGGCCCCATCCAACCTGGTCCTGAACACCTCCAGGGATGGTGCATTCACAGCTCCCATGGGCAGCCTATTCCAGCACCTTACCACTCTCCGTGAAGAACTTTCCCCAACATCTAATCTAAACCTTCCCTCCTTGAGTTTAAAACTGTTCCTCCTTGTCCTATTGCTGTCCACCCAAACAAAAAGTAGATTGTCTTCCTGTTCATAAAACCCTTTCAAATACTCAAAGCTGCAATGAGGTCTCCTCACAGCTTCTTGTAATGATTCTAAGTGTGTGCTTAAGAGTAGAAGAGATGAACGTGTGCAGATTAAATATCAGCTTAGTAATAATTTAATCTTTGTGTTCAAGAAATGTGTAGATATGGCACTGAGGAATGTGGTTAGTGGTGCTGATGGATTGACTAGTGAACTGGATGATCTTAGTGGTCTTTTCCAACTTCTGTGATTCTATTTTAGGCTGAAGGAACTGGGCTTGTTCAGCTTGGAAAAGAGAAGGCTGAGGGCAGACCTCATTGCAGCCTTTCAGTATTTAAAGGGAGTTTATAAACATGAGGGAAATCAACTTTTTACACAGCTGGATAGTGGTAAGACAAGGAGGAGTGATTTTAAAACCAGAGGAGAGGAGATTTAGATTAGATGTCAGGGGAAGTTTTTGACAGATTGTGGTGAGGTGCTGGAACAGGTTGCCCAGAAAGGCTGAGGATGCCCCATCCCTGGAGATGTTTAAGGCCAGTTTGGATGGTGGGTCCTAAGCAGTCTGATCTAGTACTTAATCTAGCAGCTTGTGACTCTGCCTGTGGCAGTGGGTTTGGAACTTGGTTATCCTTGAGGACCCTTTCAAATCAAGCCATTCTAGGGTTCTACGATAAAGTTTTTAGAAAGGCAGCTTGTGTTAATCTCAATTCCAAAAGAGTGTGTGACAAGCTATCTCACAGTGTTAGAAGTTTCTCAAGTCTCATTAATATTATGAAACGTTTTTCTAGTTGTGACTGCTAAATCAAATAGATCAGTGTAGTCTGATTAGCCAAGCTGAGTTTGAATGAGCTCGGCCTAAAATAGATTCAACTGAAAAATTGACTACAGGTGCAGGAAAAGAGGAATCTAGTCAGGAAGGGCTGGGAAAGGAAGCTGAAGGAAAAACTACAGATATTCATTGAGAAGGCCTGAGAGAAGTAGCTACCCAGGTGGTTTTAGGCTGCTTCCAACCACTGTTGGCTGCTACATTCTGAGGAACCTGAGTTGTGGCGTGGTCGCTGCCTGTGCTCTCATTGATCGTGATGCAGAACCTTGCCATGAAAATACAAAGCAAGATTCCAGTTTAAAAATCTATCTAGAATGCAAATGTGATGTCCGTGACTTTGTTTCCTTCTTTCTTCCTTCCACAGCATGAGCTCCAATAGATCTGCTTCCTCATATTCTACAGGGCCATGGGTAGTTGTGTTAGTGAAAATTGCACATAGGTTTGATAGGTGCACTGGACAGGTAAATCTTGGGTTGGCAGCTGTTTCCCATGAAAACCTGAGGCTTCTAAACTGTACTAATTATCTTTAAATTGCCTAAGTCTTGCCTGTCTGTTCTGTCATTGAATTTCAGGCTACAGGTGGTGCCAAGCCTCTTCCTGTAAGCATGCGTTTTGTAGAAACTTGTAAGTGAGCCCTACCCAGATGTTTAAAATCAAACTTAATGAGTGTTAACATTGAGATATTTGAGCATTCTTATCCATTCAGACATTTCAGCATCATGCCTCAGGCATTATTATGGTGCAGCTAATGTTTTCTGCTAATAGAATGGATACATCCTCTCACTGGAAGCACTGAGCAGAGGTAAAAAGGGTGTCATGGGAACAGTTGTTGAATCACCTGCCCGCTTGCTTACTCAGAGCTATTCTAGATAAAACCTTGATACCTAGATCAGGAAAAAGAAGGTTGTTTGGACTGCCCTAAGGAATGTTGTCACAGACAGTGTAACAGCCTGCTTCCTTCCATCGTCACAGCTGACAACTTTTCAGCAATGTCATCAGGGTGTGGGCTTCAAGGTCAGCCTCTGCCTTTAATCAACACGTTAACAGTCTGTATCTCCTAGATTTTGTTTGTAACTTGTAGCATTTGTACTTTCTCCCATGCTTCCGCTTTTGTTAGGTGGAGTTGTCTATAAATACAGTAATGTTGTCTTTGTTAACCTATAAACTCTTTTCTTATAATATTTAACCCATCCACTACCTTACTTATCCCCTATAATTAGCTACAGTGTCTGCTTTTACCTACTAGTATCAACTTGCTTGGTTTTTTTGTTTGTTTGTTTTTTATCCTTTTTTATTTGTGTTCATATTACTGTGAGGCCAGGTTTGCAGATGGGATTCCAAGGCATTTCAGAAATAAAAATAAACTGTGGCAGAACTGCTTGATTTCTGCTGCTGTCATCAATCTGCGTACTTCACTCTGGAGTAACATCATGCTTTGGTTCTTTAACGCAGGTTCTGGCACAAAGGAAGACTTACAGTTCGTTCTCTTGAAATAAAGAATTAGTGATTATGCAAAGCTATCTTCTTTATCTCTTCAGTGCATGCAATTTTCTACTTCTAACTGAAACCAAGCTAACGTCAACAAAAACATCATTTCAGCTTGCAAGTTAAGTTTTGTGCTGCTGCGATCAACGTGCTGCAACTCAAGTGGATGTGAAGCTTCGTCATTCATAGTTCCTTTTCATTATCCTGATAACATATCTTGTGTGTTGCTCAGAGAGCTGTCATGCCTTAGTATTTGAATGATGTCATCGTAGACTTCTTTGCTGCAGAAGTACTCATTTCTCTGAAGAATTAGCAGACCTAGGCTATTTGAATGGGAGGAAAAGGTGTATTTAATGATGAGTCACGACTGCATTTGGGGAAATAACTTGCCCTCGTATGCTAGCAGTGCAGGATGTTTGTAATTTTTTTTTTTCAGTCGGCCTCTGATAATTATCAGTCTCCTTCATGTTAGGTTGAATTCAAGTCATAAATCTCTGTTGTGACCTATCTTAACCCTTTTGTGCTCCTGCTGCCTGAGAAGGCTATTGTCTGTCCTGTGGGTAGACAGGCTAACTGGCCACACTCCTCACTGAGTTAGCCTTTTACCATCTTTGCCTTATCAGGTCGGTTACGCGGTGGAGTCTCTTTACCTGTTGTGGTAGGATATCTTCTCTACTGTCTCCTCATCCAGACTTCAGACTCACTTAACCTCATGAGTTTTTCCCAGATTTCCAGGAAAAAGCCATTAACTTCACTTCTGATTGCTTACCTGCAGCATCAAGAATCAGACACGATCTAGGTTTTTCAGGAAGGTATCATATAATTTTATGAATAGTCATTGAGTGAAAGACTGTAATTTCTGAGGGCATTGATAGCCATTTATTCTTCAAGGTTTCTTTTGAGCAGTGTCCTAGTATTTCTTTTGATTATGTACCTCTGTTGCTAAAGATGTCTGTGTGCTCGGAAAGTTAGAGCTAGGCAGAACTTTCTTTTGAGGGGAGCAAGGTTTTCTGCAGAATTTACTTCTATGAACCACATTCTTCTTTCACAGGGGTTGCCAACATAAAAAGCAGAGTAAAAATGAAAGAAAAAACCCACAAAATAAACAAAAAACACAAAGCAACTAAATAATCCCTCTCACCCCAAAAGAAAAGAAGAAAAACACAACTAGCTGGTGAAACCCCACTGCTTCTTCCCAGTGATTTCCATTACTGCAGCTTGCACTTTGCCACATCATCTGCAATGTCATTCTCTAACAGTAGCTTATATAGTCTGCTATGCTTCCTTGGTCATGATTGGTCAGGTCAACAGTGTCCTGTGAGTTTTTCACTTTCACAGCTAAGCTATTCTCGAAATGTTCTTGTGCTGCTTTGGGAACAGTGAAAATCCAGAAAATTCCACTCAATTTGAGGAGTTTTTCCTGCAGTTCTGCAACAGAGTGACCTGCCAGTTAAGTACTCCTGCTGCCGAAGGCACATGATGGATTAGGCTCTTGCAGTCCCCCATGTCCATCCAAAGCCATTTGTTCATCCAAAGCACAGTACAGGCACTGACTGTCATTCCCACAAGGTCAAAGCAAAGCAGAATGGTATTTTTTTGTTTTACCTTTTGCTAGTTAAAATTTCATGTAATAGGACACATGGCATGTGCCATTGGGGTATGGAGAAGGAATTCCTTCTGCATGACACTGTACGCTGTTTGGATAGGGTAGGAGCTGCGTCTGCTTTGCAAGGAAGAATTCTGATAACTAAATCACAGATGCCTGGTTTGCAGTCTTCATAAGAAAAAACTGGTTGTCAGCCTTTGTCACTGAAGAGCTGTTGCTTTGTGGTCTGTTTCATCTCTAGGGAGCAGCTCTTCCTTACAGATGTTTGCTCATGACACATATGAGCATCGTACAGCAATTCAAGCTGCCAGAGAGATATGAACAGCAGGGGTATCTGAATGCCTTTTTGCTGTTTCTGTTTTTGGTGGTGATGTTTCTACCCAATGCATGGTTATTGTCATTTCTTTTGCTTTGAATTGATATCTGTGATGTATGAAGAGTCCTTTTTGTTTCTGGTGGAGGATTGGTGATGCCTCTCTTCTTCAGATAACTGCAGAAATGTGTACTGGATTGGTTTATCTTATTTATTAGTTACATACCTTTAGTTGTATCACCAAGTGGTTAGTTTTAATAGCTGGGTCAGAGTTACCTGTGTATGTCAATATCTGCCTAACACGGACTTCTTTCCTAGGACAATTTGAGGGCATATGAAAGGTGTTCTGGAGAAGTTCTAGCAGATACTCACTCTTACTGTTGCTCACTGCTGTGAGTGGTAAGAGCGCTGCATGAACTTAGCCTGTGCAATTAGCTTACCGCATCTGAGAAAGTGCTCAGGTGATTGCATGTAGAATAAGTCTGATTTCTTGGGAAGCAACAGATCTTTTGTCCATTCATCACAGTTACATCATGCAACAAGAATGTACTACAGTATGTGGCCATCCCCTGGTTCTGCGATGGGCAAAGGGCTTTCCTTGGCGAGGAAAGTTGTGCTATAAATATTGGCATGTAACTCAGTAATGATCATTCTTGATAAATTCTTACTTTAGTCCTAGCTGGTGGTGATAAAACCTGCACAATGTCTAACAAGTAATTTTCTTGACAGCTGTGCGTGGAATTCATTGGTGTGAATACTTGTCAATATATACTGTATTTTAATACAACAATTAATGATGTTGAATTTACAGTATGATCCAAGCATTAAGGATGAAGTTGTCTGAATATGAGATATTACTTAGTTAGGGAACCAGGTTAGAGCAAGGATGACTTATCACTTGTAATTTAAATGTATTTCAGTATACCTAACTGGTAGGTATATAGTATACAATGATACATAGTTGGATGGCTTTGGATTGTTTTAACCCTTTTCCCTAGCAGAAATAGAATAGAGAAGTTCTTGAACAGAGTTTTCAAAACTCAAAACCGTATGTATTTGAGAGAACCAACTAGTTGAAGTGATAATATTAGACTATCTGTCAGGAGCTCTGTCCTGGACCGTCAGTGTATAGCAAAAAAAGATTGGCTCTTGGTTCTTAAGAAATCTGAAGAGAAGTTCTTAAAGACTCCCAAGAGAAAAACAGTAAAGTGCCTGTCCTTTTACTGGAAAATATTTTGATTGCCTCCTGTACAGAGTATGGCCGCGAAAGAGAAATTTTGTTAACCTGGATTTGGAATGATAGCTTTCTAATTTCTGGATTTTAAATTTAACATTACAGTGAAATCTCCAAGTGCTAGAATGCTTTAGAGTCATAATCATTCAAGTCATCTTCAATGTAACTGTATCTGAATGCAGATTTCTTTGCGTTTGTGTATCTGGATGCAGGTTTTGCTTAACTTGGCTCTGCAGAGAGGGTTTATTTCAAGTTTCTAATAATCTAGTAAGACTCTTAACTGATACTTGCATGTTTTGCTAGGTATATCTGTCAATAAGAACTTTAACCCTGTATATTTTCTAAAAGCAATTGAGAGTGCAAAGCTTTTAAATATAATTTTTATATACTTCCAGAACAATCTAGGCAATTTTAAAGAATGCGAACATTTTTTTTCCAGGTAAAGTAGAAATAATAGGACAAATGACAACACATTTGGATGATCAAATTCTTCAAGTGGACAAACGTGCTTTCCTTGTGATAGCATTACTTGTGTGAAAGTGTGTAATATTCTTATGCATCAGTGTAAGAATATTATGTTGAACACTTAATGTTCAGCCTGATTGTTCAAAAATTCATAGGAGGAAAAATTCATTTTTCTTTCAGAATTTTCTGTCATATAGTAAGCTTAAACCAAGATCTGTAGAATATGTTTTTAAAAAGCTAAATAAGGCTGATATAAAATTTCTCCTTAGCATCCTAAATCTTGAGCTTTTCTGGTTCTTACATGACTGTAGAACCCTGACAGAAGTTATTGATCCAAAGGTTTCAAAAGGCTGTTGGGTGCTCTGGAGTTTAGAGAATATCTCTTTGCTGTGTGCCAATGTTTTTATTTGGAAACTAAAAAGCTTTTGTGGATTAAACCTACCAAACCAGAGTACTCTTTTTTTTTTTTTTTTTTTTTTTTTTTTTTTTTTTTTTTTAAAGAGTTTCTTCCAGGTTTGCCTGGTTTTCTGATCTGTGTGTAATTAAATGGCCATGGTTATTCCTATTTCTTATGTGTTGACAGTCTGTCTCTTTCTAGGCTTAGAGAAACTACTTTCTCTAGCAATTGAAATGGAGTCTTTTGCCTCTGGAGGATTGAGAGTAAAGGAGCTTGCATAGACTAAATGGAAAGTGGGATGGTAATTACAGTTCATGCTGTATTTGGATTTCACTTAATTTACTGTCTGAGGTACAGCAAGTCAATTGGGCATTTGAATGTTACAACTGTTGCAGTCTAATCACAGGAATACTCATGTATTTTCTTTTTCAGATTCATAAAAGTGTTACTGGAGGTTATTCTATGTATCCAGTTGCAAATGGAGAAAAACCAAATGCTGTAAATAAAATAGTAATTGTAGTTGTCACTCAAAGTGGGGAAAAAATACTCCATTTAAACCTGCAAAGTTGCTTTGTAGTGTCTATTTATTGCAGTAAACTTGTCAATTGAATGGAGGAAAATTGTGTTGATATTTCTTTCAGTCAGTTTCCTTGAGTCTTTCTTTTTTTTAATTGAAAAAAATATATTTTTCAGATGAACTTGTGCTTTTGTATTTAAAAAAAAAAAAAAAAAAAAAAAAAGAACAGCATGCCACATTAGGAAGACTGAATTGATTGTATTACTGTTTAAGTTGAAAGTAGACCAATATTTTTTTGAATGGATTTTTTAAACATAAAATCTTGCCTGTTTATGGTTTGGTTCCCCTAGACCAAATTAACTTGGACATTCGGCTGGGATTCTATTTATTCTGGCATAGGAACAGGCATTGGGCAGAACTTCTTGGTCCCAAAAACCTGGTAATGGTGAGAGGCCTCTGTTCCCAGCCAGCTGAATGCCTGAGGTATTTTGCCATACAGGAAATCAATTGCAGATGAATGTACACTGTTTCCACTCCAAGTACATAAATATGCCTTATGGTAATATAAAGAAAAGAAAGAATATATTATTGTTTTTTTAAAAATCCAGTCTTGCATTCAATAGCTACCTGAAAGTTAAGAGGAAGAGCACTGATGTTCTGTTTCTGTGGGTTCTTGTCACGTCTGGCTGAGTCTGTAGCACAGAAATGGCAATGGAGGAAAGGAGAAGCAAATTAACCTTGAAGTGTTCCACAAGATGCAAACATAAACCAGTGGCTTAGAGAAATGAAAATAATAAAAAAGATATGTGTTCAGTTTTTAGTTAATGTTCTGAATGATACTGTGAAGCTGGGAAGGATTATAAATTTAGCAAAGGAAATGAGTTCTTTCCGTTATTAAATCAAGAAACCTGCAGTTTTGAAGGCTTCAAAACAGGTCAATATCTTCTGCTAGAAAGAACAGCATCGCAATTGTATCAAAATCGTTTCTTTCTGTTAAGCGATGGATGAAATGGTATCTGTTTTTGATACTTTGAAAATACCTAGATTGGATGAGGTTGGAAGACAGATCTTAGAAATAACTAGTGGATCTGATTTGCCAGACGGTAACCAGTGTGTCCTTACATCACTCAGCAGCAGAGTGGGGGATCATTTGGATAGAGGTTTCCAGGAATTAAAGATAATTAGGTTTAAAATCTGTGCTAACAATTTCTAGAAGCAGTGTGTGGCCTGAAGTTTTCAGTGTTTAGAGCTTGGGAATTGAAGAGCACTTTCCTACTCGGCGGCAGACTTAGAACATAACCTTAGATAAACTGTTTCATCTAGATTTTAATGACACGTAGGTGGGGAGGTACTCACAGGGGTGGTAATGGGATTTTCAGAATCACATTAGTGTCTAATTCCTATTGAAAATCTAATACCTTTAGTCTGTCTGAACGAGGTTCAGCACATGTTACTTTCTTGTTTCGGGTGCTGTTTAAGGCAAAATGCAAAGGCAGTACTGGGGCTGTGGCTTCGAGTGTACTGAACTTGGTGATTATGTCTTCCCCAGTGGGTTGGAGTTATGCTTTATTCTATCTTCTAATTTCTTAAATGTTGTCCTCCTTTTGCAGACTGCTACAGATTGAAGAGAAGAGAGGAAAGGTGATTCCACTCTGCCGAACTTGACAGTGATTTCTTTGGTGAGTTCTCTACTGGTACACTTTTTATCTTTTTATTTTTCATAATGTTTATTTTTCTGGCTGAGCGAAATATTGTTGCGTTCATTGAAAATGCTCCGAATTAACTGTGGGACAGCTTGATATGCAAATCCCATGTAAGGCATAATAAAGATCAGAGATGCTAGCCAAGATGGTGGGGTTTTCTGATGTGCCTGCAAGTGGGTTTTTACGTGAATAATATAAAAATTTGGAGGCATCCAAGCAGCTAGGGCAGGCTGAGTTTGCTGTTTGAAAATCTCTTTCTGTAAGTTTTTACTTTATTTAATTTTGCTTAAGCTCTGTAGCTAAAGTTCTTCTTAGTTGCTTAATTCCACCCTTTTGGAGACAGAAGTAGTGTTTTTATGGAGAAAGAATAGTCCTATAATTAAGCAGAGTGGAAGTTTTGGAAGAGCTGGAACTTCTGTTTTCTACAGATTTCCCATGTTGCTTCTGTCATTTTGTGAAGAAATCAGTTTTCTTTCCAAGTTTGGTTTTTGTTTTTTTGTTTGTTTGTTTAGGAGACATCTTAATTTTTTTTTTTTTAGGGACTCTTACGTAAAAGTCCTGGAGGACCAGAGGAACTTGAGAGAATACAGAAAAGCAGGTGTAGATGTCATGAAGTTATCTCTTGATTAGTGTATCTAATTAAATTCATTTTGCTGACTAAATCATACTGGTGGTCCAGAGATCTTCATAGTAGGGCTAGTTTGAGACTGCAGTAAATGTTAAGATGGCTTTAGGCGAGAAGGTTCTTTTTTTCCCTTGTTTTTCCTCCTTTCTTACCGAATGTCTCAGTCCTGATGCCAACCCAAAGGAATCTTTTCTTCTCTTAGAAGAAAGCAGGCATTCAGTAATGGGCTTTGAGGGTAACTGCATAAACACTGCTATTTGGGGAAAAAAACTCTGATTTATAAATAACCTATTTTGCTCCTTCTAGATGACGAAACTAATGCTGAAGGCAGTATAGTATAGATTTACTTTATTTTTATCATTAATATTTTTTATTATTAAAATATTTTTATTAATAATAATAAGTCATGTTAATTGCCCCTGACAGTGGAGGGAATAATGTACTATAGTAGGAAACTAGCTCCTAAGTATCATAATATTAGGACTTATAATTCATATGTATCAATGATCCAGTTATGTTCAAATGTCTATAGAGTTTCAGAAGTGTGATGATTTTGTCCCTTCCAATATTCCAATGCTGCATAGTTTTAACATATAGACACTAGCATGATTGCTTAGCATCTAGCTGAAGCTTACATCTGTTAAACATTAGTAAGGTCTTTCCTTTGGATCCAAGGGATAACAGTGTCTGTAAGTAGGAAAGCATTTTGCAGTGGATGAGAGAGGAAAGACCAGAGATTCTTGGTATTTTATAAAAATAGCAATTTGAATTTGAATAAGGCTGCATGTTTTAACATAAGCAAACAAAAAATTGGTTTGACCTAAATTCAGTACACTAGTTGCTTGTGTTATTTGCTGATTAGTTAATTGCCAGCAGTTTTTTTTCCTTCCACAAACGTGGAGGGGCAGAGCGTTCCCAGGCCCCACACAGCAAATTGTTTTATTTAGCTGAAATTTATGCATTATAAAAATGCACATCAAGTATTGATCTCATGACCTTAGGAAGTGAGTAGTTTGCACAAATTCTTCCCCCCTGCTTGTTCCATTTCAAATGCATTGCTTAGCCTTTATTTCTGAGTTGTGGAAATCTTAATCTGTTTATAAAAAGAAAAGCTAAATGAGACTGAAGACTCAAATGAATTATTTTCTGAAAGCAAAAAAAAAACCGTGGCTTGTACATGTGTCCTATGAAGCAGAGGATTTCCTAGATTTCCTTAGGATACATGGCAGACAAGAACACGCTTTACAGTGTTTCAGAATATTGCTGAATCAACAAAACTGGAGTGTGTGGGAATGTTTCGACTGAAGGGATGAGCTGTTCAAGGACTAAATGAAGAGTATTTAGCAAGGAATTAATATTCTTTCATTTTCCCATGAAACTGAAGTATAATGAGTGGGGTTCTGCAAAAGGAAAAGCTTTAATGGTTTGGACAGATACAGCTTTTAGGGCCAAATGTTAACTCTGTACCAAATAGCCACCAGCAATTTTGGCAAGTTCTCTTCAAGTTCCAGAGTTAAATCTAGAGGTTTAAAGAATTTAATCCTGAGATTTTTAGGAGGGAGTGGGGCAGACAGTTGTGTGTTGTGTGCTTTTAATGGTTTCAATGTATTGCTGTTTAGAATACACTAATCCTTGGAAAGAATGAATATAGACTTGAGCAGCTCAATGTCAGGACATCTAGTGTAATGAAGGAGGAAACAACACATCAATATACTTGTTCAGAATGAGTTTTAATACACCACATTTATGCTGAAGGCCAATACAAATTCCAAAGACAGACAAAAACTCATTAATCTCTGCATCTCTGCTTTGTTTAGGCCAGGTATGAGGGCTTGCATACTATGTGGGGTGGAAGGAATGCTGCATACCCACATATAAGCTTGTCTATAAGTGTGGTCTATTTTTGGTACACAATGGAGCAGAGATGCAGTGCAAAAATAGGAGCTTATTTGTGGTTTGAAAACCTGTTAAAGTTTCTTATTGCAGAAAATGCCTACCAGATAATTAGTGCAGTTGCATGAGTATCCATGGGAATATCCAGGGCTTAATATAGCATACTGGATTAGAGTCTAATACTTTAATTAAAGCTAGCACTCTTTAATAAGTTTTCCCCAAACCCTTTGCAGCTGATTGCAGTCAGGTTGATATAGACCTAATGCAAAGTGCATCTGCAAGGTTGCTTGTTGTTGGCAACTTTTTGAAACCAGTAATTCTGCTTCACAGCAGGGCAGCTGACCAGTGAATGTGAAGTTTAACAGGAGCACGCACAGATCTAACCAGATTACTCAAGATATTAATCCAATTTATGCCAGTGACCTGTTGAAAGTCTAAATGCTAGATACATATAATCTAACAGTTTTGTAAAAACTGTGTTTAGAAAAAAAGGCTTTAATTGATTTAGTATCTTTTGCAGGTGCTTGCCTTTTCTTGTCAGTTCATGCATTTCAGGTTTTCAGCTGCCAAAAAGATTCAGTGAATTGTCTGGACGAATTCAGGAATAATAAGGATTTTGTGTATTCTGTGGACAATGGATTCTTTTCAAAATTTTTGTTCTTTAGATGTTGAACAAAAATTCCTATCTCTATATTTAAAAGCCATCCCAAAAGACAAGCTCCCTCTCCCCTATCAGCCCCTTTGCTCCCTCAAAGCTGTCAGTCCTTTTCAGCCTCTGTCTCCTATTGTTGTTGTCAGATGATCAAGGAAAAGTGTATGCTTCCTTTTCTGTCCCGTAGATAGGAGTTCTTAACTGATGACTGCTGCTTTCTTTCTGACATAAAGGAAATGAATGGGCAGCAGTGATTATAGCACATCTGTTGTTTTCAGTCGAGCATCCTGTACAGCAGTGAAACTGTCTTGAAGATGACTTTTTTTTCCTGTTCAGGACTAGTTAATAGAGGGGATATGGGTGACATGTGACAGCATTGTTCCTTTCTCACAGGTGTAGTCAGAGCAGAAAAACAAATAACAAGTTGGGACAGAATGACTTATTTGTAAAATATAAATAAGTACATTTTACAAACAAAACAAACAAAAAAATAAGTTATCCCAATAGCTTTGGGATATACTGCACTTTGCTAGCCCAGGGTAGGTTAGAAGTTCTATCTTCATGGTGTAGTCCCTGCATGGTAGGCACTTAAAATGCTGCTTATATCATAAGTAAGTGAATGCTAGTAAGATGCACTCTGTGCAGCCCCGTTACTCTCCGTGCAAACCCTCTGATTGTGTCTGCAGGAAACTGCTTTGCTCTCTCTTATTTCACTAGCACATGAGAAAGCTGTTGATTGAAAGAGCTCTGTAAATCAGAGTCCTTACCACTTTGTTTCTTTTCCTTTGGTTATTTTTTTTGCAGCTGAATTGCTGCATTTCTTGTAATCAAGATGACAGTATTTATACTGAGTTTGGATAGAACTGGTTAACTGAAACTGGTGTGCTGGGTAGTGCTGCCCTCTTTCTTTGGAGTTCCTGCTGTGTGCCTGCTAAAACTGACTTATTTAAGTATTCTTTGCCGCTTTCCTCTTGAGGGTTTCCATCGCTTAACAGAGGGGGTGTTGAAATGTACAACTTTGTATGTCTAAGATGCTTTTTAGCTGGAGGCTTACAGCCTTTTTTAGAGCTAAGCAGGCAAATAGCAGGTGCACATGTCCACTAGAGATCAGAAAAGCAAGCAAGAATAAACAGTGCTGTAGACGAACATCAACACAGTAAATGATGCCATAAATCAATCTTGCTGCAATTATGGCCTAGAGGTACATGTGCACTTATGGTGTTGGCAGAACAGGTATCAGTGTGATCCCCCTCCTTGGGTGCTATTTCCACCTGCACTCTAAACTCACAGACTCTGCAGAGTAATTAACTGCATAGTAGTCCAGCATCCCTAAGGTTAAACTTATGTCATTGCTTGCTTTTTCCTGTAAGTGTGAATGGTTGTTATTTTAGAAAGCATTATTATATCTGTTCTAGCCAAATGCACTTGTATGAACTTCTGAGTTTCCTCATCATTCTGATATTCAGAACACATTTCAGAAAACTGATGTTTTCAGGTTCCTGAAACAACAATTTTGAGTCTGTCTTTCTATCTGCCTTTTAATCTCTGTGTCTTTCTGTCTTCCTTGTGGTAAATTTAGTTTGTAGGGTTTTTTTTTTTTTTTGTTTTTTGTTTTTTTTTTGGGGGGGGGGGGGGGGTGGTTCAGTGCTGTTTTGTTTGTTTTTGATAGGCTTGTCTAAGGGTAATTTAAGCAATTAAATAATCCTTTTGCTTTCTGAATGAGATATAGAGAGCTGCTGTTCATGCCTCCAAAGCCTTTCAAGCACTTAGCCTGTCCCCACAGGATTTCGGACTTATCTTGCATCTGTTGGCAAGCATTATGTTGTAGCTAAATATTAGTCATGGCAGTAGCCAAGTAATACAGGAAAACCCCATACAAATCTGTATTTGCTCTGTTTTTGTTTTTGTTTTTTTCCTAATAAATTCTGTTCAATGGACAGTGTTAATGTTTATGGTAATTTTTCAGAATCATAGCAGTGCCTCAGTACAGTGTGTAGAATTGTCATTCAGCGTTAAACTTTTGACTGTTTGTGAGACTTAGTATATTCCATTTTTCTCTATAGATGTATTCCATTTGTTCTGTAGATGTTTGCTAAAATGGCTGTTTTATGGAATCCCAGCTTTGAGAATGGTTGTGACATCCTTTGTCCTGAGCGAAGTATGCAGTAGGTGACTTGTAGAGAATGCTCAAAAAAAGTCCTTTGTTTTGAGCATTGGTTACTATATGCTTAGAACAAAATCCTTTCAAAAATACTTTTTATTTTGGAGCAGATACTCACCAGAGCATTGTGATTCATAGCTGTTCAGTAAAAGAAACTGTAGCATGAACTTCAACCCTGAAAGAAAGATTAGCTACTGCTATTATCAGCACAGACATCACTTTGAAGATACTGAACATCTGGTTTCCTTCTGGGAGAATTACATTTTGTCCACTTGACCCTTTGTAAAAGTAAATATTTAGATTAGTTACATTTTGTAGGGATTTTTTAAAAAAATATTTAATACATGGGAAAAGAATCCTATTTTGCATACTTAGCTGGAGTAGCATAAGTACAGTACATCAAATGCTGTTTGGTTTTTTATTCATGAGTGTATTTTGTAATTCAAAATAATACCACAGTGGAGTCTGTTTTCCCTTTCTTCTTTTTCCTTTTTTTTTTTTTTTTTTTTTCTGGAATAAAACATTTTTCTTTTTCCTCACTCCCTTGTTACCTCCCCTTCAGGTACTGGAAGGCCGCTGTAAGGTCTCCCAGGAGTCTTCTCTTTTCCTGGCTGAAGAGCCCCAGTCTTTTTTAGGTCTAAGATGTGTTGCCTATGTAATGGGCACCATAACTGCCTACCTTTTTGTTGGATGTACTAATGCTGAGGGTATATTAATCTTCAGGGTGAAGTGAAGTCTTCAAAAGTCTGTGTGCCACTCAGAATAGAGAGAGAGAGCTTTTGATCAGATGGGTTAGAGGATAGTAGAAGACATTTGTGCCAGATCTGCAATAGAATCTAACCCAGATCTGCAATAGAATCTAACCCAAGACTTCTGTTAGAGTTTTCTGTGTTTATTTTAAGAATAAGTTCATACTTTTAAAATTTGCCTCATGCACCACTGTTTGTGAAAAATGATATTACAGCAGACTTTGAATAGGACATTATAATTTAAAAATGTATTGTCTCTCTGAAGCAAGTCTGGTAATACAAGATCTAAAGCTATTAATTTGGGTAGAACAATGAGTTCTTTATGAATTAGCAGTAGCTCATTTAAATTAGTTTGCTCCTGAATTAGTGATGATCAAGGGAGAGGAATGACCATCTGCTGTGCTATTAATGTCCAGCAGACTTTAAGAGATACTGCGACTGTAGTAACACACTGGTGCCATCCAAAGTATCCATACTGCCACTATGCAAAGAAAAAAAATGAAATAAAAGCTGGACACAAGCATAAAATTCATGTAATCTTTTTTTTCTTTCTCCGGAGTCTGCCTTCCTCGACTTTGTAGTGTTTGGGGTGTTTGTTTTTTTCCCTTGAATTGATAGTGGCAGTTCTACTGGCCTCACACTTACCCTGAGTAGCATAGAGTGGTAGCTTTCTGCTCGGCCACTGGAGTGAGCCTGACTACTTTGCTAAAAGTAATAGAATCTTAGCAAACAAATTTATCATTCAGTGTTCTGTGTTTTTCGGTTATTCTCCAATCCTGTGAAATGGATTTTCCCCTGCCCCCCAGGAGGACTGAGTGGCATAAAACTAAATGTTTGCCCTTCCTAGGGACTAGAGGAGGGAGCCCCACACAAGTGCTTGATTTGCTGTGGTGCCATGCAGTATATACAGTAATCAGATGAGGCCCCAAATCTGTTTTGTTACTCATTCCATGCACTTAGGTTGCAATCCCAAATGTAGTTTAAGTGCCTGAAGTTGTGAGTGTCATAAAGCTTTTTTACAGCCTTTCAATTCTGAGGCTAGTGTACATTTCTTGATATTGTTAAACCATATTTTGTCTTATCTGTACCCTTATCAGGTGCAAGGATATAGATACTTGAGCAAATTCTTTAGTGGGAATAACTGTGAATTTCCCATGCATGAGCAGTTTCTTTCCCTGATTCTCTGGATGTTACTTTTCAGAGGTGAATGATATAATCCTGTTGTGTGATTCCTGGAAATGAGATAAATAGTTGGGGCTTTTCCTTAAAATGAAGTTGACCCTACTGATAGAAAAAAATCATACTTAATTCTGTGTATGTGGAAGGCATAATGTAAGTATGCTTTTATGTACATATAAATAGGCATAATGTAAATATTGTAATATCTCTGTAGTATTGTACTTCCTGCAGTTGATCTTTATCAGTAAAAGAAAACAAATCATTTCTGTCTTCATGATTATCTTGGGTTAATCTAGGATTGCTAACCTGTATTTTTAAAGATGTTGCTCATGGTAGATGTTTCAGAGATGCCAGTGTCCACAAGTGTTTTGTTAGGCTGCATTAAAAGATGGGGAATTCACAAAGTATATCCAAATGGCACAACTGTGTATGAAATACAGGATTTTTCCTGCAGCCTACAGTACCAGGCTTATGCTTAGAAATAAGATGCATACAAAAAACATAAATACCCTAAAATTAGTCTTCCCAGTACAAATACTGTAACATATATATTACGTTTCTGGCTTCTGAGGAAGACATCATAGTCTGTGGTTTGCCTTCAGACTTTGTGAGTAATACCATTTCAGCCTTCTTTTTACTACTTTTCTGGAGAGCTTCTGCTAATACCCAAGGGGAGAGGAAAAATGCTGCCTTCTGCAGCAGCTCTAGCAGCTTTTTGTTCCCATATGCAGAACTGTGTACCAAAGGATGAAGACAATCACAAATAGAAGTTGCTGCTGCTCCCATGGACCAGAATGGTTTTAGCAGGACCCAAAATCAAATGTAAAAGTTGTCAAGAGATTTGAAGTTGTAAGATATGGGTGATCTGATTTAACTAGTAATATTAATTTATAATAAATAATAAAATGCTTGAACTTGCATGTAGATTTTGCCTTCAGCTAACTTCAGGAGAAGACAAAATAGTTTTAGAAGCATTATAAAAGGTATGTTGCTGTAACCCTCTGGGGTTTACATAATCCAAATCCTTGTCTTTGCCTGTTTTATCTCATACGTATGTTGAAAATAAAACCAATTAATAAGGATGATTGGGCGGAAGTACAATGTAGATATCTGCTTTAAAATAGATAAAACGTTTCTTAAATTTAGATTGAAAGCTTTCATAATTTCCTGCAATTACTGGTAATTTTGAAATTTGGTAGTGACTTCAACCTGAATTGAATTAATTTTTTGAAGCATGTCAGGCTCCTATTTTCCACAAATTAGGGCAGATTCCAAAGTGGCTAATTGGTTTTGAAATGTTTGGCCTTACTTTTGTAACATGGTGCCTTGCAGCTTCTTCCCTAATTGTAATAGCCTTTGCTAAAACTGTGCGGGAGTTGGAGTTAAGTAAACAACAGTAACATTCAAACCACAAAAATCTCACTTCTATTAAGGCTCTCTTCCATTTCATGCTAGCATTACCCTGATAGTGTCAGAGGGCCTGCCCAAACCTCAGACTTGTGTGTTCCCTGAGGTGGCATCTTGAAATGTCCTCTCACTACAAGTGAGCTGGGAATAACAGGGGAGGTAGGGACCAAGGAGAAGAAAATATAAACAGCAGAATTCAAAACTCTTCAATTGATGTGCCATGACAGGTCAGTACTCAGAGGGGAATAAGGATCACTGTTAGGCTAAAAGTGCTGTCAGCTTGGTGGTAGCCTTGGATCCCCAGCCAGGCTGAGGGATGATGGCAAGGAGAAGGAGAAGATGAGGATGAGAGGGAGGTGCAGTCAGATCTAGAGGAGCAAACACTTGTCTCTCCACCCATTCCTATTACTTCAATGCAGTAAGGCTTCCAGGCTGCATAAATTCATTTGCTTGTGAGGTTGAATGGTTTCCTGCTTTTTCTGGTAACATACACAGCCTTTTGTGCCTTTGAAATTTTGAAATACAGCAGAGTTGTTTTTTCATTTTTTCTTTTATAATTTTGCCCTGCTGAATATGCTGACATCATCTGGGAGCCCAGATGCTGGTCTTGCTTAGCTGTTCCTCTTGCTGGATCCAGCTGAAACTTGGGGTCATTAGTATGCACTTTGTGTGTTGGCATCCTTCAGAGTGCAGAATGTGGAATAGACAGCAAGGGTGGAGGAACAGGGACTTTTATGTACCAAAGGCTGAATTGCTTAACTTGAAATAGCATTTATTGGAACACGCTTGTGTTTTTGCTTCAGCAAATCGATACTTAAGACTTAATGTTTTATTCAAACATTATAAATGTGTATGTATTTAGTTGTATATCTTGGCAGTGCTTTAGGTTTGTTCCTCCATCACTGAATACAGGAGGCTGTTTTGCAAAAGGTTCACCTAAGTCATTTATTTCCTTAAAAAGTGAAAGAAAAGGAACTTTCATCTGAATTCATTGAGCTTAGCTGAGAGAATTCAAAAGACTTGGGAAATTGGCTGAAGTTCTTGATACTGAATTGAGTAATATCCCCTTGAATATTTGCTTCACTCAAGTCTGTTCAGACATTCCCCCCCCCACTCCCCGACTTCATTTTTATTGATTCCCAGTACTAGATCAAATGAACAAAGAAATGAGAGAAAAGTTTCTCCAGCAGCTTTCTTATTCTTGCAGCCTAACTTTGTGTTCTGTGTTTACATAAATTGAAGAAAAGCTGAGTTGTGCACTGTAGATGTTGCTCCGTCAGTGGGAATTGCATTGCACTGCTAGTGGGAGAACAATGTAAGTCATAGATTTTATTTCTCTCTAGAACCACACTGTTGATATACATGCTGTAAAAATGACTCAGTATGAAAGAAGTCTGTGCGATGATTTCTTGTTGCTGGTTTTGTTATAGGATTTAAATACAGTATAGTACAGTGATTTGTTGACATTAACTTGTTAGGAGCGTGGAGGGATACAAATACAGTGAAAGATATTTACATGTCTTTGAAACTTTTTGATGCAATTTATCGAATTATATTGCTTTAAACTTATTTAGAGAAAATTGAATTCCTTTACTTAGTGGCATATAAACCTTCACTCTTCAGTATGGTTAAAATGGAAAGTTAAGAAAGGTGATCTTTGGCACTGATGTGAACTACTTTGGAGTGAAAAGGATAACTGGGACTCCAAAATGAAAAGTGTGAAGTGTAAGGTAACAATGGTGGAAATCCTTTATTGGCTACCACTTAGTAAGCCATATCCAAACATGTTTTCCAATGATCACTGTACCTCAGATAATTTTAAAACTAAAGCATAAAAGGATTTAGGGTGATTTTTCTCTTTATCTAACGGAAAACTACAAAAATGCAGTTCACCAAAAAACATCATCTGGCACCAGCTGCGAAGGCTGTTGTTTCAAAAAACTTTACAGATCTCTAAGCCTCAACACTCGTGTACTCTTTTATGATCTGTTCAGAAAGCAGTATCAGACAGCTATTATTTTAATGCATAATAGGTAATTATTTGTCACTATGTTTGAAAGCTGAGTCCAAGTTTTTGTTTCAGTTAGAGGAGGTGAATGGAAGTCCTGTCAAAATGTGCAGTGTCTCAGACTGTCCGCAGTTGCTGCAAATTATTTAGAAACATTTCAGGCTGTGTCTCAGCTTATCCTTTTAAAATGTTCATTCAGACTCCTTTGCAAATTTCAGCAGGTTGAAGACAGTTGCTAGTGTGGTTTTCCTTTCACCACTGCTAGTCTCTTAGGCACTACTTGAGCTAATCATCAGTGTGTGAAATCTTTCTCTTTCTAGTCATATTTGATTTAATATTACACATTCTTCATAGTAAATATATACAAGCATGAATTGATATATCATATATATATATATATATACATACATGCATTTACGTATATACAAAGTTGTGATTAGCCAGAGATTAAGCATGAATAAAGTTTTATATGATATTGTTTTTCTGTGCTCATAACTAGGAATACATATTTAAATGCCACAAACATAAATAGGGCTAAACTTGCAATTACAGAACTCTGCTAATCTGGGTATGTGATGTTCTAAGCTCATGTATTCAGAGAGAGAGACTTGGCTCTACGTAACAATTACTCCAAGTGTTTTGTAGATAACTGCAAACTTTGGCTCTAGAAAATATATTATTTGCAAGTCACACTTCAACAGTTGTGCTCTGGAGAGGTTTGATAAATAATGTAGTGTTTTCACAGGAAATGTCCCAATCTGAGTTATGAGGCCATTCATTCTGACAACTTACAAGTGAGTGTGCACTGTGCTGCTAGTTTATCTTTTAGTGATTTCTTCTTTCCATGTGTATGCAGTGTGCATAGGAAAGAGTACGTGCGCCCAGACATACGTGCCTATGCATTAGGGAGAAGGAGAAGTTGAAGAAGCATGCAGCAGTCCTGCTGCTGACCACCAGCACCAGAGCTGGGAGGCAGCCAGCAGCAGCACTTGGATAACTGGAACATGTCAGAGTTGAAAAAGCTTTATCTGTTGAATGTTTTATGGTCTTTGTGCTATTGTTTTCCTAATTTAATGTGCTCTGTGATGAAAACAAAACCCTACATGTTTCCATTAATCACGCTTTCCTCCATGTAAAAAGCTGGATGGTCTTTTTCTGATGGCTGCAAGGAGAAAAATGTGTTTTGCAGGGTACAGACATGTAAGTAACTTCATTATGCGTGGCTGTTCTTGGCTAGCAGCTCAAATGACACTTTTGTGGAAAGCCAGATTGGATATTCTTTTTCTAATAATTTTAAAGCCGATCCCTCAACCTCCCAACTTATCAGTAATACTATGCTCAGTCATACACGTCCATTGCAACTGCAGGAAATTCACAACCAGTTTTCAAGGGGCCCTTTTGCTGACTGTGAGTCAAAATGTATCCGTTCCTTTCCCTGCAAGTATATTGGAGTCACCATTTCATAAGGAGAGAAAAGAACTCTGTGAAGGATCCAAGTATAAGCAATAGTTATTCATTATCATGGCTTTAAGTAGGCTTCCCTTTTGTGAATAAGAGGCAGCAATGCCAAACCAAACATTCTATTTCTTATTTTTGTTGGTCTAGCTTTCTAGAACAGTTTACAGGGAAAAATATCTTTTCCTCTTGTTTACTTATTACAAAGTGAATGAACCTTCAGGACAGTGCCGACATTTTGTCATTTTTAAGTATGATCTACTTCTGGAAGCTTTGCTTTGTGTTGTCATTCTTCAAGTTATTTCTTTAAAACTATGCAGTGAAGCCAAATACATTACAAGCATTTTATGTAAGAGGTAAAACAGCATAATTAGAGTTGTTGATTATTAATCACTCTGTTGGTGGCAAAACTAAAGAAAAATAACTGCACCTTGAAAAACGTGAGCATAAGAGAATAAGTTGTGATTTTTGTTTGGTACAGAACCTTAGTTTTAGTTTCTATTTTTCCCTCCCTTTCTTTCTGGGGGACTTTCAGAAAGATGTGTTTAAGTGGAGAGAAGAGTTCCCTAAAATAGGCGGCTCTAAAATGGATGTATCTCTATTTATATTCTCATAATGCATTGAGTTTTTCAGCAGAATTTTAAGATTTACTTTTGGATGCACCTTCTCTATATCTTAAACTGTCCATGACTGCAGTTTCAAGGTTTTATTAGTTTAGGGTGACTTTGTTCCCTAGCTCAGTGTTTTGACTCTGGCCCTACTCAGAATGAAAATAATCACAAATTTTATTTGTCTCATAGATACTATCTTTTCTACTGACCTTAAAAGAATCAAAGAGCTTTTCTTTTAGAGGGCTATGAAACCTTCACATAAGACATAACAAAATAAATAAACCCAGAACAACTTTAGTTATTATTGTAGTTCTGTGATTCAGGAGAAGCTATGCTACATAATATGCACAGTCAGACGTCCTCACCAAGGTGACGACAATGTTGTTTGCCTTTTTCTATAAAGTAACTGTGACAATGTTAGCAAGCTTTAGCTGATTGTCAAGAAATGCTCTGAAGCAGAAAGAGATATATGAATATGAAGTGCCATAATGTGAAAGGTGTGCAGACATGGTGAGTATGTTACTATGTGAGAACAGATGTGTTTAAATTTGTGTGTAGGAATGGGTTTGAGTTCTTTTAATGCTTTGTGTATTATAACTTGCGTTCCCTATCGTTTAACTTTCTTACTGAGATTGGATTATTTGTGTTGCAATAACACCTTTGATTCCTTGTAGCCTGTTTTGATTTCACTTCCTCTGCTATTTGAATGTGCAATGGAATGATGAATTTGCACAACAGTGGTCTTTCCCAGTACAGAGCATAGTGATATCCTGTGCACCGGGATCAAGGAAAAAGAGCTATGCTTTAAGTGCTATCACACATCTGTAGCAGAAAAGCAATTTGCAGGAGAATTGAAAGCAGGTGTCAGATATTAGCCAAATTAGCATCTCTTATGTTTTATGAAGTTTAGGGCTTTGAGAGGGAATTTGAGCAGCTCTGAGATCAGTGCTGTTGAAATTCTTTCCCTTCAGGTACTTTTCCATAACCATGAGCACTATGTAACAACTTTTACTATTGATGGAATTTGTCAGGTTATTCTTCAGCTATGGAAGGAGGTTTTCTTTGTTGTTGTTACTGTTTGGTAGTGCTTGTTATTATTCTTTTTTTTTTTTTTTTCCTTTGGAAATAGAGACCTTGTGCATCTGTAGTTGTTTCTGAAACTTTTCTTATGAGAAAGTGCACCTTATAAGAGAGGGAAATGGCATTGAAGAGCAAATTTCTTTAAGTGATAGTAGTACTTGGTAGCTATGTCTTGCTACTGGTCTGCTTGTATGGCCTGAGCTAGGGCTCATCTATAAGTCTGTAAATACTTCTGAACTCCTTATCCTGGTTTTCTTCAGAGTGTTTCAAGGATGTCCTGTTCTAAGATATCTCACTCAAATATGTCTATTTTCTCAAGCTCACCTTCAAAAGGAAGTGCTTGTTGTGTCAGAATATATGTGCAAGTGAAATGTGATCTTTGATGTGTCTATTATGGTTTTTTTTTTTTTTTTTTTTAACTTTTCTGAAGACCAAGGAGGGCTCCTGAGATTCATTTCACTGTACAAATGTATGAGAGAAGCAAAGTGTGTTTATGTATTTTGAAAAATATAGAGTTCTTAGAATAGAAATCTGATTCATTGTGAAGATAGCAGGTTTAGAAATAAGCAAAAGGTGATAGAATGGCTTGGATAGTAGGTTATCTGAACCCAGATCAAGACTCGAGCACTAAGCAGAGTACATATCAGACACCAGAAAGCTGTAGGGACTTGTATCACTTGCTTGGCACGCTGACTAGAAGGGACAGGCAGTTTCAGCTGAGCGCACTTAGGTTGACTGTTTCATTGTAAGCAGCAGCTAGTGCCACCTGCGGGAGCTTTGCTGGAACAGGTGGTGTTAGCATTCAGAAGTGGAGCACCTTTAAGAAAACAGATGGGAATGAGCTTTCAGAACTTCATGTCACCGCAGAAGAGGTGTTACATTTTTTTTCTCCAATCGGTTTGCTGTGGTACGGCGCAATTACAGCACTGTAGGACTAGAGTTATGTGTTCAAAAGTTGATATTTTCAAAAAAATAATTCTGAACAGTTGATCTGTATGAAATAAAAATGATAGTGGTTAATCATCCTAAAATAATTTCAAATAATCTGTGCTAAAATGCCTTGAGTTAGAAAGCTGCCACTTCTGCTGAGCTGAGCTCTTCCGAGAGTTAATGTATCAAAAATAAATAGATGTATTCCACTGTTAAACCTCGTCTCTTTCTGCTTAGGCTTTGAACTGACACTCCACAGGCGTATTTGGGAGCTTACAGGTTATTTGATGGAATGTCAGTGGAGGTTTTGATCCCAAAGAAGACCCTGCAGAGAAGGCTTCCTCTTTGTTTCCCTTGGCAGGGCAGCAGCGTGTGGTGGTGTTAAATAAGGAGTCTTGCAACATGTTTGGACACTGATCAAATGTCTCATCTTTTCAAGAAATTAATTCTATACAAAGTTGGAAGGAGAAGATTCCATGTCATGTTCCCTCCCAGACCTCTTATCCTCTGTTACTTTGCAAAAATTTGCTCTCTTGATTAGTAAAGTGTAACACAATGATTAGTTGCTGAACTTGATCTTTCAGTGGATTTGAAAAACCACTGCCAAGCCTTGGAGGAGGACTGGAAGTGGATTCAGAGCTGTAGGAGAGACTGGAGAAGGAAGATGTATGTGTAGCAGTTAAACCACAGAGGAGCCAGCCAGCTCATTCCTTTTGCTGGAACATTTGTGATGCTTTTCAGAATCAAAACCAGTGAATTGTAGCAAACCAAAATGAAAGTGACAAGGGGAATTTTGTGATTTGGTCTTTGCTTGAGGGGAAAGAGTTGGGTATTTTTGGTTGCAGCTGCAATTTGAACAATTGACTCCAGAAACTAGTCAGAGAATACTGCAGCCATGTGCTGTTTTGAAGAAAGGTGGAGGAGAGGTTATGTTGCCACGACTTTCACTGATAGGGCAAATGAGATGCAAAGAAAGTTTTGTTCCTTCTTGTCAGTGTAGCTCAGGTGATTTTGTTCAAACCAGCTTGTCTCTTGGAACAGTTGCCATAGTGTCACTTTTGCGGCCTTTCTGTGAGAAATGAGGTGCTAGAGAGGGCTGCTTTGGCTATGAGACATCTTATCCCCTTTTCCTCAGCCACAAAATAGGGCTTGGAATGCTTCAGTGTGTGTTTTGATGCAGGGGAAAAAAAGCTGAGAGATTTTTGTGGGAGAGGACTGTTGGAGAAGGGAAGCAGTAATTCACACCCACATCCAGAGCTCTGCTGGAAGGGAATGAAAGGAGCCATTAGAAGTCTGTGCAATTTTGAAGTTCTAAATACTAACTTGAAACAACACTTTAATCTTAAACAAGTACTGCTATGTTACTTAGAGTGGTGATGGTGCCATAGGCACATCAGCTAGGCTTAATGGCATGCAGGGCATTGTGTCCATGTAATTTCTGTCCTGTCTTTCCATGATAGTTTGAGTTTCTTTCAGTGTCGCCTCTTGGTTCATGTGAAAGAATTGTATTAGTGATCTAGCTTTCATGGTTTATGTGACCTTGGATCAAGTCTATTCTCGTGGGTTTTGGAGCAGTAATGCTTCTGGTCCAGAAGAGAATTCTAAGGCAAACAAATTGCTAAAAACGATATCTGGGACGGGTGTTCTTATTCTCTA
Organism: Callipepla californica brunnescens; assembly: GCA_023055505.1. Classification (NCBI taxonomy): domain Eukaryota; kingdom Metazoa; phylum Chordata; class Aves; order Galliformes; family Odontophoridae; genus Callipepla; species Callipepla californica. The sequence continues at coordinate 21,806,177 of JALIRH010000003.1, read as the reverse complement.
ACAAAGATATATGCAGCCTTTAATAGCAAAATGTCAAGTTCTGGTCACATTAATGTGGGTGAGATGTTTGCAATAGTTTTTCTTGGAACTGGGAGTTTTTCCTGTGGCCTGTGACATTCTGAATGCTGTTTTCAGTCATCTGAGTGATATTGCCTTCAGAAACACATCCACCTGAGAAGTGTATCATTCTGTGTAGGCTGTGCATGGCCATCTGGGTTTTCTTGTTAATTTGCAGAATATTTTATGTCAGGAAAGCTATAAATACTCCCTTTGTCCCAATCTATTCTTTATATATATATATATATGTGTGTGTGTGTGTGTGTGTATATGTATATATGTATGTGTATATATATATATATATTTTTTTTTAAGTTGTACCGGGAAGAATTCATCCAAATGTTATTTAAAAATAAACAAGCAGGTGGTTTTACTATTAACAGTATTGTGTGTAATGTCAGTTGTTTCATGTATATTAATCTGTATTTCTGGCCGTTTGATCTGCAAAAAGCTGCATCTAAAAATAAAAGACAGTTTTTAAAGGAATACTCCTGAATAAAGTGACTGCAACAGAAGCAGGTCTTAATATTAGTAATGCTGGTAGTGCCTCTGGAATACTGGAAAGAAATGCATTGCCTATTTAAGGCTCTGCCTGTTGAGAGGATTTTGAAGAAATCTAGTCTGCTTCTTTGAATGTGATCACTTCCAGCTCTTTGGAACAGATGTAATGTAGAGCCTAGTGATGTGACACAATGGAGGAGATTCAAGTTAGATTTTGTTTTGTGATGTTAGTTGTTCAACACAAATACATAGCTGGGTTCCATAGATACCACTGCAAACAGTGCTGTGATCAGCAATAGTTTCTTTGAAGATGCTTCGTGCTTTTTTAGAGTACAGCAGTAAGTTGCTAAGAGTATAAAAAAAGAACAGAAATTTTCTCTCTAGAGAGAATTTCTCCATGAAATTTAAAATTTCAATACTTCAGTTTATAGTTATTTTCTATAATTAGGAAATATTATCTTTTTTATTTTTTTGGCAAGGCACAGTCAATTTAAGAGACCAGAACTGTATTTGCCAATAAAATAAAGGTATTGCATATTTTTCCACAGTGCACTTTTTAAAAAATGTTTTTCAATCAGTTGCATTCTATATGTTTGAACATTTTCTCATGAATTCAGTTATGGAGTGTTATTGATTTGGATCCTGTGCTTAAAGAATATAAGGTCTTATATTTTTCATAAAATCAAAATTTAAAAAAAAACACAACTTTTTTTTGTTTGTTTTAAGTGGGATTTTAAAAGCAAACTTATCTACTATATAAAACAACAAATCTCTTGAATTAGGACCTCCCAATATGCCTATTTGGGTGGCCCTGGCTGATTATGGCCTGTGAAAATGCATGGTCATGCGTCTAAACATTTTTGGTTGCTCTTAAAAGATTTGCCCAATTAAGAAATGTGAACAGTATGGCTGTGTTTATTCATAAGTTATGAATACATACGTATTTCAAGTTCTCTTATTGGTATGCTCTGTAAAAAATTGCTTAGGCAAAATCACCAAGTACCCCATTGATGGGGGTAATAGTTACACCAAAAGTGCAGGGACAATTTAAAGATTTGCTGATAATTATATTAAGAATTTTTGGAAGGATCTAACAGGAAAAGTTTTTAAGATCCTCCGTATGATTGATTCTGAAATCATTAGTACTAGTTACAATAACCTAAACTTTGCAATAAAACAATTTGGGTAAATGAAGCTTGATTCTTTAGCTAGAGAACAAGAATTACGTGCATTGTTTCGCATCTTGCTAGGAAGCTTTTATTCCAAGTATTGATTCTCTGCTGCATTTTTGCAGGGGTCCTACATAACCTTGTTGTGAAAAGAGAAACTAACATTTCTGCTGATGAATAGTATTTATTACAGATTTTCTTCCTAGATTAAAATGACGAACTTCAGTATTCCATTATTTATTTATTTATAAATGTATGGTTTTTGAGACATTGAAACTTGGCATATTACAGGAAATGGGGGCTAAGTTCTATGTTTCTTTAATTTAAATTTATTCCTTCCAATATATTTGCTATATCTCTGAGAATAAACCAAAAGCAAAACAAAACTCAAAGGAAATACATTTATCCGCATTACATGAAGAGAAAATATAGTTACTTGTTAAAATTGTGAGGAATTATGAAGTTGTCATATTTCTCAAAAGGGAACAAAAAATGTAGATTTTCAAGTTGAATGTTTTCTGCAATTTCTAGATATGTATGGAAACAGTTTTATGTGAAAGGAAGGAAGGAAAACAGATTTTTTTTGATTTTAAAATACATAACTTCCATGTTTTTTTTTTTGTTTTTTTTTTTTCTTAAAATACTATTCTGTGTCATATTATTGACCTCACTTTACAGATGGAACTTTAAAAATTGCTGACAATGCTACGGGATAATGCCAAAGGCTATATACTGGTAGTGTCAAGTTTGCATGCCATTGAACTGTTTTGTGTTCCTAATCTGTGCAATTTAGAAAAAGCCAAGGAATGGTAACACGTTTCCTAGTCTGTTTCTTTGTTGCAAACCATTACAGAGAGTGAAAAGTGTTCCTTGGCAATGTTCTGAAGATGTGTTTCTCAGAGGCAGGGAATTGGCTTTCTTCAGTGTGGTATATACTTGCTATCCCTTATTGTAGTGCAGAGTTGTTGAACTGGTAAATCTATGAAAAACAATTTGTGGGAAAGGAATTTTCAAATTGCTTCAAATTATCTGAATGAATTTTTGAAGCAGAGCACTACTGTAGCAAGGGAAGTCTGAACCTGTTCAATAAATACCCTTTGTGTGCTGTAATTAAATGATTCCGCTTTCAATTTGTCATTGTGTTATTGAAAATGCCAAGGTTATTCAGTGCCCATTTGAACTCCATTGGCCTTTGTGCAGGAAATTGTAGGTCATCCTTGATATAGGGATGAACACAGGCATTCCATTAAATTCCTGATAAGTGAGTGTTGGTAGGTGTCCTTCTTTAAGATTAACACATTCTGGTACTGACTTTGAAGGACAAAGAAGAAAGGGGTTAAGGGGATAACTTCTTCACAAGATCGGGTAGAAAGAAATGTTGGCCTACATTAGACAAGGAAGCTTGTACTTGAATAAATAAAAGTTGGGACAGAAGAGGCCAGAAAAAATAAATTATTGCCACTTTTATTCATTAATGTGTCAGTAAGTAACTCTCAGAGTGTTTTCATGGTAAAATCTATTTACATATTTACTTTACTTCTATGCAACTCAGAACAAACCCAACCAGAAAATAGATTCACAAATATCCATGTTTTATTATTTTAAACATGCAGCACCCTGAATTTGTAATATAAAACAACTTATTTAAAATGTAGAATACAGAAACCATTTATTTTAGTTTGAAATGTATCACAGAATTAGATGCAGACTGTTTTTATTGATTTCTTTAGTTCAAATGTACCATAGGATTAACTAGTTTCTAGCATCTTTTCTTGTCAATCACTGAATGAGTGGAATTATGAACTGATACAATATTGGCAATATATGTTGCATCACTGAATGTACAGGGTTGGATAGCTTGCCAAGTTTTAGAGTTAGTTGATGTATTAATTCTAGCTAACGGCTTAGTGATGATAAGCACAGATAATTAACTTGGAGGAATTCGAGCAATAGATTATTTTTTAAATACAACTTGGAGTGTAAGTTTCTGTTTTTCAGTATATTTATAAAGAGTTTTTAGAAACTGCTGTATGTATTTATCGTTACTTCAATTTTCTGTTGAGGGTACACTTATTCACTTTGTGATACTGTCCCATTGTCATTCATGAACTCAGACACACAGACATTCAGAAGGCATTATCTAATGCAATATAAGCATTATCACTGTTAATTCTAGAGAGCAGAGGGAAAACTTTTTGGCTAGTTCCAAATGTTCAGTATGTGCTGTGTTCTGCAGATGAAACACCTGAGTTAAGGACAAAGTTGCTTCATCAGTGGTGATTTCTGAGAAAGAGCTGACAGATGTTATCTTGAGTGGAGATAAACTGGCTGATGTAGAAAGTCACATGCAGTGGAGTTTCCATCAGCTAGATGTCAATTAGCTGCTCTAATGAAATCTTAGGACATGTTAGTGAACCGTATCTTCAGATGTATCTGAGGTATTTCTAAACTTTTAAAAATATGTGAATTAAATTTGACAAATATAATTGCCCTGGTTAGTACACCTGAAGTTTTTAGTGGCTTAAATTGATTAAGAAATCCTACATTTTTGCTGTAGTTTGCATTTATTGTAAACTCAATTCCTTTATTGGATGCTGGTGTAGAAGTGTTTTAATTCTAGGTCCTGTGGATTCAAAGCTAGACATATGAATTTGAGAGCAAAATAACTGAATAGGAAAGAAAATCTTTACCTTTTATTATCATTTAGTCTCTGCTTTACTGCAGGATGGGCTGGGGAGGTCTCCCAGAACTTTGTGTCCGCTAAGTGCTTAAATTCTATGCTGAATCAGCTCTGTTGTGTCAACAGTACTAGAAACAGGGAGGTTCAGCGAATTCATTAACTTCAGCAGCACATGGGTGTAAGCAGCTCTAATGTCCCTGTTCATGGACCTCCAACTGGAAACTGTCTTGGTTGAGTGGAAGTATCCAAGTTTAAAGACTGAGATCTACCAGATATAATTAGTGCTTTCAGTCTGCCATTTTGGTATATAAGAAGGTCCTTTTGTGACTACCTGCCTGTATACAAGTATCACTGTATTTATTCATATCCACATTACATTCCACTGAGCAGTACTGTAGATAAACTCTAGGGAGTTTTATTTATTTACCTATCTTACATCTAAACATGGAAATGATGAAAGCTGAAAATTCATCCTGCATGGAGCAGAGGAGTGTTTTACTGAAATGTTCTGATTTTGATTGAGATACAACTTATTTTCTTTACGTCCATTAGGTTTTACTAAGCCTCTCTCTGTTGAGATGCCAGATAAAACACCAGGTGGTACAGAACCTGTCCCCAGGAGTGAGGGTGAGTAGTTTTCTTTCCTTCAGAAATGTTTCATTTTCATGAAATGTTATGATTTTTGAGTAGAATTAAGTAAAAAAAAAAAAAAAAAAAAAAGTGTTCTTTTCCTGAGCTTTCCTAAAGAGAGAGTTGAAATGACTTAGTCTGTACATATTTATCTAAATAGTAAATTTTCACTTGTTTCTGTGTAACCTTCTTCCCCATCCCTGACTCATTATCATCGGTGATACTGTGGTACATAAAGACACCTAGGGGAGAACCAGTGGGCTGCTGGGATTTCACCTTTAGGGGAGAAATTCTGTCCCATTTAAATAAGGAGCTCATGTGGAATGAGGTCCAATCTTGATATGGGACCCTGAAGTCTTATAAAACCTAAGCTGACAATTGTGAGATGACTGATGCAAAGAGGGACTGGGTATCTGTGGCTTCTATTGAACAGTAAAGCATTCAAGTGTTCAGTCTTTTCAAGAATTAGACACCTTTGAAATTAAGCAAATCTAGAAACTGCCTTGAGGATCTTGTTCAATATCTTGTGAGTTTTTAGGCTTCTTGCATCTTAAAAAGGTGTAATGGGATGTAAAAATTAAGTAAATATTTAAAAATATGCACAAAGCTTTCAAGGTGGCCACCAGCTAAGGAAAAGTTTGAAGTAGAGAGATGCTTTTTCACTTGGCTAGATGGTGGCATGGGCTTTGAGGATAGAAAATTAGGGTCTTGAACATACATATCTGTGTAATGGTGTACTGGTTTTGGTTAGGATAGAGCTCATTTTCTTCATAGTAGATGATAAGGTGTCATGTTTTGGATTTGTGGGGGAAACAGTGCTAATAGCACACTGATATTTTAGTTGTTTCAGAGTTTTGCTTCCATAGAACCAAAGACACATCTCTACTTCTTATTCTGTCCTGACAGTAAGGAGGCTGGGTTTGCACAAGAAGCTGTGAGGGGTTAGAAACAGTACAGCTGACCCAGACTGATCCAAAGAGATATTCCATACAATATGGCATCATGCAGAATGGTGACACTGGAGGGGGAGGTTTTCCCGGGCTGTTATTGCTTGGGGAAGAACTGGGCTTAGGTAAATTGGTGGTGAACAATTGTTTTTCTTAATTTTTATTTTTTTTTCTTTTATTTTCTTCTTAACCTATCCTTATTTCAACCTATGAGTTTTCTTATTTTTGCTGTTCTGATTCTTTTTCTCCTTCCTACCAGGGGGCACTGAGTGAGTAGCTGTGTGTGGCTACACTGGCTCCTGGGGTTAACCCACAGAATGTGGGCAAGGCATTTTAATTACTCTTGTAAGACTAGCTTCAGATAGAAGTATGGTGGCTGCTGTGGGGCTGAACGTATAACTTAATAAATTAGCACAGATCATCAAAGTGTTACAGTAGAAAAGAATGTGTGCTGTACTCCTGAAATGGGAGAAGTGGAACAGGTTGCCCAGGGAGATTGTGGACTCTCCTTCTCCGGAGGTATTCAGGACCTGTCTGGACGCCTCCCAGTGAGGGTACCTGCTTTAGCAGTGGGGTTGGACAGGATGATCACTTAAGGTCCCTTCCAACTCCTGTGTTTCTGTGATTCATTTCTTCTGTTTGAACTTCTGAAACTGTGGGACATTGCATTGCTATGCAGGGGAATCCTGCAGGAATTAAAATCCTTGCTCTCTTTCCCGTAGAACTTCCTCTGCAGCTGGTCTTCATGCTTTACTGGTATATGTTTTCAAGCTTTTTGTGTTGTTTAGTAGCTTATAATACCTGTCTAGTTAAGCAGACAAATAATAAAACGTCCTGCAAGTTATCAGAGAAAAGTAAAGCTTAGAGAGATTTCTGAGTCCAAGTTCAGTTAACAGTATTAGGGATACCATGATAAAATTCTTCTCTGTTTATGATTCATTTTAAAAATATGAATCCCAAGTTGTCTGTTTTGAGGTAATTCATGCAAAATTATGGTGAACTGGAGAAATCTCCTGTGTACTGGAAGAGAGGTTAGAAATGATCATCTCAGTCATTAAGAAACCTTGCATATAAGGCTGCATAACTGTGAATGTAGTATGTGTAATGGAATACATGCACATATATATGTAGAAATGGATTTGTACAAATGAAGCTATATATAAATACTCTTAAACCATGAGATCCTAAGGAAGCTGTTTGCAGTTAATAGCTTTGAAGGCCAGGGGTCTGGCAGGTGTAGCTACATTGTTTCCTGGGCAATGGATGTGAATGCTGCTGGGCCTTCTTGAGCATGCTGAACTTTACCTTTAGTATTTTATTATTAGAAACCAGCTAATTTTTTCCATCATTTTTGTTTTCAGATAACATTGACATTCCCTTCCTCCCTAACATAATATATTAGGCTTTTGACACTGGAATGAGAAACCTGAAAAATAGATAAGTGCTTTGCCTTTGGAAATTACCTTTGCACATTTGGAAGTTCTGTGAACCTCTATAGTGAAGGGGAAAAAAAACCCGAATAACTAGAGCAACTTGTAACATTTTTGTCTAGTCTGAAGTAACACATCCTCAAGTGCTTGATTAACAACTGCAATTGACCTAAGTAAAAAAAATTCATACAACAAGATATAACTAATTAAGCGTACAAGATAATGCTGACTCTTAATTTTAAAATTGCGTTTATTATTGTATTTTATTGCAGTTATTAGCTTTTTAAGTTCTTCAAGTGGATTGATTTAAAATATAATTCAGCTCTAATTATTTAGTGAAGCAAAATGTGTTCTGTATGCTTTGCTTTTAATCACATATGAAGTGCATCTTTTTCTCTTAACAAAATGAAATAATGAATAATAACAAATTATCACTTAGAAGGGTCATATTTTAATGTCCCAGTTTTAATGTTCTCCTCAAGATAAAACATGCTACTGCTGTTTTCTAATGATATAAGTTAGAATTTCTACACTGTGGGTGGTTATTTCTGTAAATACTATTAAAGAACATTATGATACTGCTTGCTAAAAGAATTGCTAGGCATATTCCTATAGCTGCTCTAGCACTGACACGTAAGATAAACTTACATAGTCTTTGATCACATGCATCTCTTTGTTTACTCAGTGCTTATACAGTTTACTAATAAACAGGAATGCTTCACTGGTCCAAAGTATGACTTAGTCAGAAATCAGAAGTGAGTGTTTAATTTTTCAAGGTTGAAACATTGCTGCTAATTACGTGCATAAGCATTTCTGTGACTTACATTAATTATTTCCAGACATCTTATTGCTGATTATTTTTTTTCCAAATATTTATTCTATGAGTTGTCTTAAAAAAAAAAAAAAAAAGTGTATTTGTTGTTACAAATGTCTGATAATTAGCATTTCACATTTATAAGGGTCAAGTTGAGTTGATCAAGTGTTGGCAAGATAACAGATTATTTGGAAAGTTTTAAAAAGTCAGTGTTGCTTTAACCTAGCGGTGCCCCTCCCTGCCTCTCACCCACTGACCCACTGCTCCATATGCTCTGGTTAAATCATGAAGCACACAGAAGCAGACAATTGAGAAATGAGTTTCCTGTAATTAAGTTTCTGTAACTTAGTCCTTGACTTGAGGGTCCCCAGTGAGTGGGCAGATTATTTGCTTTACTGCTGCCTCTTCTGTCAAACCCTTTTGAGTCAACACTTATATTTATAAATGTCACTGCTTGCTTTCGTGCTGTAAGTAAAAAGAAAAAAAAGAAACCAAAAAAACAGTACCTGGAGGTTCAGTGGTCGCAAAGATGTAGGGGTGTGTGTGTCACATGCAAGAAATATTTTTTAAGAAGGTTGTGTGGCTATCAAGGAGTGGTAGACAAATAAATTAAAACAAGTAACTCCTACATGATCCACATAGAACTATTTCTTAACTATTTTCCTACAGCAAAGCCATTATATTCTTTTTACAATGGATGCATTTAGAACAATGTACTATGTCAATACTAGGAAGTGAATTGAGTGTATTTCTCTTTTAGCTTGCAAAGGAATTAGCATTTGTTCTGCTTGTGTTTGCTGAATAGCCTCTTTTCAACTTGTGGTTTAGTTAACACTTAGCAATTAGACTACATACTTAGCAATAAGGCTATGATTATCCCACCCCTGTGCAAATTCCTCCTTCTCTCGCTTTGAGAGAGGCTCCTGTCATTCCCAGCTCTGCTCATAATGGTGTTTGGAACTGGACAATTGGTTGTCTGCAAAAATTTAGGGGAATGTTTGTATATTTTTTCATCCACATTTTTATTCAGGGGAATTTAATAGACTTCCTCATGAATTATCAGTCTTAAGGAGTACGTTAATTGGTTGATATTTTAAGAAAACGCCTCTGATACTAAGTGGCCTGTGTAAAAAACTGAGTGTATCAACCTGTGGATTTCAGATTTTATTTTATTTTTTTTGTCATTATACCTTCGGTCAGCTCAGCTTTTCGTACCGCAGCTAGGACTGGTTGAAAGACAGTAAATTATGTTTACCTTGGTAGCTGTTCAGAAGGGTCCTGAGCTCAAAATTTTTGTGGTGTCAGTTATAAATGCCTCCTGTGTAGTAGTTTTATGCAAATACTTAGAAGGTTATACAGAGGAAATCTTCCTTCAGTCAGTTTCTTTGTGTGCTTTTCTGTGTCTTAAGAAGCAGGAGTCTTTAAAGAGAAAGATGTGAGGAAGTTAACCTCCCCCAAACACTTCCTTCTCCGTCTCTCTCCCTACCTTCTTTGATTAAGCAAGATCCATTAGTTTCCCCAGCTGGACCCTCCCTTACTGTCTTTGTGTTTCGTGCTAGCATCCTGAAGGAAACTCATGCTGCACCTGTGCTTTATAAACAGGCACCGATAAATCCCAGTGGACAACAAGGTGACATCATTGCAAAGCTTCCTATAGTAACAGCAATGTTTTTCCTTGCATTGTGTACCTGATGACACTAGTGGGAGCCTACCAGCTGTTAGTGTTATTTGTGGTAACACTCATTTAGCTTTATAATCCCTCTGACATATGTTTGCATGCTATTTTGGCTGTAACGTGTAATGTGTTGCACAGAGAACACATGGAAGCACAGCCACGTCAGGCTATAAGCTGCCCAGTGGATCATACGCTTCAAATGCAATGAAGAAAATGAAGAAAGTAGCATGATGTATCTCTCCACATGTTGCTAAGACTGATTCCTTCATGGCAGGAGTGCTAGGGGAAGTTCAGGCTAGTAGATGCTGAGTGTTGCCTCCTGCACAGAGCGGCTGCAGGTGCTTTCACTGGATACACAGCAATGAAGCGGTATATTTATAGATAAAGTTGCTGTTACACTTTAATATTTCTATACTACTTTTCTGGAGATACAAAATTAACTGGGACAGTGCATAATCATTTATAAAGCTTTCACTGATCTAAGTGTGGGTGAGGTCACGAATAACGGATACCAACTTTTTACATGGTCTCATAGTGACAGGACAAGTTGGAATGGCTTTAAACTAAAAGAGAGGAAATTTAGGATAGATGTTAAGAGGAAATTCTCTACTCAGAGGGTGGTGAGGCTGCCTGAAGAAGCTCTGTGTGCCCCATCAGTGGAAGCATTCAAAGTCAGGTTGGATGAGGCCCTGGGCAGCCTGATCTGGTGGGTGCAAACCTGCCTATGGCAGGAGGGATCCTGCCTAGGCTTTAAGGTCCCTTCCAAGCTAATTCATTTTGTGATTCTATGAAATGTGGTAATAGTGCAGTGTAGGTTTGATGGTATATTGCTGGACTAAGATAGGAGCAAAAGCGTCAATGCACTGTTAGGCGGTGACTGTATAGTTTGCTTAACTGCTTCTGTTCCCTGGAACCAGTTTGTCTTTATTCCGCGCTCCTTTCTGTTTCCTGCAGCTTGTTACTGCTTAACTGAAGGGAAGAGACATCCAGAATAAACAGTGTTTATTGTGAGACTTAAAGAAACCCAATGTGCTGTTACATGCACAAGAGCTTGTGGCCATTGGATAATATTAGATATGTGAGATTTAACAGAAGAGGTCATGACTGTTTATGCAGCAGATATTAGATTTTGTGTACTTCCAAAGATAGTGTGAATGCTGAAAGTTGTGTGAGTTAAAGGGGACATCAGAGAAATTTCTGGAAAAGAGTTCCAAATAGAAAAGCCCCAGCAAGCCAAGGAAGTCCCTTTGGTTGAAAATGGTTGGAAGCTACAAGAATGTTGAGATGAAATATGATTGTAGAATCATAGAATGGTTTGGATTCCAACCGCCTGCTATAGGCAGGGACACCTCCCTCTAGACCAGGTTGCTCAAAGCCCCATCCAGCCTGGCCTTTAATGCCTCCAGGGATGGGGCATCTACAGCCTCACTGGGCAATCTGTTCTGGTGTCTCACCACCCTCACAGTAAAGAATTTCTTCCTGATATCTAGTGTAAATCTACCTTCTCCAGGTTAAAACCATTTCCCCTCAACCTGTTGCTACACACCCTTGTAATAAGTCCCTCCCCAGCTTTCCTGTAGGCTCCCTTCAGGTCCTGCAAGGCCACTATAAGGTCTTCCTGGAGTCTTCTCTTTTCCAGGCTGAAGATCCCCAACTCTCCCAGCCTGTCCTCACTCATAGGGGAGGCGATTGCTCTGTTCTTACTGTTGTCAACAATACAATCTTAACATACTGGGTTATTTTTCCTTAGTCACTAGTTGTAGCTTCATTTAATCCTCAAGAAATCATACCTTGAAGGAAGACAAAGTGTCTGTATAAGGACAGTATCTGAAATTCTTACCCCTAGAGGTGGTGAAACCTAGCAAGTTTGAAATCTGATTTAGAATAGAAGAAAAGAAAAGCAGAAGGGCTTTGTATTTCAGACACTTCGCTGCTGTCTAAGTCACTGGGCCATGCTAGGTCCTACTTTCATTCTCAGCTGCCAACAGGATGTTATCTTGTTGTGCTGTTCATGCTTCCTGAGCTCAGCAGGGTGGAGAGGGGAGCAGGCAGCAGCGGCTGGAGGAGCCTTAATCTCAGGCAGTGAAGGGTGATGAGAGACAGACTGTTCTGGGCAATGTGAAATGATTGATTACAGTGGAGCCTGCTCTTCACCAGGGCATGCAGCTGCTGTAATGTCCTGGTTAAGTTGCAGACTACAAAGTTCAGCTATTAACTGATATGCTGACTTTTTCTTTGGGTGCCCAGCAAGCAGTTCCCCTGTTGCCCTGGTTGGCTGGTGCCCCGTTGAAGACTGGTGCTTAAGTGGTCTGCCAGTTACGTTCCTTTAATCAGGTAAGGAAGGCTTATTGTGGCCTGAACCGTTTAAACCTGAGCTTTGGAAAATGGTGTGTGGTGGAGTTTCTGTTTGTTTGTGTTTTAGCTTTTATTGGTGATCCCACTTTTAAAGAATTGCTTTCATTCTTCTATCTTCCATCTAATTAATGGTAATTAATTCATAGTTCTGAAGCAATTAAGAAGTGTAGCTCTTGAGTTTGGTGCATTTCTTGCATTTGTATAAAAAAAGTTTGTAAAACAGTGTTTCATGATTTACAAATACTGTGCGTGTATTAAATAATAACTATGCAGTGCATTGCATTGAATGCAGCTTGCACGAAACAGTAAAATATGAACTGACATGAAGAAAACCAGGTTGTCTCTTTAAAGCTTTTGGCCTAATTTACTTCTTAATTGATGTTCCAAGATGAGAGAAGTCTGAAACAATTCAAACATTTCTGAAGGAGCAGTTCTTTCTTAAAAGAGTCTAAAAAGAGTCTACCCCCTTTCTTCTTGTATCCTCCATTAGATACTGAAAGACTGCTCTCAGGTCTCCTCAGGGCCTTCTCTTCTCCAGGCAGAACAGTCCCAGCTTTCTTAGCCTGTCCTCGTAGGGCAGATATTCCATCCCTTGGATCATTTTTGTGACCCTCGTCTGGATGTTTGCCAGCAGGTTCATGTCCCTCCTGTACTGAGAAGTATATGTCAGCACACGTACCTCCCATATGTTTACGGCTTTACTTTGAAAAACTTTGACAAGATGGCTAGTATTAATTATCACTTAAGAACTGGTTGGTTGATCTGTGTTTGTTGCTGTTTTTGTCTTTTAGTCAACTCATTATACGTCTGGCAGTAATTTCAGACTATGCCAGAAATGCTAGAAGTGGGCTGAGAGGCCTTGAAATATCTTAAATTTAGAGAGATTAATACAGTGGAAATCTCGGTTGTTAGGTTTTGCTTTTTTAATTGGCTCCCCATAGTTTAATTGAGCTTAAAAAGGGGAAGATTGTTGCCTGCTGACAGACAAAGAAGAGAGCTAGCTTTGATGTTTTATGAGCAATAAATTATTAATAGAAACTTCTTGCATGTTTGAGTGATACCTCAGATGACTGAAGCTAGTTTCTTGAAGAGTCAGCAAACTAACAGCCTAACTGCAGCACTATTGAAATAGTTTTCTGACCACAGAAGACAAAGAAGGGGAAAGGTGCAAGAGTTGTTCCTGTTGTGCGATTTCCAGGTCCTTCAGTGGTCCAGGCAAAAGACTGAGTGCATAGGAGGCTTCCAGTCTCAAAATTAAAGCCATGATATGTTCTGGTAACTGCTGTGGTCAGAACATGCTATGAAGCTGATTGTGTAGTTCAAGATATTAAATATTACCGAATCCTTTGAAAATAGCAACTGTACTTAGTTTGGCTTCTTGGAACCGTAGTTACTATAAAATGCAATTATGCTCATCTTGGCAGTGGTCCCCACAACAAATAGCTCAAAATGGACACAATTATCAGTTGCAATACACAATTTTCTTCTCATATACATTAAATATATATACACCGTACTTCAAATGGTGGGAGGACTAAGAAATAGTTTAAGGTGATAAGAACCTGAACATAACCTCTATGCTAGCAAGTCTGGACTCTCACAGTTCACTGGGGAAGCCAAGCAATCCAAGTTATGTGGGCTCTGTTATGTCTAGCTTCTGTCAAGATAGTTATGAGCCACATGCCTCCTCTCAAGTCTGTTTGTAAGAAGGGTGGCTATCAGTTTAAATAGTTATAGTTTTCACTGTGTTGATGATTTTGTGTTGATGATTAAGTCTTATCTCATTAGAGGTCTGTCTTTCACAATGAAAAGCAATTTTTTAAGAATCATGTAAAGCACGAGGATAATTGTTCGGGAATTTTGCCTAATGTCTGGCCAGGAGACTGTTCTGTCTAGTCATATCTAATGCAGGCCAACATTTCTAAAAATGGGATGTCTTGTCTTGAATGTTTTTTTTTTTCCCTGTTTTTTTTTTGTTTTTTTTTTTTTCCCTTCTAAGTAAATATACAATCAATAGGGAAAAGGAAATCTTTGAGGAAGATAGGACTTTACTATGAATCTCCCAGAAAGAAAATGGCTGCATTTCAAAATTTATCTCTGATTTGGATCCCTATCCAGTGAGACAGCCTTGATGAAGATTAGATTCCAGCCCTAGGAGTTGCATAGGCATTCCAAATGAAACACAGAAAGCACCTGCTTTAGAGCCTAAGATGTAAGTACGTATGTACACGTATACAAGAGATTTAAATCCATTTTTTTCTCTCGGCTCTTTAGGTGGATTTTTTGAGTTTTTTTTATTATTATTATTATTTTATTTCACATTTGAGTGGTAGTAATATCATTTCATGTTTTTAGAGGCTGCCCTAGAGCCTTGTAGTCCTTTTACTTCCAAAGAAGTGACAGCATTAATTAGGGGCACTGGTCTACTCTTATAGCACCTCATTCTCAAGGAAGAAACTGAAGGTGCTCAAAGGTTGTGTTCTTCTCAGTCTGACCACACTGTTTTGTGAGCTGCTAAAACAGGCAGTGCATTTTCAAAGATCTATTCTACTGACAGCTGTTTGACATGTGACAAAAGATTCTCTTGAGTTTGACGTCAGTCATAAACTTGTTGCTCAAAAATATTTCTGAATAATGTCTGACATTTATTGTAAAACCCTACTTATTTATTTTTTAAACTCAGGAGAATTGTTTAGAAATTGTGACAGCACAAACACATTCCTGTCTTCTGCTACACTGATTTCTTTTCATCGAGGACAGGAACTGTACAAGCCTGATAGAGCTTTGTCCTCAGCTGAGCCCATGTAGTGAGGGCTCTGGGAGGGTGAACCAAATCCACCAGAACTACCACACATTTCTGGGTGTAGTGTGTGTTGTGTACTCTTTTTTATGAACAGACGTAATATGAGGTTGAGACTTGGTTTATAGGGCAGGAAACTCTTCCTGTCTGTGCCCTCCTTCAGCCTGATTGCTTTTTATTTTATTTTGTTTTCATAAGCCCTGATGAGGAGAATCTGACTCAGCCTTTTCTACATTCTTCTTTTTGTTTTTTCGAGACAGACCTTACAAATGAAAATTTCATTTGGTTGTGTCTATTTTATTTTATTTTGTTTATCTTATTTTATTTTTTGTTTTCTCATGTCTCTTTTTTTCTTTCCCTTTGTTTTTTTCTCTTCTGTTCCTCTTTAGAGGTGTACTTAGATCTGTAAGGTATTTTTTAGGGGCCCCTTATTTGGCAGGCAGAAAAATTAAAGTTTTGCTGAGGAAAAAACCACACATGCACAAAAACGAACAAAACCCAAAAACACAAGGTGTACAAGCCTTTAAATTTTATGAGTTTTAAAGCCCTGGCATTACTGTTGTGACTGAAGTGTATGATACCAAAATTGAAACAGGCTTGCACTTATCTATGGTGGGAAAATGTCACCACATTGTTGCTGCTTCTGAATACAGACAAATAAAGTTCTTTTACAAAATTGTCAAAGTTTATAGGTGTATTTACTTTACAGCTACTTTTATAAGTTACCCACACCCTTCTCTGCATGTGAATGAAAGAACTCAAAAGGACACACTGATAATGTCATACCAGGAAACCTTTAATGTAAAACACAGAGAATGGACAGGGCGGAGGGCAAGAAAAAAGCTTGGGAAAAAATCCTAGTGAAGGCAATAGATGGAGGGAAAAATGGGTGAATGGTTTTGTAAGCTCTGATATGCTAGTTGACTCCTTGGTTCGATGTCTGAGCCTTTGCAATTCTTCAAGAAATTAATGTGAACTAAAAAGCAGGAAAAACAAAGCAAAAGTACAAGCAAACACACTGAAAACAAATAAACAAGAACAGGACAACACCAAAAAATCTTAAGTCTTACAGAGCCGGAAGTAGCGTTGTCAGTCAGGCTAGATCCAACATAATCCTTTTCTGTTACATCAGATTCTGGTAAGTTTCCTTAGGTCTGGATGTATTCAAGCACTTTTTTGCAGACTTAGTTTGTAACTAAGTTATGATTTTGTTTATGATTTTGATATTTTTGTCTGAGATTATTTTTACAATGTGTAAAGAAGCACGGCTAGTTGAATTTCAATGTGTATATTGGATTTAATTCTTTTTACAGTACAGTACCTGGAAGTAGCTTTTCCACTTAAGTGTCAAGTTCAGCTGCTGTGTATTTCACTTGAAACACTTTGTAACATGTGAAGTTTAAAGAATACATAATATTTGTACTCAACTATCTATAGTAACGTTTGTTAATTCATAACTGAAAGATTGTCAACCAAACAATATATTTCAATTTTTGAATTCAAAGTGTTTAATCTGACTTTAATGCATAGTGCTCTTGCACAGGTAACAACCTCACCTTGAGTTCAAGTTAATGAAGAACTGCAAAATCATTACATAAGAGGCATTCTATATGTGAAGGGGGTTGTATGAATACTTCTGATACTTTTTCTTTCCAAGTATAAAGCCAAGATTCTAACTGCTAAATAAGCCTGAACTTTCTCTTGATTGTAAGCGTTCATTGATTTTTCTTCCAAGTTCAGTCTTAGATTCTGGTGTCCACAGCAGTAATTCTTGTCAATATAGATAATAAGCTCTGAATGGTGTTCACTGGCAAAAAAAAATGTTTTTTTTTTTGACCTAAAATAAGATGTTTTTTAGCTCAGGAAAATATGTGGACTTTCTGATGGAAAAAGGAAGTTATAAATCTGTGTCTATTGGACTACAGCTTTCTAAAGCCTGCAAGGGCTGCAATAGTTGTTCCATTTTACGTAGTAATGAATCTTTGTAAGCTAAATGATTGCATTGCAAAAGTGTTGTTTCCACTGTATCATACTTTTTAGAAGTGGACTTTGTAAAAACTTACTCTGGAGAATCTAGCATGATAAAGAGAAATTAATTGCTTTGTGAATTCAGTTGCTTTTCTACAAACATGTCTGTATGTTTAGCTTCCAGCAGTAAACTTTGACCAAAAGAGATGGTGGTTGCTCTCAGGGAGGCACATTTGAACAGTGTAAGTTGAATAGCTACTGTCTCATCAATAGGTTGAATGCTGTTAGACACCCAAATAAACCAAAAGTGGTCTTTATTTATTTTCACAAGAAATCCACTTGGAACAGCCTATTCTGTCCTCACAGTTAATGCAGATGTTAGGAATTCCTTTCTACTGACATGGAAGAATGGCTAATCCAGGTCAGTGGGTACCCTGCAATTAATGCACATTCTTTCTTTCTCTTTTTTGATTAGGTAAGAAAAGAGGGCAGGGCAGTCCCTTGTTTAAAGCTCTTAGCAAGTCCAAAGTGATTTTGAAGCCTGTGAATGGAGTTCAGGTTGCAGAATAAACTCATGCAAAACTACTAAATGAAAGAGGCCTTTTTGTATAAGAAGCATAAAACCGGAGTTGTTTTGTTGTTGTTTCTTTCTGTGGGATTTTTATTCTTATTTTTCCCACTCTTTCTCTATTTTTCTCTCTGTGTTTTACAAACAATATCTTACATTAAAATAGTCATCTCTCAGGATGTTTGAAGGGGTTAAGGGAAAGCGAGATATACAAAAGCTATTTGAGCTCACTTTGTTACCTTGACCTTTGGATGCTATTGATATAGCAGTCATCTATGATTGTGGGTATTTTAGCACATTTATAATCTGAAACAGTGTGTCCAGATAGGAAATGATCTGGTAATTAGGATAAACAGTGCTGAATCTGACGAATTAAAATACTTCTGTGCTTAAATCACAGTTGTAGTTGCTAGCCTATCCTACCTTGAGTCTTTTCTCAATATTTTGGCTTAGTACTCTAAAACCTGGGTAATCAGATTGGCTGAGCATTAGAAGGAAAGCAGGATTTAGTGTTTCTGGTTTTCTTTTTGTGGCATCTCACAAAAGAAATGCCTCAGAGGTGAGAGGTACAGCTTCAGTAGACTGGGAGGAGGATAGGAGGACATACTGCTTTAAATAGACATCCGACTTTCTTTCTTTGAATGTGTTTTGTTGAAAATATTATTAACAATGAAAGGGAGACTTTTTCTTTCTTTTTTTTTTTTCCCACTGAAATCAAAATACCAAACAAATCTTGAAAAAAGCTCAGATATTTAAGCTGAGATGGTTAGGAGTCATTCAGAAGAAAAAAATCAGTAGCTTGCTTGTTAAACAGGTAGGAAATATGTGCTCAGTTTTTGCATGTGATCTAGCCTAGAATTTATTATTATTATTATTATTAATTTGCATGAGAATGTTATGAATCTAATTCAAAAGTGAAGTGAATTTTTCTAGTAGAATTTTGAAAGCTGGTTTCACAAGACATCAGTGAATTAATTCCTGAAAGCTAGAGAAGGCTGACCTGGTGGGTGGCAGCTCTGCCCATGGCAGGAGACTGGGACTGGGCAGGATCCCTTCCAACCCAAATTGACATGCTCTCCTCTATTGAAATATATATATATATGTCAAGCTACATTTAAATGGTGGCAGTATCTCTGTCTTGTTTTTTGCAAGGGTCTGACGCTTTCTGACACTTAGGTTGCAGACCAAGTTGTAATGTAGAATTCCAAGATCGGTTTTTGTGCTTATTGGATACTGAAATTCAAATACTGTTAAATAGTTTGGTGCAACAAACGTTGTAGTATTTGACATGCTGCTTGAAATAAACAGTGATTTGCCAGCTTTGTTTGCCACTGTGTTTAGTTCTACAATTAGAACTGATGCACAGATTTTGGTTAAAGTTTCTAAAGAAATCGCTTCTAATTCTCTACTAAAAATGTGTTGCTTTTGAAGGTCTAATATAGTGCCCTGGGAGAAGAGTGACTGAAGCTGATCAGTGAACCACAAGCTCTGAGAACAACAAAATCTGAAGGAACTTTCTCTTGAGGCACACACACACACAACCTGTCTACATTGGGTACTCTCAGCTGGATAGTGGTCTGTCCAAATCCCTGTGGTCACTATTGCTGGACTCTGTCACTCCTTACCCAAGGCCCAATCTCCATATCAGTCATTAGGAACTTAGCCTTTTCTTTTAATTAGCCATAGGATGGTTAAACAGTCTGTCAACCAGTTGAAAACAGCCATCTGTGTATGCTTATGCAGATCCTGTTCTGTTTCCAGTTTCTAAGACTTCATAGAAGACTCTGACTTTAGAGGTACTTTGTTTTGTTGTGTGTATCTGTCTGAGATTGGGGCCTTGCTGAAAATCATTTATATTCCTTCATTACTGCACACAGTATTTCCATTCTCCATTATCCAGTGACAGGCTCCAACAGCATAACTGGATTTTGCAGACTCCAGCATATATAAAGAGACATCTGAGCTGATGCTGAGTCACAGACAGTGCTGTCACTCAGAGGGCTTAGGCACTGTCTTATGCACATAAAAAACACTGTTCTCTTGTGTAATGTTATTTGATATCGCTGTGCTATGTCTTTGTACTATGATATGATTGTGACTAATAGCACAGAATGGTCTTCTGAAGCCCATCAAAGGTATTTTAAGATACTTTGAGATGTTTGTGTCAGTATGTTAGATCAACACTTTGTATTTAAATGAGATGTGGAGTGGAATGTCTTTAAAAAAAACTTCTTTTTTTGCAGTATGCAATTTCTCTGCTTAAAAGAATGAAGAAAATTTTGAAACCTGTAAGCTGTGCTGTTAATGAAAGCAATCCTACCACTAGTATATATAAAATGCAATTTTGAAGTGCTTATCACAAGAGAAACTAGCATATTGGAACTCAGTACTGCAAATTTATTGGAGAAATGCATTTAGGCAAGTACTTAGGCTCAAACAATTTGAGGATTGCATAGAGGGTGGCATGAAGGCTCAGTGCTTGTTGGGTTTCTTACCAAAATGGTATGATTTCACGATTCAACTAAGCAGATAAGAGGGAACTAAGGTTCTGTATTCACCTACCTCTGTTTGCTTTCCTGTGATATATCAGGAGCTAAGCCAGCAAGGAACAGCTACAATATTATTATTTTTAATCCAATCTGCTTAGCCATCCCTGAGCCAACTTACCATGGAGCTTTACAGCTCATTGTCCATGTCAGTTATAAACATTCTGCAGGGTAAATCATGCTTAGTGCTGTGGATTTGTCCAGCGTTTCAACATGGAGGCTGAATTTAAGATTAATATAGAACTTAATTATGTGTTCTGCTTTCTGCACACTTAATAAGTGAATTTAACTCCTTTTCCTCCTTTGTTTAGCTAACTCTATGCTAATGAAATGGAGCTCATAGAATCAAGCAATAAAAACATGCTTTACCTCTCGAATAGATGAGGGGCCATAACTCTTGCATCCAGGGCAACGTGATACTTCTAGTGCTGTGTTATGTAAGGACTTAAATGACACAGCTTTATACAGCGCGATGTGCGCGGCCTGCTGAGGGGATGTGTTTTCACTGGCTCAAGGACCAGCCTTTGAAATCTGCGTGTGTACTTCTTTGCCTGTGATACTTAAACAAGTCCCTTACTTACCGAAGGATCCTTATAGGAACTCAACTGCAGTATAGGCAGCCCATTAAGCAGGAATTTCAACCCGTTGTCTTGGGAGAGTTTCCTCTTTTTTTTCTTTTTCTTTCCCTGTTCAGTACTTAATGTTTCATTCTGCCAACTCCCTTCTCTGTCCCCAACTTTCCAGATCTCATCCTGGGACCAATAGAAGCAGCTGTCAATTTAAATCTGTACGAGCTACTGACTCTCCACTGCTGCAAGTCTCTTTAAAACAGTAGTACTGTTTGAGGGGATGTTTATTCTCAGATGGAAAAAGTTTAGTTATGAATAGAATAGAGCACAGAAAATTCAGTATCGTTAGTAGAAGAAAGGCAGGTGTCATTTAATTGACAGTTTTAACCATCCCAGTTTGGAGGAGTGAATGTGCAAACTGTCAAGGAGGTAAAAAAAAAAAAAAAAAGAAAACAAAACAAAAACACCTATGTCCCTTGGGATTTACTCTGAAAATGCATCTATAGAGAAGGAAGGATAGAAGACCCTGTTCTTACTGCAGGGGCTGGAAAAAAGTGTCTCTTCTTTTTAAAGCAGAGCAAACACTTTTTTAAGGTGTATTGTCAGTGATTTCTTTCTTTTTTTAACAGTATTTGCTCAGTGGCTGGTGTAGACCTCTTTAGAAGTTTTTTCTTTTTTTGCTTACTTGAGCATGTTCTGTCTGGCTACCATTGCTTTTATCACTCATTCATAACTGAGAAACTCAGCTCTGAAGTCAGACACGTTTGAGTTTCAGATCCAGACAAGGTTTCTTGTCATTGTGTTTCCATCTTGCTTTGTGCAAACAGGTAGTACTTTTGTTAGCTATTCAGTACAGCAATTGCACTGAAAACATTTGAAGCAATTTTTTTTTGACAGAGTAAACATTCTGTGGTTAGGAGGGCTTAATTAGTTCAGATGCCTTGACTGCTAGTGTAATTCCTTATCTTGAAAGCGGTATCCACTAACAAATCCTTTATTTATGTTGTGCTTTGGAATTTCCCTTGAAATGCCTTTTTACAACCTCTTGCCTATAAATGAGAAGTGAACAGACTGTCAGGTAAAGAGTAAGGCAGGAAATCATGTTAATAATATATGTTAATGCAAATTTCTTCTCACCAGTGGCTGATTGGATGCCTGTGATTAACTTCAGAAAGTGCTGGTGTCGTGCTTATTCCTGTGATGTGGTTTGTTACCCTTTGTTGTGCCATTTAAGAAAAGAATCTTGTGTTTACGCATGGAAGGACAGAATTTGTTAATCAAATGTCTAAGGCTATGTTTTCAGTGCTAAAAAGAAGGGAATTGTTAAACCACAATGGCTGTGATAGCAATCTCAGTGTGAAATTCTAGTGGGCAGGTAGACTTCTTTCCTCTAAAGCAAGCTGAGATCACCCTGTATTCTCCATTTCAGCCTGAACAAAACAGTAGCTTATTTCCTTTTTATGATGGTGGAACTAACTCACTTTATTCTCTTGGCAGAAAAAGGTATCATTTTATTTTGGTTTTGGTAAATTCTTAGCCCCATTGTAGAATGTTCTTTCTTGTTACAGGAATAAAGGTAATCCTAGAGAATCCTGATAGAGTGTCTGAAAAAGAAAATCTGTAAAACCATTATGTTCTGTTTCTCAGGTTTCTGGTTTTATAATGGTATATGATTGCACTGACAACTGGTTAATTTGAGAGTGTCATGTCATAGGAAGAGAAAAGGAGTATGTCAAAAGTTGCTGCCTTCTTTTCTTCATATTGTGAGTTTTAAAGCTTGTGTGTGTTGGACCAGTGTAACTGAAGTACCCCTTAACAACACTGTCTGCTGTTCTGTTGAGGTCTGACTCCTTGCACTAGAGGTGTGTCTTTGGCCTGGTCATCAGGTTAAAGAAATGAAAGTCAGGAGAAAAACTGAAAACATGAGGGTATGCAGTAATGTGATGGAGAGAGTGAAGAGCCAGGCAACACTATGCCAGAGGTGTCCATGGAGGGTTCTGTGGATTCAGTGGTCATGGTATCATGTTTGGTCACAATGTCATATGAATCCATCTTTCAGTGACCCAAACATACTGAAATCATTTTTCCCCCACAAAAGTCAAGGGTGGAATTTCCTAGTAATTTTTGTATCACACACTTTTCTCGCACTTCTACTGCCATAGCTGAAAATTCATTCATTCCCAGTGTCATGCAAGGAAACTGAGAAAATCAGCATCCCAGATCAAACCGTTATAACACGTATCAAGGATATTTTTACAAGTGGTCATCCTGTAGCAAAGGTTGTTCAGGGACATTCAGCCCTGATGCATAAAGTAGTACTGTTATGCAAGTAAACAAAAGAACAACCCTAATCATTATCACCAGCAGCAGCAGCAACTTCACTGATGGGTACTAGATCTTGACCAGAACCAGATTGTCTAGTCTGCATTCACACTAAGTGTGTGCTGGAAAAAATAGATGATCAGATCCAATCTGTCAGTTCAGTTCATTTTAATCGATGACATCATTTGTGTAAGAATTAAGAATCAACTAACCTCAGATGTTTCCAGGCAGTGAGTGCCTAGGCTGCAGCTGACAGAGGAGTGGAAGTCCAATATTACTTAAAACCTGATTAGAGTATGTGTTCATGAATGTTATTTCTGCAGTGAATTTAACGTGTAATGGCAATAATGTGCCTGCACAGAGGTGCATAACTCAGTATTTAAGGTGGACTTGTTTAGGTCAAAGGTAAAACTTAAACAATCAACTGGTTTTTTGTTGTTGGTTTTTTTTTTTTTTTGGTACCGATGCACAGTTCTGAATTTAATGCTGATCCTGCTGTAAGACTTGAAACAGAAAAGAATGAACCAACTCCACGGGAAAATCAGAAATGTTATAATTTTCAGTATTTAGTCTCTTGTGGAATGGAGTCAGAGATCTTTGTTTTTTATCAGAAAAAGGGTCATAACCTCATCAGGCATTCCCTCCCTTCCTCATCACTCCCCAAAGGTACAGTACTCTTAATTGCTTTTGGCAGAGAAAAGCTATGAGGAAGTTGGGGAATATGTTTTTATGATATTGTCAGTACTAAGAATGAGTTCTTAACCTAAAATTACAAAGATGTGGGATATATGGGTGTATCTACTGCAGATTTTGTTTCCATTCCTTTAGCTTGTACAGTGCAAACAGTGATAGATACATGATTAACATGAAGAAATTGAAAAACTTCTAAATACTTAAAACTACTTGCCGGCCTTTTTCTTCCCAAAATAAATGAGCTTCTCTGTGCATTAACCTGATGCAGTGTAATAGTAATGACTCTGCATATAGTCCATATAAAGCACAAACTAGTTTTAATATATTCACTACGTGTATATAAAAATAAGAGGTGTTTTCAATAAATATAACAAGTAAATGAGAAATGCAGGATCTGACTTAGCATTTGACTTTATTTTTATTTATGACAACAAGAAAAGCAAAAACTTTTTAACCTTTCCTGCTGCAGTAGTATGTTTATATTCCGGATGGAGACTGCACTAATAGTTTGTCATCAAATTAACACTAAATATCGAATATAGTTCAGCAAAGATGGTGGGGATGTAGTAGTCATTTGGCTCCTGTAAACTGAGTGACATTCAAAGAGCTGCTTGCTTTGTAGGATAATACAGACTGCAACAGAGCTGTGATACAGCAAGTATAGTGCCTGTGCTGCGTAACTATGGTAGAAGAACTTAAAATTTAAAAATATCTGTATTGCTGGTGTATTAATGGACATATAACTGTTAAGTGAACGCAGGTAGTATATGTTTATTATTGAAACGAGGAACTCTGCTTGAGAAGAAGAGTAGGATTGCTCTGACCTTTACTCTTTGCTCACAGGAACAAAGCTAAGCGCCTGTGATAAAGATAAAAGTGCCATTGCAGTTTGCTGAACTGGGGGAGATATCAGTACTTGAACACAGTGGCCAAATCAAAGGTTGTTAAAAATAGGTGCAACTCAGAACTGGGTCAGGCCTACCTGACAGAGATGGTTTCCTTTCTGATACACGCAGCTGAAATTCTTTCTCTTCCAAATTCTTTAAGTGTATTAGAAATGGCCCTGACAAACCTTGAACAACTCCTTTTTGAACAAATGTGATACAAAATCCCCAAATACTTGATAGCAGATGACTGTCACAAAAGGAGCAAATGTGCTCCTGGTCAGCCAGAAGGGGGGTGAGACCACAAACCATGTTTGTACTTGTGAGACGGGGCTGGGGCAGATGTGCTACCTAAGGGGCAGAGCTGGGAGGCAATCAAATTGGTTTCCTGTATGTCTGTGCAGCAGCTAAGAAAGTTATTACTGAGTTTATTTTCCATTTTTGATCAAAGTTGACTGCAGAACTGAGAAGTTAAAGAGAGCTATGCTGTCAGAGAGACACCAGTGCCTCCTTTATTCCTTTGCCTTTACTATCCCTTCTTCATTTCCCATTATCCAGCCTTAAAACCTTCAATCAGTTCTTTGATATTTGAAATTGTAAAAATGCTCCCATCAGTCCAGACCTACCGGTGCTAATTAAACTTCAGGATTGAACAGGTTTTTTTTTCTCAATTTAAAATTGAGCATGTAAGGAATATCTGAAGAAGTAATTACAGTTATCTTACTGGACATCCTGCTTCACTTCATACTTCAATACTGTTTCTATGGAGTAAATTTTAGTAAATTGTCTTTAACTCACATATCCCTCAAATATACATATATATAAAAAAAAACAAAAAAAAAAAAACCACAAAGCAAACAAAGAGTTAATGGAAAACCTGCATTAGTTAGTCCTTTGCCATTTGCAACTTCCTTGTTGTAAACTTTGGTCATAGTTCCTGAGGACAGGGATAGGTAATTTCCTTGAAACTTAAACAAATAAGTTACTGCCCTCATCCACTGAAATATTTATTTAGGTTTGTATGATGTATTTTAATAAATGCATGGAAGTGTGTAGCTGGTGATGTTCATGACTGCTATGATTAGTTTAGTGCATTTCGCAGGAGTTTTTTTTGAATTTATTGTTCAGCATGCATGGAATGTCATGACTACTGTTTGAGAAACATTTATAGAGCAATAACTTCTAGTTATAATTTATCATCATGCTAGGAGAGTTGCATGTGATGTTTTGACTCTATGAATATTTTACTCAAGATCCATGTTGTACTACCAAGAATATAAGCCATAGTGAGCATGACCAGTGACGGCAGCCAGTATGGAGTGTTTTAAAAGATGTGGTAATTGCATTGGTTGATGTGCTGTGACCACTGAATGCCTGATTTATGCTCCTAGGACCTGAACTCTTATATGTGTTACAGTTCTAATTCTACCTAATAGAAAAGTCAGTTTTGAGTATGACTGTGAAGGCAGCAAATATCATTACGTCACATTATGTATGGCCTATATATTTTGTATTAGCTTAATAACTAGTGCTATCTGTATGTGAAACTGATATGTTGCTACAAACATGAGTTTGCTTTCCTAGCAATGAGTTTTATCTACCTTCAGGATTTCTGCCCACCTCGTCATAAGAGTCCCTCTTGATTTTCTCCATTCATTTATATTTCACTTTACTAACAGAGTTAACTTTGCTCCAGATTGAAGCTCTATTAAAATGTGACTGCTGTTCATAAGAATCTTTTGTTCAAAACAGTATTTTCTTTTTTCTTAGTCTTTCTTGCTTACCAAGATGCACAGCAGTTATGTTTTCCTCTCATTTCTACTCTTTCTAAAGTCTGTCAAGATTTCGGCCTTGATTTTGAAAAAATAGTTCATTTTAAAATAATAAGTACACCAGAAAACAACACCCCGTTCCTCCATTGCTGTGTTGGAAAAAGAGAAGGTAAACTAGTCATATGTACCTTTGGGAATAGAAGTAAAGGTGGTACGTCTTGCTCTGTTTTAACTCAAAAAAGTGGTTTCTGTGGCTTTGGTCCTACTTGGTAACTTCAGTAACTTAACTATGTCTCTAGAAGAGAGAATAAAGGAGGTGATGAATGTGTCAATATGCTTATGCACTGAAGAAGGGAGTTTTTTATTCTTAAATTCATGTAATTTATTATCCAACTAATATATTTACTGAAAGATATCACCTGAAATGTTTGGAGCTTTCTAGAGCTGGAGCACAAAACTAGCCATGGAAAGAATACTCTACACCCTGAGGATGCTGCGGAGCAGCAGACGTGGGAAAAGAACTTACTTGAAAGAAGCTTTTCTTTTTCTTTTTAAACCTGACTTCTCTTGGAGGCCTGCAGTGATGGCAGACGTCCAGCCGTGTGGTATAAAAACTGATGTTTTAAAATTAGAATGAGAGGATGACTCTTAGCTATATTGTGCTGATCCTATGCTGTACGTCACTCAGAGTAATCGGTTCAGAAGTGCAGAGATAATCTGTCCTGTGGGGTGTTGCTCTGCAGACCATATTTCTAAAATGTTTGAAAACCACAGTAGCTAATTACATTCTGGAAGATAGGTAAACATTTGTTGGGCAAAGTCTGAATTATGGTGTGTATATAGTTGTGCCCTCAGTGAAAATGAATCTATGTGTACCATAGGACAAGTTTTTGGGGAAGAGTTTTCTTTTACCTATTTCATCTTTCTTGCTTTTGCTTGGTTGCCTGAAAAGTTTTTACCACTGTTTGTAGTAGACTCTAAAAGCAGGGGATGTTTTATTGGAAATTAGCAGATTTTTATTTTATTTTTTAATGCTGTTTTGAAGATGTATACATATAACTTTTTGTTTGTTTGTTTGTTATTTTTGTCACGGATCAATCATGTAAATGTTATGAAGTACAGAAAGCACGTAATGACTGCTGAGTAATGTAAAATTGGAAGCTTACTGTGGTATGACATCTAATCTCTAAGGTAATTGTAATTTCCAAGAATTAAGTAGCCAAGAAAATAACTATAGCATTATCTCATTGTTTTGTGTTTATGTTCTGAGGAGGATTTTTCTCAAATTGATTGCTGGGTGCAGCACAGCTGATGTATCAGTCGCTTTGGCTACTGCAACTTGTTCATAAAACTTATAACTTCTCAGTAATGTAACAAAATACTTCAGTACTTGAGTGGCAAATATTAACTGCTGAGGGATTGTTTTGGTCACTGTAGTAATTGCATAGCTGTATAAGAATCAAGTGCACAGAACTCAAGTCATCCTGTCCTGGAGACATCTAAGCCTTCTGGCTTCTGTAGCTCCAGAGTGCGATATCTTTATTTTTCTAGGAGTTTCCAAGCACTTTGTTGTGGTTGACAGGCAGAACAGCCTTTTCTCTTGGTAGCTTTCAAGCAAGATGAGGGTGCTCATGCAGTTACAACTTGCGAAAAAACCTGCTACAAGTGGAGACCAAGCTGTGTGGTCACCAACCAGTCCATGGGTGCTGTTGTGGGAAGAGGAGATGGGTATATGTGTTCAGGGAGAAAGATAAATCCTAAGTGGGGCTTAATGTGGGTTTGGAGTAGCTATGAAGCAGTATACTGAGTCTGAACTGGTTTGAAAATTAAGAACCTGAATATATTTTCCTCACTGTCTATGATATCTTTATACTAGCATTGATGTCTCCTGAAAGGACTTTGACTGGCATATGAAACAGGTTAATATTTTATTATGGGCTATGTGAAAGAGCAGGAAAATACATAAAGATTATTTTGAAAAATAATTTACATCTTTGAAAAAGACAATTTCTGTGCCTTTAAAGTAGAGGATAAAAAAAAAAAAAAAAAAGGCAGCAGATGGGTAGTGCATTGTGAGTGTTTCCTCCTTGGATTAATCTCCTGAATGATGAGTAAATATTTGGGGAGGTATGCTACCTGTGTGTGATTTGTTTTCCACTGTAGTTATAAATACATTTAGATCATATTTGCTAGCAAGGTCTAGATACCTTGTGTATTTCCCCAATCACAACCATGTCTAGAGTTTGAAAATGGACTAGATAGTACATGTCCAGTTATTATAATCTTAGATAGCTTTTCAAATTCATTTATTTTTAATTTGTGGCTTCTTCCACCTCACTAAATTCTTGCCGACCTTTGATATCACCTTCTGGAGGATGGGAAGGAGAGTATTCAAAAGAAGAGTCCTAGAAAATCCCTTTTCCTCCACACATGAGGCATGAAAGGTAACTTGTTAATCTTGTTTAGGTTCAAAAGGTGGAGGTAAGGGAAAAAATATAGATTATTTCACATCATTCACAAAAGGCAAATGTTAATAGCAAAGCATCAAATATTTAGGAGTGTTTCAAATTTGATACAACCTGCATAACAAATACCAGATTTAAAAATACCTGTGGTCCTTGCTGAGCAACCTTTATTTTATTACATGATTTATTTCTAATATACTCTACTATGTCAATGATGCTTACTTATATTGGGTATTAAATATAAGAGATTTTGCTTCATATTCATAGTTTATATACTAAATTACATGTTTCTTAAGATTTTTTCATCCCTTTTAGACATCGTCCAGTTTTCTCAGTTTGTTAGTATTCCTTCATGCAGCTGCTTACTTTTTGCTAATATTACCCCCTCCTTTATTTCCATTTTAAATCAATACCAGATATTTGATTCACTCTTGCAATCTGGAGAGCTGAGATTATCAGCTACATTTGTGCAGCTGAAGAAAATTTATTTGTGCATTTCTTAACCTTTTGGCATATCTGTTTTTACAACTCTGTCTGTTTTTGCTGGAGAGTTGAAGTGCAGAGTAACCACTGCAAAGGAAACATCTTTTGTTATGATCAGTGTATAAACTGAGACTAATGCAACTGGGGGTTAGCATGCTAATGGAAAAGATTTTTACATTCATGTGAAAACCCCAAAAGAAAGTCCTTCCTTCATGTGTCTATCTGCTGAATTTATAAAAAAGTTTTATTCATGTATACTAGATGTTTGACCATAAAAATTAACTTGAATTTAGTCTAGCTACTGATTCTTTACTATAATGCTCAAATTTACTAAAACTTTACAATAAAGACTCAACCAAGTTAAGACTATTCTTCCTTCTGTTCATGGCTACAAGTCTGAGGAGTCAAGACAACAGATTTTGTGCAAAAATATTGAAATACCTGTACTAACTTAATTAACAAACAAATTCAGAATTTAAAAGTATTCATAGAGGAATAAGTTTAAAGGTTCTACATACTGTTTTCTGATTCTAGACTGCCTGAGCTCAAGAGTCCTAAATCACTGGTGCATATAGCTGGTGACAGAAGAAGAAATTTAACTATCTTACGTATCAAGGTATTATATCCACCAAGTCTTTAGGCTTCAGCAACTTAGCACCAATCCTGCTTTTATTGCTCTTGAGAAGCATAATGTTATAGCACAATGACCTGAGCTTTTCATTATCTTTCTAGTAAAATGCAGGTTTATGATAGTGTGGTGTGACAGCAGGTTGAGTTTTTATCCTTCTGCCCTCAATTGTAAAACAGACATGTATCATTTGGCAGCAGAATGTGTTATCAATGTTTCTTGCCTACCAGGTAAATAAATGTGTGAAGCTGAATTTTTTTTTTTTTTCTCTCCTTCACAAAGAATGAATGTGTTGCAATGCCATAAAACACCAGACTGATTACACATCATATAAGCTAACTAGGAGCAGATAAGGTCTATCTGCTGGAGCAGAAGTGTCCAAATTGACATCATCCCATTCCTGACAGTGGGTTTACTGGTGAGCTGGCTGTGCTGTAGGAGAACCAGTCCTATACTGGCTCTAGAGCACTGGTAGAACCTGCAGCCTTACCTCTAGGCTTCTGTGACGGACTTCTTGAGGCAGAAGGTTGGGCACTGCCTTGTATCTGAATTAATTTGTTATGTGAAGTAGAAGGTCTTGTAGCAACAGGGGAAGGAGAGGGAATAACCTCATACAGTGGTGCTTTCTTTTGTGATATCAAGGTGGATCATAGCCTCTTTAGACCTTTGCCTAGTGAGGCTTACGGACAGTGGTGTTCTTGAAAACAGATATGAAGAGCTGTGGCAGATGGAAGTTAAGGTATGCAATATGTTCTTCATGGAGTAACTATTTAATTTTTTGTTTGGTAGTCTACTGAAGTCAGTGTGTTGCAGTTGTTTTCACTAGCTAAATATCTAGCTGTTCTTTAAAGCTACCATGCTCCATCATCTTCTCATTGCCTCAAGTCCTGAGTGCTTTGCATTGACAAGGGGCATCAAATTTGGAAACCCTAAGCAAAGGACTGTTCTGAAAATATGGTTCTGAATACCTTGATGAGATGTTGAAGCCCACAAAACAGCTGAGTCAAAGTTACCATTACATTCTTGTAATGGTTATACGTTCTGATGATGGAAAAGAGTAAATCATTCACATTAAGACTTCAAGGGATGAATATGTAGGGGAAATGTACCAAATCCGTTCAATTTTTATGTTGAGTTAGAATAGAATTCCCTTTTCAGGAATTGTTTATTTAGTTTTAAACCTTTAGGTATAAACAGTAACAGGATATCAAGTGAACTTTTAGATGGCCTAGCACCACGTGATTGATTCATTAAATCCCAGTGACAAAGAACAGTACAGTGTGTAAATAATTACTCTCTTGAGCTACTGATATCTACTTAGTAAAGGGAGGCATGACTTTTTTTAATATTAGTGGGATGGCTTTTCCAGTTTCTGATTAAATACAAGAAATGTTTCCTTAAAACTCATATGGGAAAAGTCCGTGGCTGAGTACTTAGGAAATCTGAAAATCCCAATGAGCAGCATACGTATCTGTTCCATTCCGTTTTGACAACTCTGAAGATTTATATTTTCTAAAAATGAATCTACTTCAGATGAGGATGTGGAGTTGCCTAGTGAATTACCTTTATTTAAACTAACACTGTAAACTATCACTTCCCACGCCCTGTCTGTAACATGGGATCAGTGGAGGGGGCAAGTGGGAGTATTAAGGATTCCTGACTACATCACTATATATAGAGTAATATTAGTCTCAAAGCAGAACTGCCAGTATCAGTGATACATTCCTAAACCAACTACATTAATTTGAGAAGAGGAAAGTAAACATAAAAAAGAAAGAAATGTCAATACTGGGGGAAGATGGCGGGCCCCAGTCTAACACAGTGCATACTCCATAACTTCTCCTGTTTGTTAATATTGATTAGCGAGTCCTTTTATCTTAAATATGCTTCTTGCCATCTCTAGATGTGAGAGACAAAGTGCTGACATGGTGAGACTTGAAATTTGAAATATCCTTTTCAGGGTATAGAGAAGCTGATAAAAAATAAAATCCCTATAAGAACTCTGGCAAATCCCAATTATACTTCCCTTGCTTCCATCTCTATATAGGTTGTGCTAGCATGTGGCCACTAAGAAAATCAATAAAAAAGAAAACCACAAGTCAAAATCCTGTAAATTGACAATGATGACAGGTTAAGAGAACAAAGTGGATAGGACTTCCAGGTGCTCTCATCCTCACGTAATATTGCATGTGCAGTATTATTCCAAGATAGTTATTAGCAAATGAAAAAATATTAACCAGAAATTATCCCAAGCATCAGGAGTTTCTCTGAGTGTTCTCCTAATACAGAAAAACCCTTCTTCCCTATACATGGCTAAATGATAAAGAAAACAGATATAGCAAAATAAGTATACATTTAATGTTGTAATTAAACTAAGTTAGAATTTGTACACCATTCTGGTAAACAGAATGTCATACTTTTAGGAACAAAGTTCACATTGATGTCTTTCTTCAAGTCCTAAAACTGGGTTTTGTTGTTGTACCTTGAAGGGCAAAGGGGAATACTGAAGTCCCTTCTTGGTATTTCCAGAGGAACTGTGCTGTGCTTGTTGAGAGATGCTTTTACTGCAGTTGTGACTCCACCATCTCTCAAATTCTGGAGATCTCTTTCCAGTGGAGACTCATTGACACCTTCCCTTTTCATTTGTCATGGTTCAGCTGTGGACCTCTTCCAGTTTTTCATGTTGCATTTTTTTGAGTTACAGTCAGCTATAACAGTTGCCCTGTAAAGGGCAGCTATGTGGCCACAGTGGATTTGACTCTTCTTATTACATGATACTCAGGCCTTCAGCACTAGAAACCTTTGACATTGTTTTCAAAGAATTCTGCTCTGATTTCATTGGTGGGGAATGTTTCTCCCAGATTGTTTTTCTAACCTTCAAAATATTTTGCAATAAATTTATAATTGGCAGGGTGTGTGCATAGTTTAAAATGTTTCAAGGCCTTTGGTTTAAATTATAAAGAACATGTATTCACTGAAAAAATCACTGGAGTAATGCCTTTCTGCCTGCACAAAAGGTATCTTAGTGAACACTTATGGTTGATCATCTGTTTATGTTCTGTTGCTGATCAAAATTATGCAAACTTTACGATTCTTTTGCCAAAATCTTTGTTAATGAAACATTTTAATTGCTACATAATTTCTGAATACCTGTAGAAGTGAGATGTTTCTTCCTAAAATCCTGCCTGTGTAAGGAATGTATCATGCAAAAGGAGAAGAGTAGGAAAATGCCCAGCTACACTTCTTTTAACCTGTGCCTCTTTGTAATAAAATAATAGTAGTCAGCGTTTCCAAAGAGATGGGGATTTGAAAAGTGAGCATGCCAGCTAATAGCTGTGGTAACAGGCTGAACGTAGAATAATAGCCATGCAATGGCCTCTCAGCCTTTCAGCATGCCTCAGTTCTCAATAGTGAATGCGCAGCTTTGTTCGACAGCTGATCACCTTCTCAGCTTGACTGGAAGAGCCTGGAGCTTGCCATCTCCTCTGCCCCAGCTGCCCCACCAGCCATGTGCTGCTGGGCCTTACAAGAGGTAGTTCATGGAGGATTTACAGCCTAACCTTATCGTTGTGCTCACAGGAGGAAAGCAAATGTTTTATTGTGTGAGGTTTTTTTTTAGAAAATAAACAGGGATTGGGGTGAGAATGGCTTCTAAACAGTAGACTGGGGTCTGAATTATCTGGTACGTTCCCAAGTGTAAGGGATGTGGAGCTGAGAAGCCTGTGATGCTCTATAAAAACAAGAGCAACAAAAAGGATTGTTTTCTAGCATGAGTTGTCAGAAAACCCTACAGTACTTCCACAGAAGTAACAAGTGCTCTGCTCTCTGCCTTCAGGTCACGCTATTAGCCTTGCTGGACCTGTTTCTCTAAGTCTGGACTATGCACTTTGTGTTTTGAGATTTTGAAATGGAGCCCAGCTCTAATATTTAAATAAAGAGGGATTTGCATCTTCTTTCTCACAAAAAGCAAGCAACAAGAAAAACAGTGGAAGTGAATTGCCCTAATTGGAAGAAAGATATAGTTTGAAGGAGAAACCTGAGAACAACTCTGAATTTGAGTAGGGGGTTCAAGTAGGAATCTTAAGTTTCTCAGTTCTCTATGATTTGAATGCTGAGAAGGCAAATATGAATTGTGCATTGAGCACTGTTGGCTGTTTGGCCCATGAGGGTGGATTTGGGTTCTGGTTAGAGTGACCTGCAATCTGGAAGCTAGCCATTGTTGAAGTGGCTTGAGGCTGCAGGAGAGAGGTGATGTTGTACTGTCTGTTACTGTGAAAGTGAGGAAAGCAGAAGGATGGTGGTAGTTATGTGACATCCTTTCACGAATGTTTTTAATTTCTCTTACCTTGCTGTAAGATACTTGGCAGTATACTTTTGAGATTTCATGCCCCCTCTTTTATTTGGATTTGTCAGGGTTCTTTTGTATACGATGACAAAAATGGCATAATAAATGTTTAATAGCAATCTGAAGACCCTTTTCAGTGATTTTCCTTGTAAGATGTTATGTGCATGTAAAGATCAACTGAAACACCTCTGACTGTGGATGTTAGAAAATTCAATTTAGAAGTCCGTGGGCTTATCTGTCTGTAGCTGTAGGTAACGAAGCACTGTGCACTCTGCAATATATGTTGATTTTAATAAAATTCTGACTGCCTTTCTGGTCATATTGAGTATATTACTGTTCTAGTAAGAGGAAAGTGCTGAGAAATTCCTATAACTCCATGAGTAAGTCACTGTGAATTTCACACCAAATGTTCGCACCAGGCAAATCCAAGCCTCTAGTCTATGTGCCTCTTACACTGTAGCTTCTGAAGTGTGTGATTCTTGGCACTGCTCATCTTGGCTGCTGATGAACCGGTGAGTGTTGCAGGATTAACGCCATCTGTATGTGGGTGCAGTGGCTATGCTGCTCTGCACACTCACACTGCAGTGATCTGCTATCATCTCAATTCTTTCTTTGCTTCTCGGATACAGAAGTCCTAATGAAAGCATTGATTTTCTAAGACAGGAACTTTGGTGGTCTCAAAGTTTTCTTTTCATGAAAAAGCTAAATAGCAGCACACAGTACAATAATGCTTTAAAGCAGCACTGAAAGCATTGGTAAGCCAGTTCTTTCGTCAAAAACATGCCTCTGTTGGAGTGTCTTTCACAGAGATACCTTAAAGTTTAATGACAATATGGTAGGGGAGGAACAAAACAAGGCAAACAACCAGTCAAGATGTAAAAGGATCATTGGTAGAAGATAAAAATAGAATATTGCGTGTGACTGCGCTGTTACAGCTCTCTTGTATATGGCAGCAATGAGAGATCATGAATTACTGCTGTGATGAGTTAGTTGTTGCCATTTGGCAGTCTTAGTCTTCTAGACCTCATTTATGTGAAATACCTTTCTCAGCTATAGAAGCAATGGAGTCAGAGGAACTGTCACACACCAGTACTTTGATCTTGAACACCTGCTTGCATTCTTATTTATTTATTTATTTCCATTCAAAGTGCTGTGAGATTTCAAAATAGACATTACTGTATGCTGCAAAAATCTATTGCAGTCATTTTTTAATTCCTGGGTACTTTTTCTGTCATTGAATACATTCCTATTGAATGGGGGTGTTGAAAGAGCTATTAGCTTACTGAATCTTTGGCTGAGTGGGCAAAAGAAAATGATTGCTTGAAAAGGCAGAGCCAGACTGTTGAAGGACCCTGGCCATTGCTGTGTCTTAGTTCCATCTTGGGTAGAATTCAAGGATTTTTCTCCCCAAGAAATAAACATGGATACTACTTTCTGTGGCTTTTAGTTTTGTTGAAGAGAGGAAACCCAAAGGAAAGGTTTTCTTTT
Organism: Callipepla californica brunnescens; assembly: GCA_023055505.1. Classification (NCBI taxonomy): domain Eukaryota; kingdom Metazoa; phylum Chordata; class Aves; order Galliformes; family Odontophoridae; genus Callipepla; species Callipepla californica. The sequence continues at coordinate 21,770,388 of JALIRH010000003.1, read as the reverse complement.
TCCATAAATGCAAACATCTGTTGGTATGAGTTTGGTGTTATTATTTCTGTTCTGTTTCAAAATTCCAGTTGCTAAACTTCCTGAGGTGCAGAGGAGGTTCCAGTAAGTGTCTCCAATTCAAAAAGAAATGGAATAAATTTAAAGAAAATGTTCAGTATTTAAAGTTTCTAAAATACACTTTTACTTAGAATTAAGGAAACCATCTTTTCCAAAGAACTGGCTTTTACAATTATTATTTTTTTCTGCTAGAAATACTATTAGCTAAACTGGAAGAGATTATTTGTATGAGGATTGTTTTGTGGGCAAACAATTAAATGTTTGGCTGTGACTAGTAAGAAAGATTCCTGGATGCTATGAACCCTTTAGCTGCAACTGTGCATCTCTCTGTATGGTAGGCAAAATGAACTTTACATTTCTAGGTAGGACATGATCAGCATTTTTATTAAAAACATCATGTTTGTGATAAAGCACTCAGCAAACTGAACTGTATAGGGAGTGAATAGCCAAGAGCCCCAGTGTGCTTGCACTGCAGAAGGCTTTGAAAGGTGAACTTCAGCAGTAGATTCTGCTCAGTTGGATGAGGCTGGAAGCATCCATTAGCAGCAGCATGTTGGCACAACAGGGCATTTGCTGAAGCTAATCCAAGAGGAAGGAGAAACCAGACCTGGTGTACAAGCAGCGCTATGGTGATGTAGCATAGGCTGAAAAGACATTAGCAGTGTGCCAGCAGTGAGGCATAATTCTGTATGGTGTTGAGCAGTAAGAAGAGTCTACATGAACTGTCATTCAGGTCATGGTGTGGAATTTTGAATATAAAAAAGCTTAAAAGTTCAAACACCAACACACTGAACAATTGTTCCATAGATATCACTATGGGCAGAGAAGAAAGTTTTGATTGTGTTATTGTTCATGGTAGAGATAAGAACTGTGTGCTTATTCCTACATAGGCACTTATATATATATATATTTATGAACTTCTTATTCAAAATCTGATTTACTGATTGACTTATGTAAGTAGGCCTTTTTTTTTTTTCTTTTTTTTTTTTTTTTTTAAGAGGAAGGAAACAGAGTTCCAAAGTTTGCAAGGAGATGGAAAATAATCCTTTTAGATGGGCTGTAAATGGATCATTGGATCCATATGCTCTATTTACGTTGCAATACCTCAGCAGCATGTGATGGACTGTTCCTTTTGTTAGGTGTCTCTGCAGCACTGTATACAGATTACATAGCTACTGCATTGCAGAGAGTTATTAATACATTACATTGCACTTTCAGTGAAGATGTCAGTGTGTCCTTAAGCCTGAATGTACTCTGTGATTGCATTATGCTGGTTTTATTGTGGGTGTTTTGTTTTTTTGTTGTTGTTGTTGTGTTTTTGGTTTGGTTTTTTTTTTTTTGTCTTCTCAGTTTTGGCAGAAAGTAACTTCTTTCTTCAGTAAACCCTTAACTAATTAGCAATTATATAATAATGTAATTCATAATTCCTCTAAACTTCAGTTATTATTAAATTTTAGAAAAATCAAGGCTTTGCACCAAAGCAAAAACAGGTCACCTTTTTCAATTTGATGTAGTAATAATGTGGTCTTATGGCTCTGTGCATACAGTGGGAGGAAGGAGGAGACAGGGAGGAAGAACAGAAGAAGGAACAAATACCTGGAAGGTAATGCAATTAAACAAATGTTGGAAAATGAGGAGAAGTGGGGCAAAACCATATTTTTCTGGTGTGTGTATGTTCTCTTAATTGATGATGCACAGTAGGTGATTAAAAACAAAAAGCTTTGAGTTTCCCGTTCCTTAAACTGACAAATCTCAGTTCTAAGGATATTTTAAGTGAATAAGGCAGGTATTTCCTAGGGAAATCATCACATGTAGAGTGGATTTCTGCTGTCTGATTTGTGAGTATAAAGGAGAGCCAAGGCCAAATGTAGATTTTCAGAGATGAAGGAGAAGAGAAGAACAGATAAGGCTGTCTGCTCCTCTCCCCCCTCCCTGCTACCTGCAGTAATGCTCATGGAAGCTTACTGCAAGTTTGTGTCAGTGGCTCAAGCTAATGCTGCATCACTGCAGCTTCTGCTTGCACCTAGCTCAGTGAAGCAAATGTGGAAAGCTGTCTGTCGCTGTCTGCCTCTTAGTCAGTCCATTGGTGGGTTAGATTCAAGCCTTCTGAATTTGGGGATTTGCCATTGCTAAATGAAAAAGCATTTTTGCTCTATTTCTAGTCTTGCTTCTGTGTGACAGGACAGTAGTTGACAGAAAGAGGAAAATAATTCACTGCCTCTGATGCTCCACAGGTTTACCCAAAAGTTACATAAAACCTCCAACAGAGGTGATAAAAACTCTATGGGTGAGGTGTGTACCAGCTGTGAAGGAAGTAGAGGTCCAGGGATGTGAGTTCTTAGCTGATGACTATTTCTATATGAACACAGCAAATGTACAGTAAATTTGCCACATTCAGATTATTTCATGGAGTACACAAGCACTGCAGTCTATGTGTGCCTTAGCTGAGGGTGGTGGGACCAGTGCTGGACTTCCTATGCCTGTTGGATGTACCCAGAACTTGTAGACACATGGCTGCCCTGTCTGAAATATCATGTAGGCTTTGCAAGAACTGAGCAGGTGTATATGCACATGTACATTTTTTAATGTAAATATGCACATATTAGAAAACCCTCAAAAACTTCTGGAGAAAATACTTGATTGTGAAAGCCTGTCCCAAAGACCTCAAGTGGCAGAGGTGCAATGGGCTGTAAACTGCTAATCTTTAAGTCTGAGTAAATGGGACTTTCACCCTGACAGCCTTGATGCTCAAATCAAAGCATTTCCTGGCTCTGTAAATGGCCTCAAGGCCACCTTCATTTCCTTTCTCTTCACCCAGCTTCCTGCTGGAAGGTGCTGAGCAAGGAGTATGCTGTTAAGGAAAACTCCAAGTGAAGCCAAAGCTGTGTCACATAGAAAGGGAGAAGGAGTGAATTTTACATGACTTTACAGACTAGAGTATCTCTTTGTGGGATAGGTTTGAGCACACCTGGCAAGTGTGCCAGCATCTGGGATCTGGTTTGATTTCTTTTGCCTCCCAGTTCCAAGCCAGGAAATGCCATCACCCCCACAATACACCAGAAGAGACTGTAGACCAAAAAAGCCATTGTCTTTCTCACTGTCTGCACTGCACTAAGAGGAGTAAGGCTATGGATGAATTGTCACTACCCCCCACTGTTGTGTACGCAGTGACGACAACCAGCTGTTTTAAGATGCCCAGAAATAGTTACTCTCTGGCTCAGTAATTTCTTTCTTGCTGCCCAGCCCAGTGATTTGGGAAGTGACTTGGACCACAGGACTCGCAGGCAGCCTGTGCTAAAGCAGAGCTGCTCTGGGTTTGTAGGTAGACCTGCAATCAGGGAGTGAGCAAGCAAGGTTTTATGTTAAACCTTCCGTGTGTTTCATCTCTTTTGATCATATTTCTGTTTCTTTCTTCCCCTTACAAACAGTTATTTTCTTCTTTCTATGCATATTTTTCTCCTTTTCTCCATTTCTTCCTTTTTCCTTCATTTTGTCCTCTCACTCTCCCTCCCCTTTAAAACTCCCTTCTATTTTTCTATTCTGCACTGTGATTTAGCACAGAGCATTTGGTGACTCTGTTTTCTCATCTTCTGCTGAAAGTCTTTTCTCTTCCACTTTAAGAAACACTGAAGTTTTGCACACTGCAGAAGCCTGTTCCTGTTCATGTAAAGACAGAATGGGATCCAGAATGATCCCTTTTAATTAGCGTTGCACGTTCATAGGAGTTTCTTACATAAATACAGAAATTTCACAATACCAGTAGGTTATTTATTTGCTTTGTATGCTTATCAATGTTGTCAGCAAAGCCAGGGGTCAAAGCATAAGGAATGTTGTGGAAGCATGGGCTCTCTTCACTATTTTTACAGCTTTGTGTCTGGAAAAATGGAAGTTACAGGGTGTTGCTCACTGAAGTGTGCATGTTAAAGTTACCCACAGCGATGCCCATTGTCCTGTCCCTGAGTCGAATGACGTAATGTTTCATTTAAGGCTCTCAGCGATGCTGAAGAGTCTCGGTGCACTGGGAAAAAGGCAGTGAAAAAGTTGTGAATCAGGTTTCTGCCCAGCCTTTGTGTTTAGGGTTTTGATAGATAAAAGCTGACTCATGCAATATTTCTGGCTAAGGAGCTGTATGGACTAGCAAGAGCTTCTCATTTTACCTGAGTGCCCAAGTGATGTAATTCGGGAACAGCTGAAGGCAGAGCGTGCGTTTACTCCCTGCTGCACAGGTAGGTCGTAGTTTGTTCTGAGAGGATCTGAAAAATAGAGGACTTGTTCATTCTCTATGCAGGGAGCCAGATACATTCCTCAGTGGTGAGATACTGTCGCAGAGGATTTTCCCTTGCAGTAATGTTCTCGGGCATTAGCAGGATCGGTTCTGACAGAGGCTGTTCTGCTTTAAGCGTTGCATGGTGGGGAGGGTGGCTGGGCAGACAGAGACACGTTAGTTGACATCTGCTTTTCCCTTGCTGTGAGATTGTTAATAAGTGGCATTTCTGTTGCTCAAAGTTCAGTTGAAGTACTTGGCAACATATTGTTCATGGCAGTTAATTCTGAAATCATAATATCAAGAGATATAATCCTGCAAATATTGTAGCTGTCTAATGTGGCTTTGTTTGCAGGGGTTATTAATTTTAGAAATGGCATGTTCATATTTAGGAGTTAGTAACTAATAGCATGCAGACCTTCACTTGGGTAGCGTTCAAAGCAGAGGATATGGGGACGCTGGGATTATTGCAGTGAATGGATTTTAAACTTTCTCAGTCAGGCAGCTGTATGACGTTAATGTTTCTAAATCCCAGTGCTGTGTTTGAACTTAATGCTAAATGTAGAAATTGCTATAAACAGTCCTGCTTAATTATATCTACAGTATAAATGATTTCTTGAAAAAATGCAGATATTTCAAAGGAAATACAGGAAAGAATTCTTGTAGTCTCATCACTGCTATTTAGCAGACCTTACAGAGGATGTGAAGCTGTAATTTCTGGTAATGTTGACTTTGCAGATAACATAATCGTGCTCTTTTTCATGCCAGAAGAAAAAGCAACACTAATTATAAATATAAATTGACTTGTGAGTTCTTACTTGTGCTCTGTGTCTTAAAATGTCGTACACAGTAAACAACTCAGAGGAACAAACATCTATATTTAGACGGGGCTTGTATTTAAATATAAAATTGACTTAGACTGCTTTATCTCTCATTGTATGCTAATATCCTCGAGTAGCCAAGGCTGCAGAGATAATGGAAAACCATTTGTCATTACTGTAAATGTAGTTAGAGGCAGGAGATATGTATTAAAGAAAAGCAAGTGGTAAAATAAGTTTATGCACTTCAGTGAGAAGCTGGTTATGACTGCGTGATGATAATGGTAGTTATGGTAAGAGAGTTGCTTTGCATACAACTTCAGTGTTGAAGCACTACTGCAATTGCCTGTTGGGATGAAATGTGGTGTTTCTTGCCCTTGCACCTCTGTAGGACATGCATAAATAGTGGCTTTTACTCAGAAAAGTTCTGAGGTTGTGTCCTGCCAGCACACACTGTGTGTGTGTGTCTGTCAATGGGGTGCAGGGGGCAGAGGGGACAGGGAGGCCCCTGGGGCTGGGGGAGGGCTAGCTGGGTTCATGGAGAGGCACAAACAAGAAACGACCTTGTTTGGGGAGTGTTTTGCTTTGTGAGTATGGACAAATATGCAATTATCCTCCTTTCAGTGCTGAACTAACAAGTCATTACTGTTATTCCTTAATTAAAGTATGCAAATTTTAGATTTTTTTTTCTCCCCCAGACTGAGTTAATACCGTTATTCAGAACTCACAAAAGTTCTCAGTGTTAGTTTGGCTCATCACTGAAAGGGTCCAGTAAACAAAAGAATGCTGAACTAAAACGTAGTGACCCGGCCAGATGTGGGTCAGGGAGCACAAGCTCTGAGCCTGTCCCTGGTGGGAGAGCTGCAGTACCCCTGGCTGTGCAAGCTCCTGCCAGCTGCGTGCCTGTAGCTGCTGGTGTTGCTGTGACATCGCTGGCAGTGGAGGCATGGGGGCTATGCACCTCATATATCTGAGAAATGACCTTACTTTTTATAACAATTCTGTTTTGAAGTGGAACTTGTAAGAGGTAGAAGTGTTCTCCAATGAACAGTCAGCAGAGGGCAGCTGTCTTAGCTGTGGTGAGAGCAAGTTTTGGAAAATAAAAAAAAATAGAGTTTTTTTTTTTACCAGCCAACAAGCCAGAAGCTGCAGAATTCAGATAGAATTAGAATGAAGTTATTTTACCGTTAAAGTGTACCAGAGCTGTGAAAAGCCACATTCAAACGCTGACAAAATAGAGGAAGAATGGGTATGGGACTGCATAAATGAAGGGGATTTAGTTTTTTGTGTTTTCTGATGAAATTGTGCCTGGAGAAATCATCTAAAATATCCATGCCTGGTTCATCCATGCTGCCTAGCCTCAGAGGGGCTTCTGAAGATAAACTTTGTAAGATGTTCAGGATATGTTTGGAAGGACTGTGGCTTTGTAACAGGTACCTCAGGTAGCTTAGAGATTCAGGGCTGGTCAGAGCCAGGACTTATCTCTCAGCTCTGGTTGACATTAGCAGGGTGCACGGTGTTTGTTACAGGGCTTGGAAGCTGGGGACAGGAATCTGTTTTCTGGTTGAACATCACACTGAGTGAACTTTGAGGGCAGTGGGCTGAATGAAGTCTGGGGACAAAGCAGACCAATATCTTTAATTATCAAAGAGTTTGCTGGCAGGAATTTATCTACAAAGATACAGGAATAATGACGTGTATGAAAATGGAGGAACTTGAGTCAAATGTGTTGTATGCAATTAATTATCCGTGTCCAGCAGAAGCCTAAGGTCTATGAGAGTGCAGGTGTTTGAGCAAGCACTGTTTGATTACTACATCTAATCCTTGTTGTTGTTAGTTTTAATAAGCAATGACATTGCCATTAAACACAGAAGTAAAGATTTATTTGTTTTCTTTAAGACGCACTAATATCTCCTCCTGTTTCTGGATACAAGTATGTTCTGTGAAAAGCTACTTTTACTTTGGCTTCGATTTCATTGACCTGGACTGTGTTTTGTTTGTTTTTTGTATTAATGAGCCTCAGAATATTTGCAAAGCAAATATTACATATTAATGCCTTCAGGTTATCTGTGAGGCAGACAAGGTATCAGCAAAACAGGAAGAAAAAGGAGTGTGGAGTGATGGAATGTAACAGGAACTCTTTGTTTTCCCACTAAATGTGGCTAATCAGGTGTTTCTTTGTCATGTAATTTTAGTAAAATCTCTTGGAGTAAGTTAGCGGAAGGGTATCCCTGTTATCTTATTTATCCTGTGCATTTTTCATCGGGGTTTACATCTGCATAGTAATGTTGTGCTTTCAAACTGAACTTGAAAAATGATCCGAAGCTGATAGCAAAAATGCATTTTGTATCAAAAATGCATACTTTCTTATCACAAGCAGTAGGAAGGCAAACACCTTTGTCATTTTGAAACAAGAGAACTGCATTCTGCAGTTTCAAATGTTTTCCAGATTTCTTGCTTTATATTTTATTTTGGAACTTAATTTGGTTAATTAGTGAAAAATTAGAAAAAATTGATTCTGTGCTGATTATGTGCTGCAAAACATGCATGAACCTGACATAAAGAAGGGCTGCAGATCTTCACCCTTTGAGACAAAACCAGAGGGACAGAAGTGCCAAATTAGATTTTAAATCAATGGACAGTTTCTGATCCGTATAACAAGAAAATCGTTCTTGATGTTAATCCCACACATTACCCTGAGGGCAATAATTTTTCTTAACAAAAAGCTAATGTTATCATCACTAAAATGGTAGTATTAAATACAAATATAATTCTATATATTCCAGATGGGCTCCTGTTTGTTTGCTTTGAATTTTGCTTTGGAACAGTTGTAGCAGAAACTGTATTCCCTTGCAATTGCATAAGTAGTCCTTCAGTATTGCCTCTCTTCCTACATTGTCACAAGTTTGTTTTTCACAGGACAGAGTTGAGTGTGTGGCATGGTTTTAGGGTGGATGGCTCTTTCTGAAAGGAAACCTTCAGGTGTTCAGTTTACCTGCAGCTGCTTTTGCATGGTGCGCTTCATGCAACTTGGCCAGAGAGAAATCTGCACTGCATCACAGAAAATGTCCTTCAGGTCATATGGTCAATAAAAAGAAAGTAGATTCAATATGCCAACAGGAAGACAGACATCTTGTTTTTGTTGTTGCATTGATTTGATAAACAGCTTTGGTCGGTTCAAAAGAGGGTAATGTTCTGGCTTTGAGTTTTCAGAAAAACTTATATTCCTAATAGAAGGCAGAAGTATTTGGTAGTGCTGTTTCCTGTGGGAATTAATTTTTTTAAAAAGCTATGCTGTTTTCACTGGGAAATCATTCTGGTTTTATTGTTTCTCTAGAAGCTGCAGTGCTGGTAACTGATAACTGCTTTTAGTTTCTGTTTGACTATATTGGCCCTGCAGTATTCAAAATGGAATATACTCTCTGGTATCACTGACAGAATCCTTGAGTTTTCCAAAGCCTCCAAGCCATGGTCAGATCTCAACTTAGAGATAGAAAAGTCTCTTCCCAACAGAGTTTTTTTAACCTTAGGGAAAATCTGAGTCATATCTTTGTCAAGGCTCAGCATGGGAGAGTGCACATGCTAATGCCAAGCCCAGCACCATAAAAATGAGACCAAGAAAGGATGTGACAGAGGTGTATACATGAGCTGGAAGTAATAGCAGCCTCCAGTGGTGTATCACCACCATCTAGAAAGCATTAGTGTTACAGTGATCCCTGAATCACATCATTCTGGTTGTCTTTTTTTGGGAAAAATAGATTAGTCCCAGTTTTGTGTGCAGAGCAACAAAAATGCCTGTTGTCAACTGTGAGGTTACATGGAGCAACAATGATAAAACCACCTTTTATGTTTATTTTTTTAGATGACTTCCACTTACCTCTGGATGTTTTACCAGCTGTGACAGAGACCCTTGACTCCAAGACAAAAGGAGAAGATCTGCACAAGGAGAGCAGACCTTTCCGCTGCTGTGAAAAAAAAACCATGGACCTGTCAGACAGTGACCGACCTGTCAGCTTTAGTTCCACTTCCTCCTCTGCTTCCTCCAGGGACAGCCACTGTTCCTTTGGAAGCAGGATGACATTAGTTTCTAACAGTCATTTGGGCCTATTTAACCAGGAGAAAGAAACAGGAGCCATCAAGCTAGAATTAGTCCCAGCCAGAAGGTTTTCCAGCAACAAGCCATGCAAAAGCACCTCTGCAGAACAAGAGGATCCTGAAGAGAACCTTGAAAAAAGGCTGAGCACACCAAGGAAAGCAGAAGTAAAAGGAGCGAGCAAAAACTGTGCAATGTCCCTGGTGACAGAGCCCACCAGTCCCAAGCTCCTCTATGTAGACAGAGTCGTCCAAGAGATCCTGGAGACAGAGAGGATGTATGTGCAAGATTTGAAAAGCATTGTGAAGGTAGGAATCTTGATTAGAATTGTGTTAACTGTTCCCTAGTGCTGCATTTCATACCTTTTGATCTCAAAGAAGGATGAATAGACCTTACAATAGAATGGGCATTTGCTGGAGACTCAGATGAAGTATTTTATAGATTAACGTGTGTAGCATCATTGTTCTTGTTTATTTCTAGCTTTTATTTGATTAGATGAATTTAAGCTGTTGTTTGTTCACAATGAAATTAAAAAAAAAAAAAAAAAAAAAAAAAAACATCCTGCAGTTTGTGGTAGTAGTGAGTACTGGCAAACTCTTTGCAATAACATTTATTTACAAAAAAAAAGAAAAAAACAAAACAAACCCAGCAACAAAAAAGGAGCTCTGTGTGCTGGAATATATAGCAAGAAAAAAACAGTAGACAGCTTGTTTGCACTTTTAAAGGTTTTATCTATGAGTCTCACCTTTCATTTCATAGAATCACTGAATAGCTCACGTTGGCAGGGACCCTAAAGATCATTCTGTTCCAACCCCCTTATGTGGACAGGGTTCCCTCGCACCTTCCCATGAGATCAGGCTACACAGGGCCTCTCCAACCTGGCCTTGAATGCTTCCAAGGATGGGGTATCCACTGCTTCTCTGGGCAACCTGTGCCAGTGCTTCACCACCCTAAACAATTTCCTCCTAACATCTCACTTCTGGTTAAGTCTTTCCAACCAATTCTTCATCCACTGAGTAGTCCAGCCTTCAAATCCATATCTCTCCAACATAGAGATAAGGATGTGGTGTGGATCCAGGTCAAAAGCTTTGCACAAGTCCAGGTTGTGCTTTCTTTGTCCATCAGTTCCTTCACTCCATCACAGAAGGTCATCAGATTTGGTCAGGTGAAGCCTGCTGGCTTTTTCTGTTCAACTCCTCATCTGGCATATGCTTTAACATCTCTTCCAGGAGGATCTGTGCTGTGATCTTCCCAGGCACAAACGTGGAGTTCACTGGCCTGTAGTTCCCAGGGTCAACCCTCCCCTCTGACTCCCCATATTCTAGTTCTGCAAGTTCTTTCCTGCCTTGTCTGACTCCCTTTTATGCTGCTCACAGCTGCAGCCTGTTTGCTCCATGGCCTTGACCTATATTATTGAATATAATGTGCTTTTACTGGATAACCCTATTGTTTGGCTGTTACATGAAGGAATAAATGTTTTCTTTAATATCAGTTTTGAATGGACGGTGTCCGTAGCATGTATTAGCAGTGAAGAAGTTTTTGTCCAGTCTGCAGTTGAATAATACCAATCATTTTCCCTTTTGAGAACAGGGTAAAATAGGGATGAGTAAATTGTTCTCTTTGCTCCATGAACTTGCAACTGTGCCTATTAGTCATGTTCTTTTGTGTTATTAAAGATGACAATGAAGTCCCTTGGCTATTGTTTGTAGTCCACATACTTAACCTGAGTGTGTATGTTATGACCACCCACAAAGAGGAATTTCTCTGGAAGTGTGTTCACTGTTTGTTGAATATATAGCTTTATGTAGATGTACGAGCTAATTTGCAAAAGAAAAATACTGGTCAGATGAAGATGACACCTCTGCCAAGTCTAAGCACTTTGCTCACCTAATCAAGATTTGAACAAGGAGGAAAAAAAGTTTTTAGGCTTTGTGTACAAATGCAATTTGCAATTATTGCATGTGTTAAGGACTGTCGTGTTACAGAAGCAAGTCTGTGCTTATGGGCAGTCACCATTCCCTAGGCATGGTCCCACTGTTCTAGGGAACTTAAACCACTGCTGCTCTTCCCATGCAGTAAATTATACAACTTGAGAAACAGGAAGCTACCATTAAAATCTTGAAACATATTTTCCATTTAGAAATAGGAAGGCCAAAAAACTCCTGCTAGAAATGTTTGAAGCATAACTAGAGTTGATGTAGATTAAATGAGGCAAATGCTCTTGAAGTTATGAAAGAACTTGAGGTATTCACCTTTGAAATGCCAAAGGGTATTTTCTACAGCATCTAATAAATAAAGAATCTTGAAAGCTTTGTGTGGCACTAGAAAGCTATTTGAGAGATGGAGTGGTTGGCAGCACAGCTTTTCTTAGCTAAGTGTTCAGGATCCAAGGGCTTCAAAGGAGATTTTTCCTGAATGGTGAGAAGAGTGAGGAATCAGCAATCTCAGCCTGTGCATGTTCTTTGCTTGTTTTCAGGGGAGGGAGATGTGACTGGAAGCATGTAATGGAGGGGCCTGTTTGTCTATGTTTCTCAGGATTTCTTTCTTCCCATGTTACCTTAGCAATATTGCCGTGGTTCACCTATCCAAGGGTGGTGACTGTAAAAAGGGTGGGAAGCCTCCACAGACATCTGTAGGAGTGCTGTAGCCTTTGAGGATTTGATTATCTGGGCGTCTATGACTTGAGGCCATTTAGTTTGGCAGTCAGATGATTGGTGCAGAGCCAAACTAAGATGAAGGGAAGCAGCTCAATCTGTCTTATTTTCCAGATAAACTTGGGTCAAATTTTGGCAGCTGGTTAGGAAATGGGATGAGAATGAGAAAAGGGGAGCTGGGGGAAGGTTGAAGTGCATGTGCTGCCCATCATGTGTATGGGAACATGAAAGTGGGAGATGTTGGAAGAAAGAGCAAACAAAAGAAACAGTGTTAAGTGGAGAGAGGAAATCATAAGAGGGGAAACAATATGAGGAAATAAGTGAAAACCAAGGAAGTGGAAATCTGATGGGAGGAGTATGAATTGAGTGGAAGTGGAAAATTCTAGTGAGTTTTGCAGTAGGGTGCAATACAGCAGCTTATACACACAATCTAAAAATAATAGTAAGGAGGGAGCGTGTGTTTTTTTTTTTCCCCATTTTTCTTTCTTTCTTTTTTTTTTTTTTTTTTAGTTTTTTTTTATTTTTATGAAGCAAGGAAGGAGAAACAAAACAACCCAAATACAAACACCAACTGAAAAATGTCAGGTGCACTGAGGATGACTTGAGGACAGAAAGGGAGAAGTGAATAGGTACTGTTTTAATTGCTCTCTGCTCCATTCTCTGTGGACAATGGGAAAACACTTAACAGGAGCATGTTCTCATTTGTTTCCAGCACTTTGAAATGTGTTCTTGGTTTAGAACAGAGAAGTTTTTAAAACTCATGTCTATGAATTCATTCTCTGAATTTCTGTTGTAGAGCAGAGCATGTTTGTGATGCACGATCACAGTTTGTTTTGAACTTTTTTTTAGTGCTTCAACACACAATTGTGTGTTGTGCCAAGTGATACGAAGAGCTAGAGAAGTGCAGCCCCATCATGCTAGCCAAGTTAATTTGTGAAAGGATCAACTCATATCTACACAGAATCACAGACTACGTGAGGTTGGCATATATCTGAAGGCCAACTGGTCCCAGCCCTTCTCAAGTAGGTGCAGCCAGAGCAGGGTGCCCAGGACCACATCCAGGTAGCTTCTGAAGATCTCCGAGGAAAAGAATTCACAGCCTCTCTGGGCAACTTGTGCCAGTGCTCCATCACATACACATTGTAGAAGATCTTCCTCATGTTCAGAGGAAATCTCCCGTGTTCCAGTTTGTGCTCACTGCCTCTGGTCCTAGCACTGGACACCACTGAAAAGAGCCTGTCTCCACCCTCTTTGCACCCTTCTGTCAGGTATATATAAATGTTGGTGAACCCTCCCTTAAGCTTTCTGTTCTCTAGACTGAGTAGTCTCAGCCTTTCCTCATATGAGATGTGCTGGACGCAGTATTGAGCCCTGAGATACACTGCTAGTTACTGGCATCCAACTAGAGATTGTGCTTTTGATTGTGAGCCTCTGGTCCCAATTTTCAATCCATCTCCCTGTCTGCTCATGTATCAACAGCTTGTCTGAGAGGATGTAATGGAAGATGGTGTTGAAAACCCTCCTAAAATCAAGGTAGACAATGAGTACTGATCTCCTCTCATCTACCAATCCAGTCTTTTCATCATAGAAGGGTATCGTGGTTGTCAGACATGACTTCCCCTTGATGAATCCATGCTGGCTACCCCCTAATTACCTCTGTATCCTTCATAAGTCTGGAAGTGGTTTCTAGGGTTAGTCTATACATGTGTATACAAATGTTTCATTAACATGGACTGTATGAAATTACGTGTAGGATAAGATGCATAGTACTAGAATCCAACTTCATTCATTATGAGCACTTTAGGAAGCTTCTCAGCTTGCGTAATCCCTAGAATATATAGAGTTAGCATGCTCAGCATAAAAACTACGGAGAGACTGGGTGAAAATAGAATTTCACCCCTTTGGGTTATTTCACTGACCGAATGTTAAAGTAAATTAAAAAGACATAAACTTACATTTGCTTATGAATATCCAAATGGTCTTTGTTCTTAAGAGTACCAAATTTTTGGATTGATACAGAAATCTGCTTCATAGGACATTGCTAATATGATCTTTATTTGATGCTGGAGATCTGCTGAAGTTCTCCAGCTTTTTTTTAAATTAAGAATATCATTCATTCATTTAGAATGAGCAAGAGGAGGCTGTACAGACACAGTTTGGGCTCCCTATGCTTAAAAACAACTGTTTTTCTAGCCAGTACAACCATTTTCTATGCAACTTGGAGAAACAGTTGAATTATTATTTTCAGGAATGCTGCTGTGATTCTTGCACAGGCAAGCATTGTAAGAAGGATAGACCAAACTTTTCCATTGTTTGGTCTATTTTATCAGATGATCTGTTAAGAGTAATTAAAATTTTGAGTTAGTACAGCTTGAAGCATGTTTTGGGCAAGTTTACGAAGAGAAATTGGATACTTTGGCTTCCTGCTTATGTCATGCTGACAGGTGTACTGGTCAGGGCGAAACCCACAGACTTTCTCCCCTTCAGGACCCAGCCTCACATTTTCAAATAGCAGTTCAGTTAAAATATACAGAAACTTTATTTAGAGTCACTTACTCAAGCAACTTCTTTTTTATCCTGAGCAAAAAGCTTTCCCTGTGTTTATAATAAAACTCGGTATTTTGTTCTTAAGGTTCGTAGAAATTAGAAGCCCATATTCAAGATTTGTACAAATGCTTTTAGCTGTAGAAAATGGCTATACATGGCCAACTTACTTTTGTGGTGATATGAGCCTGTTGAGACCATCTAGGTCCATTGGATGAATCTCAGATATTTGATATAAGAATCATTTCATTAAAATAACGTCATTTAAAAATTGCTGGCATTTATACAAACCTGTAACTAGAGAAGAATGAAGCTTTGTCAGTGTGTTGGTTAAGCTTCAGGAACCTTGAACTGCATCTGTAGTCTGGGAATCTTCTTTCATGTGTATGAGTATCCATGCCCTTTCACTGGAGACATGACATATTCTTAAACCATCCTTACTAGACCAGCTGAAGTCTCTCTTCTGTCTTCTCTCCCCATGTTATCTCCTCTCCATACTTTTTGTCCCATCGTTCCCCTCACTTTCTGTTTTTAAACTGAAGACTTCTCAATTAAGCCTTTTTACTCAGAAAATCTTTCTCCTCATCTGTCATCAATCTTTTCTCTGTAATCCCTTTCTTGTCCCCAGTCAGTGCATATTGTCTCATTTCCTGATGTGATTTATCACTTTTTGATCTTTCTGTTTTCAGTGTTCTGTCTTTTCTGGCTCCAGACCTCTCCTTACAGTCCTCTTGCCTTGTCTGAAGGCACACTCAAATAGCTTGTCATAGTCTTTTTGCCAGATCTAGCGTAGTTCTCCTCTAAGAAAAGCTCAACTTTTCTCTTGGTTCAACTTTTCTCTTGGTTTTTCTGTTCTCCTGACATCACTTTCATCACTGTTCCTAATTTTTTTTTTTGCCTTCTAAATTCTGCTGACATCAGTCTCCACCTCCCAGTGCCCGCCAAGCTTTTTTTACTGTTTGTCCTTTTTCTGTAGGACTCTGTTGTGTCTCCTTTGTCCTGGAACTGCATAGCATACTTCTCCATGACACATATAGTTTGCAGAAGGTCACTGAGACATAGGAACAGTCTTTTCCTGGTCTTTCTTCAGAGGAGCAGAACTGGATGTAGCTTGTAGCATTGTACAGTGGCATTTGTGTGCTAAGACCTAGGGAAAATGGGGCTGAAACAGATGAAGGACCATTGCAAAAATTTCTCATTGTGAAAATGTGAATTTGAGAGGTTTCACTTCTCACCCCTACATACTTTCAACTATGGGGAGGTTTGTACAGTGCCAGCAAAAATCATACTCTCTGAATGAAGTCTCTGTTATGCTTCAATCTGCTATAGAACCTCCTTGAGATGCAAGGGGATGTTTCCTGCCCCTGCTAGTCAGCCTTGAGGTGCTTCTTGCAGCAGAAAAGTCAGCAGAATTTCTCAACATGAGCAGAAAAATTTGTTTTCAATTCTTTCAGAAAAAGTCCAGGGAGAATGCTCTTTCTGATATCTCCTGAAACAACACAGCAAGGAGGCAGGCTTCTGAAATGGATACCTTCAAGGTGAGCAAGTCTGACAATGTCCCTTTTCTGCGACAGGGAGAAGCCTGGCAAAGATTAGTACTGGATGTTTGCTGTTGACAGTGTTGTGGCACCAGTGATTAGGGGAGGCTTTTATGGGAGGAATCAGTATCGAACTAAGTTTCCTGTCTCTGCATTTATAGTAAATTTCTTCCTACATTTTAGGCAATTAGTTAAACCCACAGCTCTGAAGACTGCGCTGAGCTACTTCTTGATAGTGCTAGTGAAAGCAATGCTGCTTGTGCATTGTGGTGTTGTGCACAAAGAGAAAGTTTGTTTCTCTTAGGCTGGAATCATGATGTAGATAATGAAGCTGCAAATATTTGTTCCCACGTTATACTTAAACTCTCTCTTTGAAATCTCTTTTTCTGTGGCTGCTGACGTACATGCACTGGCCTTTCTGACATTTCTAGGTGAGAATTTTCAGAGCACTTCAGTGGAAAGTTTATTGAAGACTATTGAGAAAGTAACTGTGATGTGAGAAGATATACTGATCCCTCTTGTATAAGTAACCTTAGTTTTATGACACCGCTCTAATTAGCAAGCATTAATGATAGCACTGTGAATTGTTCATCACTTTTGTTTTACACATTATAGGAAACAATGGTGTTTGGTCTCACAACTAGTTGCTGATTATTTTTTTGTTTTTTTTTTTGAGTTCACTAAGGCCAGAGGTTAGTGTATGATATCACAGAATCAAAGAATTGTAGGGGTTGGAAGGGACCTCTGGAGATCATCTAGTCCAACCCCCCTGCCAAAGCAGCTCCCTAGCCCAGGTTGCACAGGTAGGCGTCCAGGCAGGTCTGGAATGCCTCCAGAGAAGGAGACTCCTCCACCTCTCTGGGCAGCCTGTGCCAGTGCTCCATCACCCTCACAGTGAAGAAGTTCCCACACAGATTTGTGTGGAACTTCCTGTGCATCAGTTTGTGGCTGTTTCTCCTTGTCCTATCACCACACACTGCAGAGAAGAGTCCAGCCTCATCCCTTTGCCTCCTGCTCCTTAGATATTTATAGGCATGGATCAGATCCTCTCTGAGTCTTCTTTTTCCAAGGCAGAACAGAACCAGGTCTCTCAGCCTTTCCTCTTAAGGGAGGTGTTCCAGGCCCTTTATCATTTTTGTAGCCCTCCACTGGACTCTTTTTGAGGAGCTCCCTGTCTTTTTTGTACTGGGGAGCCCAGAACTGGACACAGTACTCCAGATGAGGCCTCACCAGGGCAGAGCAAAGGGAGAGGATCACCTCCCTTGACCTGCTGGCCACTCTCTTTTTAATGCACCCCAGGATCCCATTGGCATTCTTGGCCACCAGGGCACACTGCTGGCTCATGGCCAACCTGTCATCCACCCAGGTCCCTCTCCTCAGAGCTCCTCTCCAGGTGGTTATCCCCCAGTGTGTATTGGTGCATGCAGTTATTCCCCCCTAGGTGCAAGACTCTACACTTCGTTATAAGGATGCTGTGGGAGACAGTGTCAAATGTCCAGGTGAAATCAAGGTAGACTAGGTAGACTACATCCATTGCTCTTCCCCCTTCAGCCCAGCCAGTAATGACATCATAGAAGTCTATCAGGTTGGTTGAGCATGGCCTCCATCTGGTGAACCCATGCTGACTACTCCTGATAATTCTCTGCTCTTCCAATAGCCTGGAGATGGCATCCAGAACAAACTGTTTCACCGCCTTTCCAGGGACAGAGGTGAGTCTGACTGGCCTGCCTCCTTCTTGCCCTTTTTGAAGCCTGGAGTGACATTGGCTACCAGTGATTGTAAAGCAGAGCAGAAATATACTTCACTTTGGCCACAACAACCCCAGGCAATGCTACAGGCTTGGGGCAGAGTGGCTGGAAGGCTGTGCAAGAAACGGACCCGGGGGTCTTGGTTGACACTTGGCTACACATGAGCCAGTAGTGTGCCCAGGTGGCCAAGAAGGCCAATGTCATCCTGGCTTGTATCAGAAATAGTGTTGCCTGCCGGAGCAGGGAAGTGCTCTGTACTCAGCCCTGGAGAGGCGCACCTTGAGTACTGTATTCAGTTTTGGGCCTCTTTTTTCAAGAAAGACACTGAGACCCTGGAGCATGTTCAGAGAAGAGCAATGAAGCTGGTGAAGGGTGTGAGCACAAGTCTTATGAGGTGATGGGTGCTTTATTCTTAATCAGTTTAATTTAATTTCATCATCTATAGAATGATGATTATGAGAAATGCTCTCCTTTGTGGGACCGGTTGCAGAGCCTGTTGAGACATTCAGTTTAGATTTAGAGCAAAACAGTAGTGTTCAGAATTAGATTATTTTTTCTTTGAAATTTCTGTTGCTATGGCTTTAATTTTAATTCAGAATCATTTTTGCTCATCAGCTATGCTGTTCTTTCTGACTAGGAATTGGTCCTTAATGCCTAAAGAAAATTAGGGTGAGCAATTTATTTACCTGCAAGACAAACATTCTGATAATGACAGTGATATTTTTAACTGTGATTAATATTTCATATCTTTCTGAGACAGTGAATTTTCCCACTGATTCTGTTTCATCCATGAAGAAAGAGCTGTGTCAAATTCTGATTGACCTCCTCAGGGACAGCAAGGCTTAAAAGCCAGGAAAGTTTGCGATATGATAGCTGAAAGAAACTAAGTTGTGCTTGACTATCTTGATGCATATCTAAAAGGCCTTCTTTAAGTCAGTAATGTTTATCCAGCTGTGTTGGAGAACTTCAATGTTGTGTTTTGATCCTGAATTTGCTGTTTGCAAATCAAGACCTTTTTTCCCACTGGAGTCTGTTGAAAGAAGAAATATGCAGTAGAAACATGGGGTATGTTACCAACCACATGTAAACAGCTGTTCTGGCTACCTTGGAGAAACAGTTCATCAGATTTCTTTCATCTGACTACCCAGTTTTCCCAGTGGTCTTCTTGCTACCTGAATATGAGCCATCCTAAACCAACCTAAAGTAATGGAAGTACGCAAATAACTGTTTACGTTTGTACCTTAAATAGTTTTAGATGAAGTTATTTCTGAAACTCCCAGACCTTGAACAAAACAGAACAAAAACAAAAGAAAAAAAGAAAAGCCAAACTCAAAACCTTGTGTTTTTGGGGGGCATGTGATAATGATTCTGGGCTTTGGAAAAAAATGTGATGGTTGTAAAGCAGGAACATGGAGTTGTGAACAACCAGAAGTAACCTAGCTAACCACTTATGTAGTGAAAGGGAACTGCTTACATTGTCACTGGAACAAAGAGGTGTACTAACTTCATACAAAATATGCAAAACCATGATTAAATACATGGATGTGTTTTGTTTTTTTTTTTTTCCTTGGTTGCATTATCATTACTTAGTCTTATTTCTGCTAGTAATATTAGTAATATTCATGAATGTTCTTTATTTAGCACGCTCCTGAATATTTGATAGTCACTGGATAAAATGTCAGCATTGCCCTATGTTTTCTGCATCTGAACTTTGCATCCAGCTCTTACCTTAGAAATTTTTTGGGACAGACCTTCAATGTATGGCTGGAGCTGTAAGCATCATGACAAAACAAATGCAAAGCTGTAACTTTCTTCGTTGCAGGTCAGAGCAAAGGAGTGAGTTATGCTGTGGTAATAAAAGAAGTGCCTGTAAAGACAATTGGTTGTTTTTAGGTTGTAGGTAGAAGATGAGCAGCAGAGATTGCTGATGTGCTAGTGAGATGAAGAATTGCTGAAAAGCCCTTGCAAATGTTACCATAGTCCTTCTCTTGCAGCAGTGGGTGTATCACTTAATTCTGCTCTCTATAGCCTCCTACATGATTTCTAACTGCAAATGAGTATAGGTTAAATGGGGAAAGTTAATTTCCTGTTGTGGAAAATTCAATTGTTTTCCTTTTGTAGGGGAAAGGTAAGGAGAAGGTGTAGTTACGTAGGGAATGCATGGTTTAGGAGTGTGGGTGGTCTGCAAAGGATCCTGATTGTGAAACTTCATTCTTATAGCTATACTAAGGCTGGAGCTTGAGGTTGTGTTACTCTTACATGGCATGAGTAGAGCCCTTTTGTAATTTAGAAAGTTTACCTCTCCCCTACCGTTGCCATTTGCTCTCTGGCAATGATGGGAAGCTCTGAAGAAATGCATAGCATTTCTGGGCAAGCAAGTTTGAGGAGGGTCGGTAGCACAACTAGGAGAAGTAAGTCAGAGCTGAGTTGCATGGGAGAGGAAGCACAGCTTAAACCACACTTTTTTTTTTTTTTCCCTTTCTTTTTTTTTTTTTTTTCAAAAAGGTTGTTCTTTCTGTAAAGAAATTCCAGAATTTGGAAGCGATATCTTAAACGGAAACAAATTACTGAGTATGCACTCAGACTAGAGTTTCTGGAATCTTAATTACTTACTAGTGCCATTTTTCTTCTGGTCCATGAAAATATTTGACCACTTTTTAATTTGCTATACCAACATTATTAAATATTACTTGTCAGTGGAATGTGTTCTTCAACTAATCCATGCTCCTTAAACTTGAAAGCGTAACAAACTACATGGCACTCTCTCTTTTCCCTTTCACCAATCCCATGGACTAAGCTGTGTCACTGGTTACAATTTTTTGTGGTTTCGTGAGAAACCAGTGAGAAGACAGTTTTGCAAGTAGGATACTGTCTTAAATTTTCACTTGCAATCCACCCACTGCTATGACCTTCCATTTAATTGTATGTTATTGATAAAATCCATCCTTAAGTCTGGGAATTTTATTGTTAACAAGGTTAGGATAAGTGTGTTTCTAGGATGTGTGCACATTTTCTCTGATGTGCTGGCTTTGCCTTTAAATTCTTCAGAGAACAAGGAGTTTCCCTTTTTGTGTTTTAAAATTAACATTTCTCTTCTGGAATGTCTCATTTAATTTTTTGCAAACATATCAAGATCTCCTGAAAAAATGATAACATTCATTTTCCTTGTGAACAGGGGAAAGTTAGTGTAACAGGACAGTAGTCTACAAGCATGTAGTCTTCTTTTCTGGGTGGCTCAGACATTCAAAGGCTAAAAATGCCTTACAAAATTTCTGTGCCTTGCTTGACTCTGTCTTAATAAAGTTACAGACAGGCTAAGTAAGCCTTGTTGTGAGTATTAATGTAGATATCCTGAAGAACTTTGAGATTTATTAATATATTTTTTAGAACTAGTAATTATCGCATATTTTAAATGGTACCCTTTGGAAAAAAAAAAAAAAAAGCACTAGGTTATTGAATGCTGCTGCTTATCTATTCTGATGATGCCATTCCTCAGTTGTAGCCTTAGTTATAGAAATTTGTAGAATACCTACTTAATCTGCCTAGTGACCCCAAAGTGTTTGACATCCTAATTGATAGTTAGTGCTTTCATTTAGTTGTCTTCATTATTGTAGGTTTTCTTCTATATTTGCTGTCATCTTTAGGAAGCTGGTTAGATTGGGGCCTCACATTGCTCTTCTATGACATGTTAGTTAATTACTGATAGCATTTATTATTGTCCCATAATCTCCATCTGCTCTCTGAATTTACATTTTATTGTACCTCTGAGTAGCAATTCTCAGTACCAGCTTCTGGGCAAAATTCCTGTAGCTGTAGCTGCGATTTGTCAGTTGATGATGGCTGATATATGAAGATAAACATGGAACGTAGTTTTAATCAATGGGTTACAACTTCAATAAGTTAGTGTGCTGAAGAGTATAAGTGGCATTACATATTAGTTTCTGTTCCCAGTGGCTTAACCATATAATCTTTACAGATGATGGATGATTTAAGGGACTTGTCTGTGCATGATCTATGAATCCCAGTTTTGTATTATGAGTGCTTTTTGTCTACCTCTATCAAATTACACCTGCCTTCAAATTGACAGCCTGCCTTCCAGGGTGTCTTTTTAGGGTGGGAAATTTTGGCATGAAATATCTGCAGTTGAACAGAGCAACATTACTAAAATGTGATTGTATTTCATTCAGGCAAAAAGTCACTTCTGTTAAGAAGGCAAAATCCATGAAATCAGTCCGTCCTTGAGGCCTTGCAACTAGATCTCCTGATTGCTGCGTTGTTGACATTGATATGCTCTAGAAGTCTTCAGACTTTGTATACAGCCTCATGCTTGCTTATGCTCTACAGAGGCACAACTGCCCAATGATATCTTAACCAAAGAGCGAGCGTATTTTACGGGTGCATGTCATAGTGTCAGGACTCAGAAATTCCTCACTGCTAATTTTATCTGACATATACTCCCTCTGTTGCACACCATGCATGCAGAAGAAGCCAATAGAACCTACAAGATGTCATTATTTCCAGTCCCTAGTATCTGTAAATGATGCTGTGTTGTAATAATATCTGTAAGGTGAGGGAGGAAGCTATGTTGGTTGTAGAAAATCCATTGCTTGCTTGTGAACAACTACATGAAAAAAAATATTTTATTCTGTGGCTGGAAGTTTAATTGATGAAATGCTCTGTAAGTACTGGATTATGCAGACCCCTAACTGTGGAAAACATATGGAAAAATCTGTCTTGATCATGTTACTCTGCAATGTTAAACAGTGGAAAGGAAACTGAAATGCGCTTCCCTATTTATAGTCTTTCTTCATATCGTGTTCAAACGAGTGCTCTCTCACCATCAATCTTTGCCCTTTATGCATGAAGTCGGTGGAGTATCGTCTTACTGGATCACGATGCTGGCTTCATCGCTGTAATCTGTAGGCTGTGGGCCTACTGCCTGTGCAAACCGCCTGCACAGAGGAAGCCAGCTGTAAAGGAAGGTGAGCTTATACAGCTTCCATCACCACCTGCATCCATGTGGTGCTTGGAGCAAGGACTGATGTCAGCAAGGCAGCATCTTCCCACTTCATAGACTGCTGCTCTGCCTGGAAATAGGAAAGGAAAGAGGTCACAAACTGACTATAGTAACAGATTGTATAAAATATGGGAGTTACTTTGACCACTCCTTTTCAGAGACTTGCTGGCATGTATTCTCCTAACCTTCTTCTACGATGTCAGGGTTAGGATGCTGCTGGAGTGTAGGTGTCTGTGTGAGGGCCCACAGACAAGCTCTGGAGGAGCTGAATTTCCCACAGGGCAGGGCTTTCTCTGCTGGCAATGTCAAGTGGAGATTTATGTACAGTGTACTAGGGAATGTAAGAAGAATGGAAAAGGGGAATAGGAGGGGCACAGAACCTGTTCGTGTTTTGGGCTGTGTGAGGATTTTCAAGCTTCAGAAGTCAATAAAAAAGAGAACAACAGAAATAAATAAAATCTGCACTTTCCACTTACAGTAGAAGTTGGAAAGGCGTGCTCAGAAATTTCATTTTTTTATTCAGTTATAAGTTTGCATGTAGAGAAGCTATATAGGGGACATTGCAAGCATTATTTACTGGTTATTTTTGTTGTTGTTGTTGTTGTTTGATTTACTGACAGTATCTGGAGCAGGAATTAAATAAAACTTTGGCTTTTTTTTTGTTGTTGTGGGCTTGTTTGTTTTTTGTCAATCAAACTGCATCTTCAGTTAGAAGTATTCCTATTAGAAAAATATAATTCTTCAGCTGTATTAGCCTACTGTACAACAGCATGATTGTGCTGCTTACATCCTAAGATAATGGGTGCATTTCTCATGCGAGTTGGAGATACCTGCTGATAGCTACTGAATTATCGCTGACACGGGAAAAAGCATTTGAAAAGTTACTCCTCTCTTTGTTGAATCAGTACTGGCAATCTTTTGAAACACAGCTGCTCCTGCTTCTGCTTCTCTGGCAGAGGAGCTCTGGAAGCAGGAGGTTAAGGGCACTAATTATCTTGATGAGTATAAGTTTCTGCTTTCCAAGCAGGGACATGTCCGGCTGTCTGATGAGGGCTTAAACTGGCAAAGGCTGGGAGAGCAACTGAGCAAGCATTTGCACTCATAGAAGAGAAGAATGATTTCAGTCAGAATGAAGCTGCTTTACAGATGGGTGATTAGTATGGCTCTTTACAGAGAATAAAGAGGCAGACTATGGAAGACAAATGGAATGGAAGAAAGTAGTCAGAAATGTGTGAATTTTGGGTACCTTAAAAGTTTTACTACAGATGTGCCCAAGTAAATCATTGCAGATTATGAGACCTGCACTAAAATGTTGGTTTTGTCTTCTTCCATCACTGAAGGGAATTGTAATAATGATAATTACGTGTGTTTTAATCAGAAATCTTGACAAAAGACTCTGATATGTCAGGGAAGTGACTTCGATTTAAATTTCTGAGTTCATAGCCAGATATAGCTACAGAACAAGGTCAAGAAGGCAGTGTATGTATTGTTGACATCTGCACCTTCATTTTGCAGGTTACAGCTGTGCTTTCAGTAATCAAGAAGAGCTGCAGTCAGTTGCCTTGACTGGCATTCAGTGTCTTTGGCCACCTGTTGTGCATAGTATACTATTTTTCTCCCTCTATAATGCATTTAGACAGTGCTGCTGTACATTTCAGATATACCTGTAAATGAAGAAAAATTATAAAAAGGAATAGAAAAAAATCAGGCAAAAGCGGCACTGCTACAGATTACAATTAGCTCTGTAATGGGCAGCGTGAAGTATGTTACGGCAATTACTCTGTTGTGCAATAGCTCAGTGATGTCTTGGTTTTAGTTGTGTTTTGGTTAAGTGTGACTCTAGCTAGATAGAATCTATCTACAGTTAGAATCCAGTTTGTGTCATGTTTTCTTTCTGGCCTGCAGCATTTCCCTTAAAGTAGTATAAGAGCATTGTGTAGGCAGCCCAAGCTACTGGAGCACATCAGAGGCTCCTTTTGTGCCTGACCATCTGATCTGTGCCACTTGCACCTGTGCTGGATAGAGGGCACCCAAGCCAACTGCATCCCACACCTTTGATATAGCATCTAGGAGAAAGAGTTACCTTACTGGTATTACAAACCCTGGAAATACCTGAAAATGAGGACTAAAGAATTGTATGTGCATTCCTCTTGGTAAAGATGTGCGTACACAACAGCACTACTCTTCAGACAATTTTGCTTATCTTTGATTTCACTATATATGCAGAGTTCTGCTTTGTAGAAGAAGTGCTAGAAACTTTCATAGTATATGTGTTTTTTGGAGGGTAGGAAAAATATTTTACAAAACAATGTGGCTTTTACGCCTGTTTTTAATACTACAATTAACATTACCAGTTTTAAGATGTAACGTTAAACATTACCATGTTATTCTCTGACTTATTGTTCAGTTTGTATTTTGTTTTTAAAGCTAAAAGTGGACCTGTTTTCAAGGGAAAACCTTGGTGTTGAGATGAAAACATTCCACATGAGTTTGCATTTATTTTCTGAGCTTTGGTCCTGGAAAAAATAATCTGTGAATAAGTTTCTGTTCATTTTATTCTTTTCTTGACAATTTTCTCTCATTTCCAATTTAAATGATTATTCTTTTATCCTTTGAGGTTAGTGTTGTCATCATTTTGTTCTTCTGGAGCTCTTCCTTGTGTGATTAGGGAGGAGGAGGCAGTTGTCAGATGTAAAGCTTCTAGCAGACATTCTTCCCGATCGATTTGGTGTGATGAAAGACAAACTGGGAGCATGTCAAACTCAGCAAGGAAGGCAGAGCTGTCTGGCAAGACTTCTAGTTTTTGGAGAGATTCAGGAAATAGGGTGGAAAAATTGTGCAACGCTATTAGTGCAAACCTTGCTCCATAAATCAGTCTAAGGAGACTGGCATTTATTTTTGTTTCTTCTGTAAAGTAAGCTAAAAGTTTTGCTGTAACTGCAGAGAGGCAGTAAAATGCTGGCAAAGGCAAAGGTTATAAACAAATCATTCACTGCTGACAGAGGCTCCGTAGATGATGACAAGAAGCAAATAAAGCAAATAAACCCAGTGTTCTGTTCCGATAAATTTCATTGATTTCTGCACTGTGTCATTACAGCTGCAGCTTGCCCTGTTATCTTGTAGCTCCAGACCTTTCATTTTGGCTTCAGATGATAGCAGCTGTTGATATGCTACAGGAGGTTGCAGTGACTACTATGGGGGTAAAGTACCATTTACTTAGAAATAATTAGGAAAAACCCCATGGCTGGTAGCTTTGATCTCCTGTTGGCGTCCTTGTGGAGGGCTATATGCCGATAGTGCTTCAGTTTCCTGGATGAGTTCATGAAGCTTTTATGACAGCACATACACTCTATAAAACAATATAACCCACTTGCTGTGTCATTGCAAGCTGTGTGCTGCTGCACCATGCTGGAATGCATTGGGCTGCCTTGTGAAGAGCAGCCGGCATCCTGCCACATATATGCATGGAGGCCTGACAGCCTGCTGCTGGGACTGCTGCACGCGGGTTGTTCAGGCCTAGCCTGTGGCATCTGCTTGCACCTTCAGCAGTGTGACTGTAACCATCAGTCTGTTGCCTCATGTCAGTCACATTAGCACTACTGGGAAGTTAAAACT
This sequence comes from Callipepla californica brunnescens, assembly GCA_023055505.1. NCBI lineage: Eukaryota > Metazoa > Chordata > Aves > Galliformes > Odontophoridae > Callipepla > Callipepla californica. The sequence goes on along the minus strand of JALIRH010000003.1, from coordinate 21,744,040 downwards.
TGAAAGCAGTCCCCCAAACCTCAGTGACTCCCTACCAGTGTGAATGAGATATAAAGTTCCTCTGAATCCCAAGCATATTTAACAAATAACTGGCACCTTTTGCACTAAGCAAGCAAAAAAACAACCATTCATTTCCAGTATGTCTCTTTTCTGATGCTGGGAGGGGATGGGGCCTGAGCTGCAGTCCTGGGGAGCATTTTGCAGCAGGGAGTGCAGGCTGTGGGTGTGCGATATAACTCGATGCTGGCACGTGCTGCTGGAGCCCTGGAGAATGGCCAAAGCACCTGCAGGCTTTTTCTTGGCAGGAGCATTAGAAAGTGCCTTGTTCCTTATTTCTAACTAAGAGAAGATGAAGAAGAATATATGTATGTGGAGAAAAATTGGGATGAGAGAATGAAAGGAACACAAAAGATCATGCTTATAAAACTGTCCACAATACTGGAAAATAAATGACTCTGGACTATTTATTGCTTTGAGGAAACCCAAGCTCCATCTATTCAGATGAATGAGGAATTCCTCTTAATCTAATAAACAGACCGTAAGGAATTATTTATTGTGAGATTTCCATTCCTCTGCAACACCCTAAATCACACCAACTCAGGATGCTTCAGTGCCCTGAAGTGCTCAAATGTTTTCAGATGTTCACAGCCTCAGTGCAGCTCTTCTGTTCTTTGCTGTTAAATGTGGATTTGCTATTAGTGGGGAGAAAAAGTTATTTATTGCTGTCACTGGAGTAGTCCTGAATCTATCATCTACTTCTGCATTTGACTAATATACTACATGCTGCAATCCCATCTGTCTCATTTTAGTCATTTGCAGCTTCTGAGTGTAAAAAAAAAAAAAAAAAAAAAAAAAGCCAACCAAAAATTCAGGCAGTCGCAGGGATGCTTTTCCAATGACTTAGTGCACTAACATATTTCAAGCACAGGCCTGGACTACAAGGTTGAAAGAATGCAGAGTACAGATGTCCATCAGAGAAGAGATGTGATTGTTTTCTGAGACTTTCTGGTGGTGATGAGAGGAGATTTAATTGGAGGTAAGCTAATAGTGAATGTGGATTATTGAGAAGTAAGATTAGGACCTGTGACTCTGCTGACTCTGTCTCATTTGCACAGAATATGTGCTGGAGATTTGACTTCATAACCTTACTTATAAGGGCATCTAAAATCCAAAAACAAGATCAATGGCTGATCCAAACCCTTTAACTTTATTGGATTTACATGGAATAAATTCTGTCCTGTGTATGCAGTATTTTTTCCTTTGTGACTCTGTATACAGTTACATCTTAGAAGCTTTCATGGTCTAGTTGACATTTTGCAGGGTTTCTTCCTTGCAGTGCAGTGGAATGTTATGTTGCTTTTGGTAGGTTGCCACACTACATTGTCTGATCCCAGGCTAAGGGATTTTATTTATTTTTATTTCACATTGTTTCAGCTGTTTTCACTTTTCCTTTATTGTTTTCCGTCCTCCAGCAGAATTTCTTCATGTATGTGGCAGACCATTGGGTTTCTTGGTTTATGAGCTGAAGTTGGTTAAAAAAAAAACAGTGGAATTTTTGCTCATTGCTGAGGAAATTTTAACACTGTAAGAGCAATGGGATGAAAGGTGATGCTCTAGGAACTGATGTCTTATGAAAATGAGGGAAGATATGGGAAAATTTTCTGCTAGGACAATGTTGATATGATCTTTTTCTGTCTCTCATATCCCTATTTAGTTAAAATCACTGCACGAGATACTCTTATACTCTTATAAAAGTAAAAGCAAAATCTGCATTGTTTTTTCAACTATAGTTTAAAAAAAAAAACAAAACACATAGTGCTCACTTTTCTGAGCCCACGTTTCTTCCATGCTTATTGTTCTTGATTTCTTAGGTTTTCTGTTACTAAGATTCAATTAAGTGATGTTGTTCATGTCTTTTTTTTTTTTTTTTTTTTTTTGTCTTTGAGCCAGTTAAATGATCAATTAAACCATCATTGTGAATGAAATCTGAATGCATTTTTATGTCAGTAGCAAGAGAAACGTTGGCTGTCCAATCTAAGGGCTATAACTTAGCCTTCAGTCTTTTGTTATTTTCTTGGTTTCAGTGAACAGGTAAGTACTGTTACCTTTCATAATAGAATGACTGTTCACAGAGAGACTACTGAAAGGTTTACTGTAATAATAATGTGAAACTGATATTGAGGAACTCATCTTGTACAATAAGAGGTAGCTCCATTTACTGATTTAGGAAAGGAGGAAATGTCTAAACCGGTCCTTCTCATTTCTCTTGTAGGATTACCTCGATTGTATCACTGACCAATCCAAACTGTCCCTGGGGACTGAAGAGCGATCAGCCTTGTTTGGTAACATACGAGATATCTACCATTTTAACAGGTAAACTGATGTTTAACTAAATGAAAGTGGGTCAATTGCCTGCTTTAATGGGGAGGGAGCAAATCAAGCTAATTTTATCATTTGAATACGGTCAATATAAATATATATAAATTGAAAAATGGTATTTCTCTGATTTTTGAGGTAGACTTACTTAAACCAGATTTTGTAGCTGTTGATTAAATGAATCAAGTGTGTTCTTCATTTACTGTTTTTGTTTTCATGCTGACTATTTCCATAAAAATAAGCCAGACCTGCTCCATGTCACAGAAAAGCCTAATGCAAGACTACAATGAATTATATTCTTCATATACCAGAGACAATATCTTATTCCTCCTACATCAGATCCTTTTGTATATCGCCATACATCTGACTTTCGTAACACTTCAAACTGCTAGACACTTATTAAATAATTTATCAAAAGTGTATTCAAGTACCTTTCAGTTTGTTGAACATTTTTGTTAGGTAATCTATCAGCCTTCTTGGAAACTCTGAAAATAGAATTCTTGCCTATATTGGGAACTTGAAGTAAAATTTCTCTTGTTTCTGTAATTGGTTCCAGATTGTGTGAGTGATGGAAACTGCATTTTTAAAAGCGTACTACTGCTACTTTTGAGTTAATCATTCGTTTCTATAAAAATAATTAACTTGTTCATCATTTGGGGAAAACCTGAACATTCCGTTACTTCAACTAACTCAATGACATAAAGTTTCTTTGTCTTCTATCCCATTAGTCCTGTAAAAGTTGTCTTATCTTTACTATAGTTGACAGATGATATCCCAAACTACTGTGACATTTGAAGTATGATTGTTGCCACAATTACAATAAATAATTTCCTTGAATCAGAAGAAAATTCCGAAGTGGAAGACTCATGTTCAAGCGCTTCAGTGTTTAACTGTCATGATGGGAAGCTGCTTTAAAGTGCTTCTACTGCTGCAGGTTGCTGTTCAGTATCAAAGGCAAGAGTGGACATGGTACTCTTTAGAAAAAGAATGGACAAACATGAAACCTAAAATAATTTATTGAAGTTTAAAACATCTGCAGCAATATATGGAAAATAGACTTTCAAGAAAAGATATTGCCGAGTCCTGTTTCAGCTACAGTTTCTGACTTGACTGGAAGTCTAATGCTTTGGAGAATACATAGCAGTAGCCTGATCATGAGTTTTGGAGCAGTGATACTGAGCTTCCTCAGTGGTCACAGGATGAGAAAAAAAATAGATGCGGCCATTGTATTTTCTGAGCCTTCAAAGACTAGAGAAATGGAAGGCTTGATGGTTGGGGGACATTTATACCAGCATCATTACAAATACTACTTAATAAAAGTATGTTTTAGTATGATTAATTATGGTACAGAATCATTAAGTTCCCCCCAAAAAAGCAAAACAAAAAGAATTTGTAAGGGTTAAAAGGAAAGAACCGATAAGAAAAAATAAAGAAACATAGGACACTTCTAAGGGTTGTATGCTGGAATCGTTAAAACTCGCTGGAAGGCCATTCAAAGCCTCTAATAAAATACTGATGTATTTCAGGTCTCTTGAGTTAAAGTGAATTTTTCAAAATTCACCACTTACTGTACATCCTAATGTAGCATCGAGACTAAGTTCCCTCCTGCGTGAATGAAACTTGGAATGAACCTTCTGGGTCCTGAAGATACTCTAGAGCCTCTTTATTTATTTTTATCTTTGAAAAAGTACCACTTGGCAGTACTTCATTAGTTTCACACACTTTTTGTGAGCACAGTTTCATGGTTTTAGAATGACTTTGTTTTTTGTCAATTTTGAATGAGTGTTGGACATCTGTGTTCAGTGTAGATATGAGAAATTCAATTTCAGTAAATGGGAATTTCTTTCAGCTATATGCTTTTTGATTTTTACACCTTGCACTGAATGATAGAAATGATGGTTAGGATGCTAACTGCTGGTCCCATCCCTATGACTTCTTTTTGGGTAGACATTTCTTAAAGTAGAATTACTGACTACATTCCAGCAGTCCTGCTCCATCTCTTAGGAAAAGCTGCTTCACTTGTATCAATTTATTTGGAAAGAAGAAGTGTCCTGTAAGCCAGCATTTGCTGCCTTCCTTCTCTGGACTCTCCTGTTGAGATTCTTTCCAGTGTCAGTTTAGGATAAATTCTTGACCCACTAGCATGACTTCATTCTGAAATGGGAGCTCTGGTGAGAAATATGTCTGAGATTTGTACTTCTACCAACACTTAGCTGATTGTAAGATAGGCTAAACTAAAACCTTAATTGATGACACAAATTGTGTAATTAGTGCCCACTGAAGTGTGCATGTACCATGCAGAGCTGTTCTCTACAAGTGTCATATCCAGCGGTTTCTGTGTTATGAGGTTCATGGTGGCAACTGTTGGCTTTCTGTTAGGAAGAGTCTTCAGAAAACCTGTAAGAGCTCACCTTTAAAGGAAAAGGGTTTTGGTTTTTTTAATGCAAAGAAAACAGTTTTGGACACTGAATTTTTGTATCAATGAGATTGTATCAAGACTACATGTCTCTCTCTTTTTTTCTTCTTTTTAGTGAAAGGCTAAACTTTTCAGACTCGTTATATAAAAATCTAGAAAATTAAATTATTTAACGATGCAGTCATAAAGACTAGATTGTAATACCTTTGTCCCTTTTAGCTTTGAATGCTCCTCTCTCTTAGACATAGAGATAATAAAGCTATTTTGGTGGTCCTGTTACTTCTGTCATTTATGATTAGACTGCACTATATTTGGTCATAAACTGTTTTTTCACATGGGTGCAGGACAAATAATGCTGTTCCCTTCCTGTGTATTTCTATTCCTTTCATTTTACCAGAATTGGCTGTCTGATGTAGCTGTCATCATCATCTTTCTCCAATTCAGATCAAGAGGAAGGTGAAAAATTTCTGGGTCTTGTTTTAAAATAGCGTGGTTATAATATTTAATGAATAAGATGAAAAAATGACTCACTTGGCTTAATTGAAAGGGAAGTTAAGTGTTTTGTCTTGAAAATGGTTCACATTCCAGAAGATCAGAACATCATAGGAGGTATTGTAAAGAGACTTTTATTCATTTGACTTGAAAAAAGAATGAATACATTGCATTAAAAATTGTTAGTCTTTCTATGGTAAACTCTCTCATCTCAAAGGTATTAGCCTTAGCTATTGATGATGATTGTACACATTCAGATTTTTCCAGCCTGTAACAACCCCAACAGTATAACTCAGTACATAGTCTGAAACAGTGCTAGCACTTGTGGCATGCTTCATTTGGAGTTTTGTTAGTGATTTGTCTGCAAGAGCATCACATCCCTCCACTAGCGTACCCTCATGCGCTCTTTCTGCCTGGCTGTTAGCATACACAAGTCCCAGTTGTCAATAGTTGTATTGCTATCTGTAAAAAGTGTAAAACATCTCAGTATCCAGGTGAAGAAAACATCTGTTCTCTTGCTACTGCTTTTGCTATCGGGTACTTAGATGTAGAATGATAAACTTGCTCTTTCATATGTCAGCATGGTATTATAAGGATTTATTTTAGATTTTCAGGATTCCTGGACATGACAGATTTGTTATTTTTACACAGTGTCAAGCTGCTGTTACCAGTCCCATTCTTATCAGCAGATGAGACAGAAGAGAGTGCAGTATAGCTAACAAAATCATCCAGATTGCATCCCTTACTTTGTAGGTTTACACTAACAACACAAGCCGCAGGCATATTTACTGCATAAACTTCAACTCTCTGCATGAGTACTTGAAATCTTTAAGTACAACATTAACCACATTCTGTAGGAAAAATAATACAATATTTAAGAAGACAAGTAGGAATAAATGGCAAGCAAGCATCAGGAGAATGTCTGCCAGCTGGGCAACAGGGATCCTTTGAGCAAATTCTGTGATTCTGTGATGTTATTTCCAAAACTCATCTGTGCAAAATATTATAATTAATGGTTATGCTCAGCATTGCTACAGCTATTATTTTTCTTTCTAATTTAATGAGCTTCGTGAATGTGGGCTATCAAGCAAGGGTCGTATTTGTATTTTCTTTTTGATGAAGGGAGAATTTGAGGTGTGGAGGTTAAATTGTTATTATACAAAGTGACTTAGTGACCTCTGAATTTAAGTTTTTTGTCTGTCTTTGTTCATTGTGACTGATTACTGATTTCGCCCCTTCCTTCCTCCAGTAATTACAGAAGCAAAGAACAAGTCAGGAAACTTTTCTGCTTTACTCCCTACTTACACAGGGAAATTATTTCTTCTTCAAGGGGAAGAGGGTTGTACCCTAGATACAGACTTAGGCAAAACTCATTCAGGGAACCAGCTATGAACTGGAATGCTACTAGAAAAGTAACGTTAAATGAAAAATCATCTGATGAGAAAGAAAAAAACATTTATCGTAAAACCATTCGGTAGAAAATTCTTTTTCTTTCTCAGTTTTCTGAGAACATCTTTCATTAAGACTAAAGAATATTATGATCAAGGAGTGACCTTTGACATTTTCTTCTTCTGCTCGAATATTTTATTTCACTGAATAGTTTTTCAAGACCTGAATTTCATATGACAGTGAATATGCTTCCTTATTTAGTTTCTCCTTTTATAATGAATTCATTTCCTGTTTGGCGTGTCAAAAATATATATTTTTTTCAGTAAGATTTTATTTTTCTGCATATAGAATTTAAATATCCCTTTTCAAAGAACATTTTCCTGGCTCACCATCTTTCTTTGGTGAAAAGACCCACTAAATGTAGAAAAGACTTCCTGAGTGAACTTATTACCATTCTTCTTGTATGCGTAATACATCCCTGTTTCTAATCTGTGTTTTTCAGACTAGCTCCCCATCCACCTCAGTTAAGTCAAACTCCTGGAACAAAGAAAATCTTTATAGGAGAGTGCGAGTTTTAAATTCTGTTTGACTTGAATGTGTTAGTTGGAGTACAGGATCAACAACTCTCAGTCAACAGCACTGTGCATATCACTGTGCAGAGCTGTCAATCTGAAAGACAGCACTCAACTTTACATTGATCAGCAATGCATGGCCATTGTAGTAACTTGAATGTTTATGTATTTGGGAATGCTTATCTGCCTCCAGATTGAAAACTCCAGTGACTGCATATCTAGGGGGAAGAGTTCATTGAAGTTTTGTGGTCACTTGACTTTGCTAGTTTACTGACAAGAGAGGGTATTCCAGTACTGCAATTACTGTGAAGCCAGCATTTGTTAGAAAAAATAAATATGAAAAGTCAACTCAGAATTGGAACTCAGAGTTGGAATTTCTATGTTTGTGCAGATAACAGCTTGACTTGTGTAAGAGAAAATGTTTTGAGTAGGATACATGGAGATACTGTGCAACTGCTGAGTGAATGAGTGCCTGTTCTGTATGAAGAGGAACAGTGGCAATAACACTGAACAGAACTAAGATTCTGTGTTTTATGTGGTAAGAAAGAGAACAGTATGTTTGACTTAGTTCAGTTTTGATCCTGTTTTGAAAAATTGTGCTTTTTGTAGTCTGAAAAAAAAAGCAAGGAAGACCATTTATGCAGGCCTATTCATATGAGAGTGTGAGAATTACAGGGAGAAATCAGAGTTCCCTTTTTAGGACCCCCTGCATTGTAAGTGCTTTGGGTATCGTTTCCTTTTATGATGGAACTGTCTCTTTCCCTGGGGTGTATAAGTATGTCTATGCTGAGGTGTGCAATAATTGTCTTTCTTTTTCTTACTCTTTGTTTTAGTGAACTTCTGCAAGATTTGGAAAACTGTGAAAATGATCCTGTGGCTATAGCAGATTGTTTTGTGTCCAAAGTAAGTGGTTACTGCAAGTATCTGTAGCACAACACCTCTTGCACAATGATGTCAAAGACCTACACGTTACTTCAGCCATTAAAAAGATGTTATTTTACTTGAGAAGTGTATCTAAACTGATGGAGTTACTGATCCAGGGTTAAGCTTTATGTCCTTTTTTTGTGGAACATTACATTCATTCATTTTTTCCCCATTTTTTTAACGTGGGTGATCAATTGGTACTATTATATGCTCCATCTGCTTAAAATTTATATCAGAATATAACTTAGCTGCATTTTTATAGGAGGCAGTAACTTGTTGCCATATGAAATGCATTTTTTTTCTGTTATGATTGTAACTTTATTTTCTTTTAAACAGAATGGTTGAAATTCTAATGTTAAGATTCAAACTTCAGTCTCTCTGAAATACTTTAGATTTTCTGAACTTATTTATTTGATTATATAATTCAGAATTCAAAACTATTGAGAAGAGAAAGCTATTAGATGCAAGAGAAGTATAAAGAACTGAAGTAAATGTCCTTCATTGTAGGAAACAGAGAGATAGTGGAAAGGAAAATGGTTATAATGTGTAGAACATCAAGAGATTGAACAATTTATGCTACTAATGAGTCACTGCAGACTTCATGAGAGAACCTCCATTTGCCTTACATCTGTAGAGCCCAAATGTGTCAAGTAATAATGCTTCTCCATGACATTTCTGTGAAATGACGTATCTATGTCATATTTTTGGCTTCGTCCTTAGTTCAGTATTGTCACCACCAACCATTCATAAAAACAGTCCTAATGTATGTATTTAGAACTAACTGGACCACTCTGTTTTGTTTTGTTTGGTGCTATTGTGGCACAAGAGATTTTATTGGAAAAGGAAGTGACAAAATCAGATTAGTGCTGCCTTTTCATTGAATTACTTGCTTGAATCGAGTTAGAGCAAGCTGCTATTTGTCTATCAACTGATCTTTCGTAAGCAATTGGAGATCGTACTGTATTTTTGCCACATTGCAGTGGGGCTTCTAGCACATTGTTATCAATCTAAACATCGTGTATTGAATTTAAGAAGAGTGTGGTAAGGGAAAATACGAAGTCTTGTGTGTGGAATGGAAAAATCCTACCTGTATGTTGAGTCTAGCTGGCTAGTGAACGACTCAGCAAGATCTGGAATCCTGGTGGACAACAAACTGAGCATGTTAGCAGTGTGCCCTTGCTGTGAAGGCCAACAGTATCTTGCATGTATGTTAACATATAATCTGTATTAGCAAAACTGCAGTCAGCAGATTTAGATAATTGTTTCTTCCCCACTATACAGTACCTGTAAGACTACATACTATTGTGAATTTTGGTCTTCTGGTACAAGACTGCATACATCTTGTAGGATCTCCGTCCTTGACCATGGAACTTTAAAGTTCATTCCAACCCAAGTTGTTCTATGATATTCAGAACTCTAATAGAAAAGCAATCGGATCTACATGGCACTGCTCTATGAAGGGCATATTACAGAAGACTTTCAGAATACCCACTCAGTATAAATTCCCCCATGATTTGCTGATTTTATTGAGGCATTCCGCAGCTGAGGGTCCCAAATATTCCTGTGGGTACTGCAATAAGGAAAATGTAGACAGCACTGTCATGCCTTTCTAAATCACACAAGTTGTTCATGTGCTGAAGACCACTTATGAGGTCTTCCAGATATTTTCAGATGTCACAATTTGGAGTTCATAGATTTTTCAGCCATATGGAATGCATGTATCTGAAACTACTACTGGCTGAGGCACGAAACAGGTGATGCAAGTGATAACAGTAAATCAAAGAAAAAGTTGCTCCCTCAGTTGTGTTTGCCACCTGAAAGAAGTTCTCTGATAGTCTTTCTGGACATTAGTTCCAAAATCCATCTGTGTATCATCAATTGCTTGTGCTTTTTGTTCCCTTTGTCAAATGTTTTTAGCATTTGTATTATTGGCAAGCAGCTGCCTGATGGCTCAGAAATTGCTGGAGATTGCAGTCCTAGTGAGTATTTTTTAACTTCATCCAGATGAGTGCAAATGCTTAAAAGAAAAATAAAACAATACCGAAATACACCATAGTTCTGTTTTTGGCTGTGAAAATGTCATTACAGTAACTGGTGACTGTCTTAACAGACTCCAGTTGTCCATTCTTGGTTGCTTATATCTTCTCAGCATTGAGTAGTGGAAATAAAACAGCCTTTTTTGGCAGTACACAGTCCTTAAAGCCTTATGGGATTTCAGCCATTTATTGTTTGATTACTTTGAGTGTGCTAGATCTTCACTGTGACTTGCACACAGGGATAATATTATACTGAAGTCATAGCCCACAGCCTTAGCTAATGGATGTAGCTCCAGTGGAGCTTCTTAAATGTTTTTAGTGGAACTGTGCTTTGGTTATGCTAGCTCTGGCTCTAGTGTGTTCCCCCCCCAACCCCCCCCCTTATTCACTTGTGAATAGCTTAGTTGTTAGGAATTTTGGATGTATAATCAAGCTTTCAGTGTAGGTACCATGTTTGCTCTTTGCATTACATGAAACTCAGTCACTGAATAAAGTAATTGCCATCTCTCCAGAATTACCGTGAAATAACACAGAATTGGTTTGCATGAATAATAGAATACTTATGGTTAAAGTAACTGGAGCTTTTTGGAACTAAAATGGTTGCTATTACTGTAAACGTCTAGTGAACTTATTTTTGTAGCATCTAGTTTTAGACTGATTTTGATGGATTGTTTCTTTGAACTTGAATGTGTTACTTGGTTTTGCTTAATAAAACTAATTGTGTAGCTTTTCATACTTCCCTCATGCAGTCAGATACCATTGTGTTTCCTGTGTAAGGCATTCATGTTTAAATAGTAAACAGCCTTGCATCTTTTGCTTCTGAAGGAAATACAGTAAGGATTATCAAATCAAATTAGGATGCTTTGACAAAGACCCGTAATTGTGGATTTGAGACTTTATCCTTTATTGTGTTCATTGCCTAAAGTAAATAACTCCTAAAATGGTAGTTTTTGTTTGTTGACAGACCTCAGCAAGATGTCTTCAGGGTAAAGCAGCCAATAACTTAAAACTCACTAACAGAAAAAGTAACCATATGAAGTTGTAATGCGATATAAATATTTAGTAACAACTTACAACATTATACTAATTCCCTCAACCTATGGACACAATATAGACACAAATGCAGAAAAACACAATTTTTCTTAATCTGTGGTTTGATTGTGTATTACTGCTTTTAACTACCTGAGATTCGAAAGACATGAATAGGAATTTATTTAATCAGCGTGGGAGTGCTGCTGCACTGAAATAACCTACCACTGAGAGTAGCAGTGCAGTACTGTAGTTTCTACCAGCCCTTGGACCTTTCTTGTCATTTAGAAGAACTATATTAATTCTAGTACATTAAATGTCTTGAAGATGTTTGCTGATAACTGTAATCAGAGGCTGACAAAAGGTTTCAGAATAAGCTTCTCTATAGTATAATTGTTCATATATACATTTGTTTATATGTTTTCTTGCCAATTCGGTCTTTCCTTTTTGTAGTAATGATGCCAATCTTAATTACAAGACATACTTCAATATTGCACAAATTTGCATTTATGCGAGTAGTTGTAAAAGAAAGCTTAATTCTGGCGCATGACTCCTCTCACTCAGCACCTCAGAAATTTAGAACATATGTTTTCTGAAAGACAAACCAACAGCATAACCAATGGGAAAGGAAGAATTACTCTAATCTAACATCTCACTAATGAAGAGGAGATCCAGGCAATTGGCTTCAGCTCATGCTCTCAGCTCATTTTTTTCAGTCTCAATTTTCTTTTAAAGTGCCTTTTATGGCTATAAAAAAGCAAAGTGCACCAAGAGTTGAGAGGAGACTGGGGATGTAGCCCTGTGCTTGGCTCCTCACTACACATGCAGGAGTCACACTGTGAGTTGATTCAGCAGCAGGGGACAAACTAAGTATAGCTGGGATCCTGTTGTTCTTGGCTTTGCTCTTCAGGGTGACTTGTAGTCAGTGCAGATAACGTTTGGCATTGGTCTCAGTGTTTTTATCATCTGCCCTAAAAGCTTTGGGCCTCCAAACTTGAAATGGTCTCTGGAGCAATTCCAGTCTCCTCGCAGAGATCATTTTTAATCTGATTTGAAGACAGCTAAGGTGAATGTAATGACTTTTAGACTGAGTAAGCATAAGACTGTCCAAAGAAATATTGGTGAGCATAGCTAGTGTTACACTTACAGTGTGAAAGGGTTGATAGAAATATACTAAATCTATCTCAGTTCTGGTTCTTCTGTTGTTTCTAAATGTAGTTCACAGTACTGGCTTTAGCCTGCATAGCTAGTGCCCTGACATGCCCCAGTAATTCAGGGCTCTCTCTGGGAGGTCTGCTGTAAGGTAGGTAGCATCAGCCACGTGTGCAAACTGGGGGACTCTTCTTGAGATGCAGAGATGTGTTGGGTGACCAGGCAGTCCATGGGAGGATGGCCGTTCTGACCTGTGTGGCTTTCTTCCTCAGGCTGAGGAAGAGCGGTTGTGTGGTTCTTGGAAAGTTAATTCAAGCATAATTTAGATCAGTGTGTTTGATTTATTATCAAGTCCAGCTGGTGACTCACTACAAGTGGTACTCCCTAGGGGTCAGTACTGCTGTCTGTTCTGGTTAATACGTTTATTGATGACCTGAGTGAGGGGATTGAGATTCACTCTCAGTAAGTTTGCAGATGGCACTAAGTTGGGAGGAATTGTCAATCTGCCTGGAAATAGGAATGCCCTACGGAGGGATCTGGACAGTTTGGGTTGCTGGGCTGAAGCAAACAGGATGAAGTTCAACAAGACCAAGTGCCACGTCCTGCACTTTGGCCATAACAACCCCAGACAGTGTTACAGGTTTAAGGCAGAGTAGCTGGAAGACTGCATGGAACAATTGGACCTGGGGGTGTTGGCTGAACATGAGCCAGGAGTGTGTCCAGATAGCCAAGAAGGCCAATGGCATCCTGGCTTGTATCAGAAATAGTGTTGCCAGCAGGAGCAGGGAGATCCCCCTGTACCCAGTGCTGGTGAGGCCACAACTCAAGTTCTGTGTTCAGTTTTGGGTCCTTCGCTGCAATAAAGACATCAAGGCCCTGGAGCGTGTCCAGGGAAGGGCATCGAAGCTGGTGAGGGGTCTGAAGCACAGGTTGTATGAGGAGTGGCTGAGGGAGCTGGGATTGTTGAATCTGGAGAAGAGGAGGCTGAAGAGAGAGTTGCTCTCTACAACTGCCTGAAGGGAGATTGTGGTGAGGTGAGGATTGGCCTGGAAGAAGAGTCATAGAATCACCAAGGTTGGAAAAGACCTTCAAGATGACCTAATCCAACCATCCACCTATCACCAATATTTCCCCACTAAACTATGTTCCTCATAACATCTAAATATGTCCTTCTAAACATTTAAATGTTGCTTAAACTCCTCCAGTGATGATGACTCCACCACCACCCTGGGCAGACTGTTCCAGTGCCTGACCATTCTTTTGGAGAATAAGTTTTTCCAAATATTCAACCTGAATGTCCCCTGGTGCAACTTGAGGCCATTCCCTCTAATCATATCACTGGTTATGAGGGAGAAGGGACCGACCCCCAGCTTGCCACAACCTCCTTTCAGGTCATTGTAGACAGCTGAGTATGAGTATATAGATACATATATATAAATGATACTTTTTCTCAAAATGTTCTGTACTTTGCTTGGGAAGTCATTCTTTAAATTGCACTATTCTGTGATTTTAGCCATGGGAATTTATCACAGTTTATACCAGCCCCTGAGTGAAAATTTTCTATTAATACATGGTCCTGGTGGGTGAAAAGCTGGACACAAGCCAGCAGTGTGTGCTTGCAACCCGGAAGGACAGCAGTATCCTGGGCTGCATTAAAAGAGGGATGACAGCAGGGAGTAGGAAGGAATTGTACCCTCTCTGTTCTGTCATTGTGAATTCCCATCTGGAGTACTGCATCCAGGCCTGGGGCCCCTGAGTCAGGAGGGATGCAGAGCTGTTGGAGTGGGTCCTTAGAAGGGCCATAAAGATGATGAGAGGGCTGAAGCACCACTCTTAAGAAGAAAGGCTGAGGGAGTTGGGCTTGTTAGGCTTGGAGAAGAGAAAGCTCTGGGTAGACCTCATAGCAGCATTCCAGAACTTCAGAGGAGCTTATAAGTAGGGTCTGATAGTGATAGAACAAGGGAGAATGGATTTAATCTAAGAGAGAGGAGATTTTGATTAGATGCTAGAAGGTAATTCTTTACTCAGAGAGTGGTGAGCACATGCACAGGTTGGCCAGGGAAGTTGTGGGTGCCCCATCACTGGAGGAGTTCAGTGTCAGATTGAATGGGATCTTGGACAGACTGATTTCATGGGTATCAACTCTGTCCATGGCAGAGGGTTGGAATTGGATGATCTTTAAAGTCCTTCCAGCCCAAGCCATTCTATGCGTTTATGATTCTATATGCACATATAAAATAAACTACCTTTCTCCATCTCACTGAATTTCATCAAAATGCTCTTTCTTAGACACCCTAACTTGTTATGAGTACTAGCTAGTTTGCTAATGATTGTTGTGTCATGTATGCAATGCTCTGAGTTTCATTAATGCTTGGTTTTGCACTGGGATGGTTTGTAGTTGTCACCGCAAGTTCTGGGCTTGAACACTAATAAGTTGTGACAGAAGCTTGTTGTCTTTGCATGTGGACACAGGGCATATGTAAACTGCCACAAAAACCAGCTGTGACAGCAGAATTAGTTCAGGCATGAAAGACCAAGTTAAATTGTTTGGCTGTATTGTATTAAGACCAAATTTAGTTGATTGATATCTAAATGAACAGCTTAAAGTAACAGAAGTTTGCAGAATGCTAGGGAATAAGTGGGGGATTGTAGTCCCTGAGGAAAACATTTATTAAAAGTTTGCTTGACTAATTTTTTCAAAACAGTTAATACTGAAATCCAGTAAGGAACACTGAAATTAATTACGCTGAGGTTTAGTAACAGTTTACTTCATCCATAGTTGCTGTGAATCGCTTCTCCTGTGGAAGAATGAATAGTGCAGTCTGATGTAGGAGAGAGAGGGGGAAGGGAACTGCTTCAGCTGCCTCTTTCTGATGAATAGTGTTCCCCACCCCCTCAAAAAAAAAAAAAAAAAAAAAAAAAAAAAATCAACCCAGCAATGAAAAACAAAAGCCTCAGCCTGCATCAGCCCTCTCTCCCGGTGCTCTGCATTGACATTTGGATATTTGGTCTCACCATTCAGAGCTACCACTGCTGGGAGGTTGCTCATGGGCACAGCTATTGTGGGACAGTGGGTCACAGTATGTCTTGAAGACACTTTATACGGAAGCCAGGCTTTTGTTTACCATCAGAGGATTGTTTTCTTTTAGGTTAGGGATCAGAAAAGAAATCATTCATTTTAGGAGCGTCTTTCAATTCTGCAGTGATTTCTTAGTCTTTAGCACCAATGTGCTGCAGAAGTTGTGTATTTAGGACAGAAGCTGATAGGCAGATGTAAACTTTAAGCACGTGGTAACGTTTCTGGACACTAGTTCTCACGTAGGATTAAATAATATTTGAGAAAGAATTTTAGGCTGAGGAAAAAAGAGAGGAAACTCAGGCTCCTCACCTGAGAAGCTTGTCAGCATTGAGTGGGGTATTTCTCAGTGACAGGCAAGTGCACAAACCCATCTAAATCTAGTTGCAACTTGTTTTAGTAATGACTTCCTGCTTGCATGGAGTCATAATTTACTTGAAAAAAAAAAATTAAGTCCTAAAACTTTTGTGGCATCTCATTTTCATGCTAAGACTGTGCTCACACATGAAAGTATAGTAGTTTGAAAATTGCTGTGAACGTATCACACAGAACTTAAATTTCCAGGTGTGTGCTTTAGCACACACAAAGCTAGGTGTGTGCAATTCAGTGCTTTGAAGGGAGTGTGTGTGTCATTATTTTCTAAAAGATGCAGATTTTGTCACTGGTGTAGACTGGATTTCAGATGACATTGGAGAGGACCATGGAGGCTTCGTTACAAAGCCACTTTTTCTCTATGTAGGTTTTCTGGTTCATTCGATTGTTTCTTTTTTTCTTTTTCTCTAAAATTTAGGGAAATTTCTCCAAAAAGAAAAAGTGAAATACAATGATTAGGTCTATGTTAACTTTGAGACTATTACAGTGAAAGTGAGAAATTCATTGATCAGGAATTGAAGAATGTGTTACCCTAGGGTCATTGTCTGTGTCTTGCATGTGTGTTAGCTGCTGATCTGGCAAAATCTGAATGTATGTAAACCTTTCCTCCCAATGCAGAGTGAAGATTTCCATATATATACACAGTACTGCACCAACTACCCAAGGTAGGAGTTCTGGATTCCCTTTCTTCATTTGCCCCTTGGATACTTCATATAATACAGGTTACAGTCTATTAAATATATATCTCTCTAAACATTGTGCCCCCCTCCCTCCTCCTGAAAATTGGAGGGAAGAACAAGGATGATATATTTTTTAAACTTGAAAAAATAAAAAAAGACAGATGCTCACCTGAAGTTTTACTTTGGTGATCTTGTCATTCATTGCTATCGCTCCCTAAAAAAGGATGGTCTTATTCTGCAGTGCTCATAATGTTTAATTTCCCAGTGTTATGAGAGTGGCTGAATATCAGAAGGAAAACATAACTGAATGTATAAGATAACTTAAAAGAAGAAACAGTGGTTAGATTAGGAACCTGTTTTCCATTTCTGTGAGGAGGGAAAGAAATGATTCTTGACTTTACATACAGTGTACGGAGTCTTACAAATAGGTATTGTGTTTTCAGGTCAGTGGCTGTGTTGACAGAATGCATGAGAAACAAGACATTGGCTAAGTTCTTCAGAGAACGGCAAGAAGCACTGCAGCATTCCTTGCCCCTGGGCTCCTATCTCTTGAAACCTGTCCAGCGAATCCTGAAGTATCACCTACTCTTGCACGTAAGCACCCGTTTGAAGTGTATCAGACTTAGGGCTGCAGCACTGCAGTGTTCCTGCCTCTGATGCAAGACTTGATGGCTAGAACAGTTCTGGGTTAATTTAGACACTTCATTTTGGGAGTGTTTGTTTTTTACAAATGGCAGCTCTTTCTGTCTTCATCAGTTCATGGCAAATGCATATGTTTTAACTGGGGAATATATGGTAATTGCTTTAGACATGCTTAATCAGTCTGTGCGTCCAAATAGTTGCTTTTTTAATTGTTTGTAATTTAATTGTCTGTAATTCTGAAGTTGTATGGAAGATTCTTTTAACGAATAAGCAATTTTGTACAAAAAAATATTGTTCCAATGAAAAGCAGTGTTTTTCCCACATGTTGCACTGCTGGGGGTGGTTGAAAAAAGGGATAAATACATATAAACATCCCTGATTGGTAAGTTTTTTGTGGAAAGGAATGATTGAGGAAGTGGGAACTCTTTCCACATTCAGTGAATTGAATTAAGCAAGTTTCAGAAATTCCTGCTTTATTGTTAACGTTTTCCACATATGTTTCCTATTACAAAGTCATATTCTAGTGAAGTGTAAAGACATTGATCCTTATTTAAAATATCTGATGGTTTTCTTCTCTCCAAGTGTAAAGTAATGCCTAATGTAATTCCATCGGTATTTTGTAAGCATGTAGATACATCCTATTTTTTTTTTTTAAGAAAGCCATTAAGCACTGTCTGAAAAGGTCCCTTCCTGTAGGTGTGCTGGGTTACCTTTCTGTGCCTCTGTTTGCATCAGCTGCTGGAAGTGCAGTCGCTGTTGAACTGTTCATAAAGGCTTTGCACTCTGCTGTTATAACAACATGCAATAGAATCAAAGGCAGAAACATTGCATTTGGATGATTGCAATGTGAAAACAAAATACTACAGATAAAACATATTATTGCATCAAGCTGGGGAAAATAATTTAGAAATGACTTTTTCTTGTCTTAGGAGATAGAAAATCACCTTGACAAGGACACTGAGGGCTATGATGTGGTGCTGGATGCCATAGATACAATGCAAAGAGTGGCATGGCACATAAATGACATGAAGAGGAAGCATGAGCATGCCATCAGGCTTCAGGTGAGTTCCCAAAGATATTTTACTGGAGTTTTGGTAAGCTGTTTTTGTCAGGCCATATGCCATCAGCATTTTTTAGTTTAATCTTTTATCTTTGTCAGTCAAAATTTAAAGTCCCATTGAGTGTGCCTGTGGCAGTTTGATCTTAGAAACCATGGTCGTAGCTGCTGCAGGAAAACCTCAGAAATCTCTTCTCTGCAAGCAGCATCCTGTAGAGCATTCATTTTGCAGTAATATGGAACTTGAGATAACTTTTCTTTCTTCCTTTCCCTCAATTGTACAGCGCCGCTGTACAACCCTAGGGCATGTTTTTGTTCAGAAATCCTGTGGTTTCCGATTTCTCCTTTTTGTGCTGATTAATTTTGTTTTGAGGCACTTCTTGTGCTTCTTCTTCAAGTACTTTTCTCTTAGGCTTTATTTTGTGTGTGTGTGAAAAATATAAACCTAGAAACACAATAGCTAGGAAAAGGTTAATTTCATTTCAAGTGACAGATTTTTGATGAGAAAGCTATGATGAATAACTTTTTGTCAAGAGTAAGCTACTTTATAGACTTCTTACAGATCCATCATTCTGTTTCAAATGTTCAAGTGAATCGCCATTTTACATTACACTTTTGTCAGCAGTATTTATATTGCTTGAAGAATTTTTTTTAATAAAAGGGCTTAATATGCTTATCGTTTTCCAGAAATCTGTCTCATGTAATTCTTTTATTCCTTCATGTCTTTTAACATAAACTGTGCCTATTGGCCATCATTTTTTTTTCTTATATATAAAAGGGGAATAGGGTTACATTTGATAATGCCTTGCCTGCAGTGGTGTAACCTTTGCCACACATTGCTGGAAATGCATGCTAATAACTTCTACAAACAGTTTGCTATAAATCTGACTAAAGATAACCAACAATATTTGGCAATAAAGAGGGCTAAATGTTCTTGGAAAAGTGCGTATTATAAATCTATTAAGCGGAGCTGGCAAATGTATGAGCTTGTGGAAAGATTTTGTGTTACCTTTCTAAAAGTAAAATCTGTTTCTGCAGCCACAGGGGGGATAGGTCTTCTGTGAGCTCTCACACTGCCATTGTCTGCAGTTCTGAAAGTACTGCAACAGTGATTCCAGCGCCGAGTCTCCCTGGACACTGGTGAAACTGATTGCTGTGCTACACTCCGACTTATTTACAAGTTCCTTAAGGGACCTTAAAAATGCAACGTTTTGTCATGTTTTTTTTTTTTTTCATTTGTTTGTTTTTGATTTTTAAACAGTTTTGCACGTAGTCCAAAATGAGCTGTTCTGTGCTTTTAGGGTTTCTTCCTGTGTATGCCCTAGGCTGCGTTTGGGCTCAAATGTACCAGAAAGATTTATAGCTGATTGCTGTATGCAGTGTCTTAGAGTCCAGCCCAGAGTGAGGAAATCTGTCTGCTTTGCTAATGCTCCTGAGGTTAAAGTCCAGTGGAAGTTGTAAAAGATTTCCCTACTTAAGGTTTAGTCTGCTTTTAGTTTGCTGTACTGTGATGAAATTTTGTATCTGTGCCACTGACAGAAAAAATGAGCCACTTAAGGAAACAAGAGTAGTCCTGGCCAAATAACACAGATTTTTGGAGGTGTTCTTAGATGTTTCTCCAGCCTTTTTCTCTTAAGTGATAAATAAGGTGAGAAATATCTGTTATGTCTACAAAACATTACAAATGCAAATGAATCTTGCTATCTTTAAATGATCAGTTGACCAAATCACTTCTGGTCTTTTAGTCTTCTGAGAAACAGCTCTACAACCTGAACACCTCACAGAAGCATCTGCTCTGGTGGGCCTACAAGATGCAGAAATGCAGGCAGCCCTGGGAAACTTCAGACTCTTCACTAGGTTCCCACAGATTTCTAGATTCCCAGGATTCAGGAGGGCACGCTTTAGACTGCGCTTAGCATCAGGTGTGCAAGCACCTGGCTGTGATGTGCACCTAACCCAATAACCTCAGTATCAGCATACGGTGACTTTGCGCTGTTGAGTGTTATATAGGAGAGCAGGAATGGCCTCAGCAGGTTGATATTCGAATCTGTTTAAGTGAAAGCTCTGATATGCATGTCGATTTTTCTCCTTTGATCTGTTGCAGGAGATACAGAGTTTGCTCACCAACTGGAAAGGGCCAGATCTCACTAGTTATGGAGAACTGGTTCTAGAAGGAACATTTCGCATTCAGCGGGCCAAAAATGAGCGCACGTTGTTCCTCTTTGACAAGCTGCTGCTAATCACGAAAAAGAGGGATGAAATGTTTGCATACAAAGCTCACATATTGGTATGTCAGAGAGTAAAATTATCGTGCGCTGTCACTTAGTCTCTGAAACCTCCTGTATCATTTGCAGTACTGTGTCTCTCTGTTACAGTGTGGGAATCTTATGCTGGTTGAAGTAATACCAAAGGAACCACTCAGCTTCAGTGTATTCCACTACAAAAATCCCAAGATGCAACATACTGTCCAGGTATGACAGAAAACTCCTTGCACACTGTGTAGCCTGATGGATGCCCATACACTATTCCTAACCCTGCATAGTGCAGAAATGCTTTTTCTTGTGGTCCTGATATTTTATTTTATTTTTATCAGGCAAAATCGCAGCAAGACAAACGGCTTTGGATTCTTCACTTGAAGAGGTTAATTCTAGAAAACCATCCTGCTAAAATTCCTGCCAAGGTAAAAATAATAAATACATAAATAAAACTCCTTGAATGTGCATGTAGCATGTGGCAGTCTTGTTAGCTGCAAGATGTATTGCAATTTGGAGAAAGTTTAGGCTCCAAGATATTAATATGTTGTTTTCCCATATCTTTGAAAGTTCTTCAAATTTAATTCCACTAAAAGCATGTGCGGGGCTTCGTGCATGAGTAGAAGAATTTAACTAGGTTATCAGCATTGCTGTCCACATCAGAATTTGCCCACTAAGACATGAGTAATGGCAGTGCACTGTCAGAAAGCTCTACTGGAAGAGAATACTTTGGCTTGAAACTGCCTGTCTGAATGACAGCAAGGTGTGCTAACTGCAGCATGTGTAGACATCGCCAAGCTAGTTTTAATCTGTCCTGGTTAGATAGCATAGTAGTGAAGGCATTTGCAGCATGCACTTTGCTTTGCAAATGCACACACCCATCCTGGGCCCTGCATCTTTAGCTGGGACACCTGGGCCCTTCTTTTGTGAGCCAGAAAATGTTATGACAGAGAAAACAAGGTGTAGTTCTACATTTTATCACAGTCGTCAGATACCTACTGATACAGTCTTCATACCTGTAATGCCTGCAAGTAGGGAAATCTGGTCCTTTTATTTATCAAATCGTGTCTTAGACCTCTGTGTGGTGTTTTTCAGTGTAACATATTGCACTCCATATTAACTCCAGCCATGACAAAATTGGCACTGACTCTACCTGGAAGCATGATTTTATTTCTCATTTTTTCTTTACGGAGTTTTTCTTTTCTGTTACCGTTTTCACTGATTTTTTTCCCTGAGAAAGTGTTACCTGTGGCTGGCATACACAGAGATGTGTTAAATAATATTTTCAACAAAAACAGTTAAACGAGAAAAAAAGTAATAGCAGTTGCTTTTATTATTTGTTTTTTCTTCTGGTAAATTTGATTGATAGCTCTCACTAAAGATATAATGGTTATGCTGGTATTTGTGTTTGCAGTGTGAATATTTGTTGCTGTTTATTTGATTGTAAGAAATGCTTTGTCTTGACTTCATATATTTTGTATAACTTCTGCATTTTTTTTTCTCCTTGGATTTTTTTTTTTTTTGATGGGAAAAAAATTACATCATAGCTTCATTTTCATCTCTGAGAAATAATTTCTTTGTAGGAAGAAAAAGCCTGACCAAATAAATCTCTGAGATCTGCACATGTTTTGACAAATTTGTACTTGCTATTTAAGAGACTTCTCTGTCCAGGATTTGAGGGATTTAATAGTAGTCCACAAGTGACACCTGGTGGAAAATTAGCGAACTGCACCCAGAGAGGGCCAAACAGGTTATCTCAGCTATTATATTTCAGTTTATTTTCTTCCTGGCTGATGCACTTGATAAAACATCCTGCTTATTTTCCTTAAAGAAAAAAAGAGCTTTTGGTGACTAAAATCTACTTGTGTGCATCACTATCTCCTCCTAAAATTCCCCATCTCAATGGGTACCGGAGGTACACGGTCTTTCCTTTCCATGACCAGAGTGGACAAGGTAGAGTTTTCATGTGCAGTGGACAACAGGTTTTTTTTTGTGATGTTCTGAAGATAAACTCCAGTAAAATCCTGCCATCAAAATCCTTCTCAATGTGTATAATGTGTGAACCATAGAGATAAGGAGAAAATGGCAACGTCAGCAATATTTATTTGTTCAAAAATTGAACTCATTGTCAGCAAAAAAACCTGAAATTTGTAACATGCAGCATAATTAATCCTCCTAGTTGTAGTTTAACTTTTTCAATTTTCCTTTTTTGTTTGTTTGTTTTCTTCTCTTTCAGGCCAAACAGGCAATTTTAGAAATGGATGCCATACGTAAGTTGGTTGTGTTTTGCTTTCATTTTAAATAACAACAAAAACAAACAAAAACTCTCTTCAGAACTTTGACTTTGAATGTTGTTTCTATCTGAAATGGGAGAAGGCCATGTTTACGTTCCTTGAATGATGACTTTGCTGGAAAAAAGAAAAGTGTGTGCAGACCCTGTGGGACATTTTGGGCACTGGGTTGATGGATCTGCATCCAACAAGTTATGTCTCATGATTGAAAAGGAAGAGGCAGATTAAACCTTCTATAAATATCGGTTATTCTGTTTTTCTTATTCCATGCTGACTGAATGCATGGTCTTTCCTGCTTTTGTGACATAAACTCATTCTGGCTAAAACCCACTGAAGGGATAGGAATGAAAAGTAAGTGTAGATCTGTGTACATTCTCCTGGTATGACTTTCTTACACTGGCAGACCTGCTGTTGGAGGAGTGTGAGGGCAGCCACAATGTGCACAGACTTAACTGGGAACCCAGTGGGAACACTCAGCATGGGCTGCCTGTGCTGGCTTCCCTGTCATCCAATCTGTACAATGACTGGGTTTGTGGTGCAGTCACAAGAAAGCTTCATGTTGGGACCCAGCCTTCTTCTGCTTTCCACAGGATTGACTGAAGAGTTTATCTGTGCCTATCACAGGAGTCAGGGTTCAGGAGCACACATAATAGTGCTGCCTCACATTCGAAATCCAGCTCTCTCTGCACTGGCCTTTCTCTTGTACCTCTTTGCTGCCTTTTGTGGTACAAATTGTGTTAGCTCTTTCTGTTGCCAGCCATTCCTGGCAGCAAAGGGAAATGAGAACAGTAATCTTACACGTTAAGTGCTGGAATCTTAGAGTAAAGCACCTTGTTATTTAGTTACGTGGTTGTTGTGAAGAATGGGTTGAGAAGGCTCAGTCTGAGATACCAGCAAACAACTGAACATAATAATTGTGCTATCAGTGTTCTGGGGTGGCAATCTGGAGCAAGGTGCAACTAAATGGGCTAAATGTTTCTATGGTCAGGTGCCTAAGTTAACCTGCAGCTGCATACCTCATTGGTTTTACTTCAGGCTCCCATGTGCCACTGTGCCACACAGGAAAGATGACACTGCCCCTAGGGAGGTGCTGAGACCTGTGAAGTTAACACACTTTTGCCTCTGCTTATTCCACAGATCACCCAGGGTTCCATTATAGCCCTGAGGGAGAAACAAAATCATCGTACCAGCTTAAAGAAGGCACTACTCAACAGAGAGTGAGAAGGAAATCAGGTGAATAAACTCATTTTAATAAATGAAGATGATAAGTAAAAGCAAGTTGGATTGTTTGGGGTTGGTTGAGTCTGTGCATGTAACACTGGTCTTTAGCTTCCATTCCACTGAGTTTTTGCAGAGCTCAGTAACTGATATGCAAGTGAAATATCTTATTAACCTTTGCTGTGTTTGTGATTTAATTTTGGTATCCACCATTTGCAATTCATTTTATGACAATACAATCCTAATGGTAGATACATAAAGAACAGTTGATATTTTCTAATGGACAAAGGAATGCATGAGCTGGAAAGCCAGTCACATTATTTAAGTCTGACCTTTCTTATTCTCCCCTTCCCAAGTAATTATTGTCTTAGAAGCAGTTCTGTTTTATGATAGGCTCGTTACTTCAAAATATAATTACTACTTACTTACTGTAATGTCTGCCTTAACCATCTCTCAAATCTCTATTATGCATAAGTTCACTTCTGTTTTTCTGTCTCCTGGTTGATAGATCCATAATTACAGTTAGTTTTGTCCTGAAGACGTTTATAATGTATAAACGTCTGTGTAGATGAGTGGCTGCATATTACAGTCACTGTGCTTGACTACTTAAAGACCTTTCTTACTAGGTTGAGATGTGTAACATCATGTACAGGGAATTACTTAAACAGGGTTCAGTGAGAGACTGATGTAGTGATTTATTGTATAGTGGCATTGGTGTCCAAAAAAAAACAAATTTTAATTATGTTTTTTAGGCATCTTCCTCTGTTTCTGAGGTGAAACAAATGGAAGCTCTTTTGCCTATAAAATGTAACATTCAGCTGTTTACACTTTAAAAGCAGTGCCTTATCGATATTTCTCAGTACCTCATACATATTTATGTTTTGAATATGGAAACCTCTAGCAACTCAGAGCAGTAGTGCAGTTGGTAACCAAGTCTTATGATATCAGGAATCTTAACATGGGGTTAAAGTTTACATATGTGTCTTGTACAGAGAGCAGCTGCTAGCTAGTATTAGAAACATGCAAGTACTGGAAGTACTCTGGTAACAGCTGTGTTTGACATTTCAAGAAATACTTTTTTTTCCAAGAGTGTGAGTTAGCTGAGTGATTAAGAACAGCAGATCTGGCTTCCCTACCAGGAGCTTAAGTTTTGATGTCTTTGTTATGAAAAGATTGCTATAGCTTTCTTTATGATGCTGGAGTGTTTAAACACATTGTCTTTTTCAGAACCCTCATCTAGAGTCCATAAAACTTCGAAGTCAAATGGTAAGCTACTTCCTCTTCTGCTTACTTACCTAGTGTTTCTGGCTTTGTAGAACAGGTCAAAATGTATCCTTTCCTCCTGTAACTTTCTCTAAATGCACATCTGAGAGGCAAAGAAAACAAAATGTTCGTATTTAAATCTAATATTTGCTTTTCCATGCTTGGGTTCTGGTCCTGTAAGTGTCTTAGCAACTGGTAATTGAACACCAGGAGTCAGCCATTGTGAGTAGCTCCCCTCATTACATCATTGCTATCAAATCAGGACCTCAGATGGAGATGTCATAAAACTGCTGCTTTCTCAGTTTCATCAGAGACCTTCAAGTGAATACTGCTGTCTCTTTCTATCCTCTTTTGGGAATTCATAATTGGGATATGAGTGTAGGATTAAACCAGTGACATAGGTTGATAGCTGTTATTCACTGACGATGAAGTATATGTTTCTGTTTTTCAGATATAAGTCCAGACATGCAAAAGGTAGGCCATTTCTTGTACTTCTTGCTTTTGCACATTCAAATAGCACACAACTAAGATGAATATATTTACTGTAGAAACCACATCTCCTTGGCCATGTTGATTTAAAGAAAGAAACAAAAACATAAATGTTGCTTAGTGTTTCCAGGAACATTACTGAAATTAAAGATATACAGCTAGCCATTTCAGGAATATCTAGCAAACAAAACTTAACTGTTCCATACTTTCTTGTACTTCATAGCACAGTACAAACAACTGCTAATGTCCTAGGGTACTTATAAATATCACTACCATCACAGAAGTGCTGTGTGTAAAGGTAGTGTGTATTCCTTGGAGAATATAATCTCTGTAGTTTTTAAGTGAAAGAAAAAAAAAAAAAAGAGCTCATTATCTTATGATTCATATGCTATATATAGTTCATAATAAATGACCAGAGTCAATATAGCTTAAGCAGATGGAAATAAGCATTTCTTGTTTACACATTTTTGGTAAGAATTTGTTACATAACTCCAGTGCAAGTCTCTTGCTGAATTCCAGGTCCTGAGCTTATTTGGGATGGGAGTTAAGAAGCAAATTTTTAAAAAAAATTTGTTAACAGAGTACATTAATTGGGATGCCATAGAACTGAAGCCCGTAATTATATATATGTGTCTTTACTTTTCAGTTCCAAAAACCAAATTGAATCATTCTGCCTGCTTTAGTTCTTTGTTTGTACATCTCATTTCAACTCAGCTTCAGCAAACTGAACATAGCCTAATCATTTTCTAGAAGACTGATACAAGACAGTGCCATACTGAAATATACAGTTGATGTAACTTCTAATTAATGCTTTTGTTTCTTAAAGCGGATCTGTATTGAAGGAGCCCTATTATCTCAAGCCACCAAACTAGGATCAAATGAATCCCTGCTGAATTCTAGGAAAAAGGGTTCATTGGAATCCAGTGGGCTAGAGAGCCAGTTTCAAGGGTCCACTGAGCCAGCCTACAACAGCGATCAGGATGAAAATCTCCAGACATCTGCTGCAGAACAGATTGATGCTGACGATGAAGAAGAATCTGAACAGGTTGGAAAAAGAAAAAAATAATAATCTTTTTGTCCTGGGGTGGATGGAAAAGGGATTAAAAGTATCTGTAAAATTGCAAGGATGCATGAAGGTGTTACAAGTATTTGCAACTTCTCCTCCTTATAAATATTTTCTTTTATTTTTATAAATATTTTATTTCCTTTCTCCTAGTCTAATTCCTGTGTATTCTTCTACATCTGTGTTCTTGCTCATTCTTCTTTCATCCCCTTTTGACAAGCTGTGTGGATTCTTTTAGTTTAATTGATTGTTGTAAATAAAGTTTTCTAGGCTCTGAATCATTCCTATGTGCTTTGATTACTTTTGAGCACTTTATCCTTCAGCTGTGGGTACATGTCCTGGCTCTGCTGTTCTAGCTGCTCAGTAACTCTTTTGAACAAGGCAGTACAAAGCAGTGTGGATATTAATGCTCCTAACTTGTTCCATCCTTTTAAATCACAGGGAATGCAAAAAAATTCACTACATAAATCAAAGGGAGGAAGGAAAAGACTTAATAGTCAAGCTGCTGAAAATGTTGAAAAAAGGAGAAGTGTTAATCTCAACAAGTGTGAAATGCAGGTATATAAACTTTTTACTTCAGTTTTGCTGTGCATCATAGATATATCAAATAAATGCATGGTTTTCTTTAGGTAGACAGAGAGGTCATTCCATTATTTTCATGTGCATGAACCTCAAAGAGTATTCTTCTGGGGGCAGGAAAGCAAAACAAAGCTATCAGCCTTAACTTAAGCCAAAAGAAGTAATCTTCACTCTCTCTGCCAGATACACCTCCAGCATCCTTCATGTTTGCATTAGCAGGCATGAGGCCTTGCTGTAAGTAAGATTTGCCTGCTGAGCTGGTTAAAAATTTACTCCAAAAAAAAAAAAAATTTTTTTTTTCAATGGCATGTGCTAAAGAGCATAACATACCTTTCTGCTAGGATTATAAGCAAAGGGAAAGGGAGAAGACCGAAACTTCTGGCATGAGACCAGAGTAAGATTAGCTTAATCTAATTGTGAAACTGCAGAGTTAGCATAAAAGGTTTAATCCAACCCCTGCCAAATAAATTTGCTTTTAATTACTCGTGCTTTAGCATGATCCCAGTGTCTTTTGTTTGAAGTAAGATGATATTAAATGCCAAGAGTGAACTCTGAGCCAGGGAAAGGATTAAGGGGCAAAGTACTCTGGCGCTGACACTATGGTTCCCCTGCTTTCTAGTCAGGAGCCTACTTATCCTATCCATCTCCACCTGACTCCATGCTGCAGGACACCCTGATAATGTGAAAGTTCTGTGAACAGAGGGAATCTTTGTATTATTGTTGGGGAAAGACTAACATTACCTGCATGTTTCAAATCTCCACAGAGCTCCAAGGACCCTTCAGATGAAGAGTCGAGCCAGCTGAATACTGATATCCCATTTTCCTGCTCTACTAGACAGTTGCAGTCACCCAGACAGTTCAACACACCCCAGAACAACTCACTGATCATGAATATTCTGGGGGGAACCACCTCTGTCAGAAACATCTGGACTGACCACCAAATCAGGCAGGCATTGTTTCCCAGCCGACGTCCGCCTTATGAGAATGAAGACGATGATGATGATTATCAGATGTTTATGCCATCGATGTCTACATCCAACACTGGTTCAGCTGTTAGTGGAGAAAGGAGGGGTCCCTCTGATCGGCCATGCAGCTGGCACCTGGGGGTAGCGCATCAAAGTGAAACTCCCAGCTCCAATCGTCACAAAATTGTTCGAAGGGCCAGTAGTGCTGGTGAGAGTAATTTGTGTCCAGTCAACACCAGGTGTAAAATCAGTGAGCGCAGTTCTCGAAGGGATGTAAAAAGAACAGAGGTGAGCAGTATGAATGCATATCCTGAATCTTCAGAGGAGCTGACCATTGATGACATTGAACACGTTTATGACAACATAAGCTATGAAGACTTGAAGCTGATGGGTCTGACAAGAAGGGAAGAAGCACACCATGGCCCCCAGAGATCTGCTAGAGATTCTCTTTATGAGGAGGAAAACAAAAGCAGCCTAAATTCACCCTCCAAAAAGAGGACAACAAATCAAAGCAGAGCCTCCCTTCATGCTAGCAGGGATGAGATCCGACTTGGTAGAGAAGTACCTACTTCAAGTTTGGATGAGCTCAGGATTGTTGAAGATAACATCTATGACACCATAGTGCTCCCAGAAACAGCACTGTTGAACTTTAAACATGATCCCTTAAAGTGCTCTAAAAAGCGGAGTTTTCTGGGCCTGGAAAAAGACTTGACATGTTCTGACAATCTACAGCAATTTGTTTCTGAAGAGAGTCTCCAGTTCAGTGAAGATGAGAGTCCTTACCATCGTCTTCCTGTTGACAATGACTATCTGAGCTTAGTAGATAGCTCTTCCAATTCTGACTCTCTGTCCCATAAATCTGCAGCAGATAAACTCTCAGAGGAAGTAGATGAGATCTGGAATGACCTGGAAAACTACATTAAGAAGAATCAGGAAAAGACAAGAGATCGGCATCTTGCAGCCTTTCCTGTTTGTAAAGATGACATGCAGGAAAGGCTGCATGCTGGTAGTACACCTGAACTGAGTAAAGATGTAGAGTACTCATTGTCTACTCTCTCTCTTCCAGAAACTCCTATTTTCCCTAAAACTGTGAAACCCAGGGCTGCCACCATAAGCGAAGCTAGTCTGAAGCTTGAAGACACCATGGCATGCAAGGAAAGCTCTTTAGCAAGTCTGAACAGATCTTCCTTCTCCAGTGAGGTGCCGTTTGTAGATAGCCCATATGAATCTGCTAATAGTATTCTGTCCAATGCACATACAGAGTGCATGGAAAATGACTTAGCTATTGTGGATAAAACAAAGAACAGAGTTTTTATGATGGCAAGGCAATACAGTCAGAAAATTAAGAAAGCTAACCAGCTTTTGAAAGTTAAAACTCCAGAGCAGGAACAGCCAGCTAGCAGACAACAGAAACTGAAGCACAAAGATCTTGCTGCTATTCTGGAGGAGAAGAAACAAGGTGGCCCTGCTATCGGTATGTTAAAGATATTTCTGTACAGATTTACTTCTTTAGGTACTTTCAGTGAAATTTGTGTGCTGAATTGGAAGATAGAATCTTCCTTATTTTATTAGCTGAATGTCAGTACTGCATTTTTGGTGTTACGTCTGAAAGGAATTTCCTGTGACTTCTTCTGGTATGAGTAGTCCTTTATAATCTCAATAAATTCTTGCCATTACTTGATAAAATTGGGAAGAGATAGTGGGGTATTGGCAGGAGGGAAAGGCTCAGCTTAGGCTGGGGATAGAAATCATGCCCGAAGCATCACTGGCCTCTTTACAAAACAAAAACAAGCAAACAAACAAACAGACAACCAAAACCTACAAACAGCAGCCCACATTTATTTCCTTTTATAAAGTAATCTATTTTTTTTTAATAGAATGATTTATTTTGAATAAAAAAGTGAGAAGATTTGCCTTCATAAATCATGTAGATTTGCTCAGGTAACATCCATACCACACTTATAAGCATAAGGAATGGGGTCAGACAAGAATGTTAGTCTTCTTGTTCTTTCTAATGAATATGCAATGTAATGGATATGCAAGAGTTTTAGAGTTATTTTTGTCCATGTTCAGTTGAAACAAATTGGAGACATGGAGCCAGTGGACTCCACACACTAGTGTCATTGTTGTCTTCATAAAAGTCTCTAAATATCCTGTTTACCAGGCATTTTCAGAAAGTTCTTTTCTATTCTGTCATGAAAGAGTATGTAATTGAAACTGTGTGTTTCCTTTATCCTGTGGTGCTGTCTGTGGTACTTTGCCACAGTTAGGCCTGTTGTAGTAAACATTAAAGCACTGTACACCAAGTCATGCTGGCAGAATTGTTCAAGAACTAAGCACTGGGGAAAAATCTAAGATTGAGTATTTGAAAAAGCATCCCAAAATACAGTATTGAACCAAATTTCAGTGGTACTTAAAATGCCTTTGACCATTTCCTACTAATCGTTTCTCTCAGTGAGATATCATTGGTTTCATCATCACCTCTAGGGAAGCCCAGCAGTGTTTCCTTGCTCTGATATAGCATGCAAGCAGCTGTGAACCTGCTCCCTCTGGCGTCTCTCTGGTGCAAAATCCTCTTTCCCACTTCAGCTCTTCCACATGATGTCACTGTCCCCTCTCCTCCTCCCTTTGCAGCTCTCAGACTCTTGGGGGTAAGAAGGGAAAGGAAGAGGAAGAGCAATCTGGCAGGTCTTCCTGTCTTTCCCCAGTGTAAAAATAACACGGGAAAAGAAATGAAAATTGCATTCTTTTGTGCTTTCTCACATGCTTTTCTGCATTTAGCTGGATGGGTTGTGTTTATAAGGCAAGCCTCAAGAAAGTTAACAGGCTGCAATCACAGCTATTTAAAACAGTGGCCTGATCAAACTATATTTCTGGATGGAAGATGCAGACTTGCAATGAGGGTAAGAGGTTGGGAAGGGCCTCCATCTCCACTAAGCTCTCCCTTTCCAAGGTAGGGCAACTAAGCCTGTGTCTTATTTGGTAGGATTCATGTTTAGAGGGGTGAAACCATTGTCTTTTAAGGTGAAAATTTAACACTCTAGTTGCTTGAAAATACTGGAGGAGGATGAAACAGTTTCAGATTTATCAGTAGCTTTTTATAAGTCTTTTGTTTTCTTCTATAGCTGGTACAAAGTGTTTTGGGATCTTTAACTTTTTGTGCAACTGGGATGGTTTGCTGTGTCTCAATTAAAAACTTTATCTTCCCTAGGGGCCAGGATAGCTGAGTACTCCCAGCTTTATGACCAGATTGTCTTCAGAGACAGCTCACCCAAGGTCCAAAAGGAAGCCTGGGACAGCCCTCAGGAGCCCTCAGCCGTGAGGTTTTCCACGCCCCTGGCTACCTCTGTTCCTTGTGCCCAGGTCACTGGTGAGTGCTCCAGAGCTGAGGATTGGCTTTTGCACTCTACCTACAGCAATGGTGAGCTGGCTGACTTTTCTCCATGGCCGGAATCCCAAGACACAAAGTCCAAGAGCTCATATGTGGAAGCAGTGACAAAAAGCAGCTCCAAGCACCTGCCTTCAGCCTGCTCAGTGCCTTCCCTTCAGATTTCTAACCGCTTGCATGTCCCGGCGCAGAGGTGGAGTGCAATTATCAGCCAACCTAACAAAGAAAATTTACACCAAGATCACATCTATAACTCCCTTGGGAGAAGAGTAAGCAGTATCAAACCACAGGCATACAGTAGGTCACAGTCATCTTCTTCGATTGTGGTCAATAGATCTGGAGAATCAATTGTATATCCTAACGAAACAGACAAGAAAATGCTTCATTCCAATCGGAACTTCCGACTCAATAACCATCAAGCACTGGGTGTTGCTTCAGCCTGTACAGGGCCTGATATGAGAAAGCAGATCCCTGAGAACTATTCGGATATGATTTTGCAGGATTCTCAAAAAGTTCTGAGAGTAAACAGGCCCTCCCCTCTGACTGCACAGATGGCAACTCAGAACTATTTTTCTAATTTCAAAGACACTGAAGAGGGGGAAGGGGATGATGATGACTATGTTGAAATAAGGTCTGAAGATGAGGGGTCTGATCTGGAGGCTTCTCAGAACCAAACAAGGAAACCGGATCCTAAATTGCACAACACGGACACTGCTCCTTCTGAAACTCTCTGTGGCAAAACTGTGTCTTGTACTCCTGCAAAGCCCACTGGCAGCAAACACACGCTTACCCCGTATCTGACTGCATACAGTGATTCAGATAAACTGAATGACTACTTGTGGAGAGTGCCATCTCCCAACCAGCAAAATATTGTCCAGTCTTTACGGGAGAAGTTTCAGTGTCTTAGTTCCAGTAGCTTTGCTTGATGCTTTCAGTCATCTCTAGCTGTACTGCCTTAACGTGAAGAGTATATACTAGGACAATCAGTACTGGCATCATGTATCTCCATATTATTACACTATCAGGCATTGTATCACAGTAATATTGTAAATAGATTTTTTAACAGTTTAGAATCCTGGAAGTTAAAAGGCCATGTGTGCACTGTCTGCTGTCTCGCTCCATAATGCAGGTGAGCTTAGGATCCCATATGGAGCCTCTGTATCTTTCTGCTGCACAGCTCAGTTTTTTGCTAAGTGTGATACCCTTTTTTTCTTTTTTTTTTAACTGTCTAACCCAGGTTTGACACTGATTCTTAAGCCATGCTACCACATGGGGACCTTAGCATTTGAACTTCTGAGCTGTGACCAGGTCTGCCCTCACAATGTCTATGTGATGACTCTGGTTGAACATGGCTGCATCCAGCTGTCAGTAGGTGTGCAAACTTCTAGGCCAGGTTCTGGTAACGACACCATCATGCTGCGTGTGCAATTGCACAAACCTGCTGCACATTACTTTTCAGAAGAGGGATTCCAAGTCTACAGGACCAATACATATGATACCAAATATGCTATGTTGATTTAGAACAGACTTGTTATGTTTTAAACAGAACCTAGTGCTAGTGCTTATGAGAGATGCTGATAGCTGAGCCTTTCTACTTGCTGGGATTGCACAGTTGGTAGAGGGCAGGCAGGGGCAGCTTCTTATGTGAATCTGTCAGTGTGAGGCCATCCTTGCCCCAGAGGGTATTTGAAACAGCAGAAGGGAGCTCTGCTGCTTGAGAAAAGATGGGTAGGCTGAGTGCTGGCTTTGTGTCTGTAGTGTCTGGGACATGCAGGTAAAATCAGAGCCCAGCAGTGGAAAGCCACTGCTTGTGGGATGGCCAAGTGCATATGGTACATGGTGACCTGCAGGTTGCTCACATCCCAAAGTCAGTAACCCTGAGAGAGAATGGGACTTGTTGGCATGCTTGAGTGAAGCATACTGAGCTCAGGCTGCAGGCTGTTTCTGCAGTAGTGCTGGTTGAGGCACAGTTTGCTTCCCCCAGGTAATAAAGCTCCAGGGCAGGGTGTGGGATGAAGGAGGCATCTTTGGAACCAGCCAGTGCTGATTGTAATTCAGTGTCTCTGTAATACAAGTAGCTGAAACATGAGAACATATTCCATTCTTTTGCAAATAACGAACAGAGTGAGTGTTCCCATTTACAACAAGAATAGACTCTCCAGTATGATGCACATTTATTCTGCTTTGTCATCGCTGTTGCACAGGTTTGGATTCTGTTACTTGAAAACACTGTACCACGGGGAAAGCCTCAGTACGTCTACACTGACCCTTCTGTGTAACTGTCATTCTGTTTTGGTGCTTATGTTCTTCAGATGATGCAGATAAAGCCAGTACCAAGTTACACATATCAGTATATAAAGGAGCTGAAGTACTGTTTTTATTCACCACGTATCGCTCCCCTCAGTTACTGCACTCCCAGACCTGCCGCCTATTTACTGCATTGGTTATCACGAGCAAAACCCAAAGCTATCGTTGTACAGCTAATTACTTGTAGAATAAGATTTAAGGACTTGAATTTCTTAGAATGGGTTAAATTATTTACCAGGTTCATTGGTTGGTCACTAGTTGCATGTACCAACTTGGTCAAACTGGCAGCAGTGATGCTCGGCGCAGATGGGACCGCAGCCAGCCCGAAAAAAAAAATTAGCATTGTACAGAATTAGGCTGCCGAGAAGTAGTGGAGCCCGTATTTATTTAATAGAGCTTGTAAAGTATTGTAAATACCCATAGAAGTTACATCTGTGCTTTGCCCACCGCGCCTCTAGCTTGTTTGGAACTCGCTACAGTGCTACGGGTGCAGCTGGGGGAAGAAAAAAAAGGATAAAAGGGAGGTGTACCAGCGCGTAACTCGTCTCCCAGGGACCATTTCATACTATTTGTAATAAACGTGGAGTATGCAACGAGCTGCGGTTCTTTTCTTTCGGGGGAGGGCACAAGCGAGCGGGGCTCCGCCGGGGCGGGGAGTGGGGCAAGGGGCGGGCGGGGCGAGCATCTCGCCCCGCCCGCCCCTTGCCCCGCTCCCCGTCCCGGCTCCGCCAGCAGCCCGCAACCCGCAGGAGGATGAGGAGCGGAGTGCTGAGGTTCTCCTTCCCGCTGCCCTTCGTCGCCGCACCGCAGCGGGCGCTGAGCGGGCTGCCGGCGGCGGGCGGCACCGAGGCACGGTAAGCGGAGCACGTGGGGAGGAGGTGCCGGCTGATGCAACAGCGGGAGGAGGAGGAGGAGGGAGAGGAAGAAGAAAAAGAAGTGTGCGCGTGGGGAGGGGGGGGTGGTTTGCGTTGCCTCCGCTGAGGGGGCTTTGGGTTGGGGTGCTGCAGGTGAGGCTGCGCGTGGGGATGTGCACGTGGATGTGTGAGCCCTCCTCTCCGCCGTGTGGCCGCTGAAGCTCAGCTGGGGCGATTGATAAGCATTCGGCTTCTGCAAGGAGGGGTGAGGGTAGTAAAACTCCCAGCTAGCGGGGGTAAATGGAGATCTCCCGTTCTTTGCGACGTCTCCTGTCCCCGCTTCTTACGTGCGGAAGGTAACGGAGCAGAACCCACGGCAGCCTGCTCGGCGATGTTTTCCAGAAAGCCTTCCCAGTGCCTGGCTGCGGCTTCTGCTGGTTCTTCCAAGAAGTAGAGCAGCAAACAGTGCTCCTCTGTCTGCCTGCTGCTCTGAGCAGCGTCCGGAAAATGGCAACGTTACGTCTGGCGGTGTCCAGGGAGTTCTGCTTCATCAGCCCGAGGACGTGGAGAACCTCACCAGACCCCGAGATGACGTGGATTGATGGCTCCTTTCTGTGCAGCCAGATAAACTTGATGAGCATAGCACGGCTGTGAAGTTTAGGGCTTATCAGAGCACTGATGTACACACTTGGAAAGGAAGGTATTTCAGCCTGTTCAGGTTTTCTGTAGCTGGCTGCTGAATGCTGCCTTTCACAATATATGGTGATTCTGGCGATTAAAAATATACATGCCCAAGCATTTTGTCTGTGCTGCTGACTAATGGAGGTTTCCCGTGACTGATGGTAGAAGGGTTTCGTGTTTGATTGGATTCTTTTGCTAGAGATGTGCCTGTGTTGTTGTGTTGCAGCAAAATCACTGAGAATGCAAGGAAGTCTTTGGCCTTTCTGAAGAGAGAACACCCACGGCTTGAGCCAACGCTTGCCATTATTCAGGTAACATCTACTTACGTGGGGCTGGTGGTAACAGATTTCTTGCGGTGCTAATTCCTGTTTGAAACGTAAGCAATGTGTGATGCAGGAAGTAACCCTGTTTCTCAAGCAAAAAGGTGGCAGTAGGTCACCCCTTCAGCTTGGAGTCTGAGGGACTGTTTTCTCTCACGTTGTCTAAGAGAATTGATAAAAGTGGTTTTAAAGTCAAAGCAGTATTTCTCAACACTTGTTTTGCTTGAAGCTGTTGCAATTCTGCAAGTAGTATTGATGGGCCTGAGAACTAGGGACTCTCTGACTACTCTCTCCTGATGCAACCCTGCCCAGGAAGGGGAAAGCCCTCCGTCTTCCTGCCCACCTGTGTCAGTGGCCAGGGCAAAAGCCTCATGGTGGCCTACAGCTCTTCACGGTGAGGAAAGGAGTAGCACCGAGCTCTGCTCTCTGTGGAAGTGTTTTGTGCTGGCACCTGGGAAGGGACAACAGTATTAGGTGTGATGGAGCAATGTTTGAGGAGAGAAGAAGTTCCATCTCACAGAATCATAAGGGTTGGAAGGGACCTCTAGAGATCATCGAGTCCAAACCCCCTGACAAAGCAGCTCCCTAGCCCAGGTTGCACAGGTAGGTGTCCAGGTGGGTCTTGAACGTCTCCAGAGAGGGAGACTCCACCACCTCTCTGTGCAGCCTGTGCCAGTGCTCCGTCACTGCACTGTGAAGAAGTTCCTACACACATTTGTGCAGCACTTCCTATGGTTCATTTTGTGACTATTTTCCCTCGTCCTATCACCACATGCTGCTGAGGAGAGTCCAGCCTCATCCCTTTGCCTCCCATTTCTTAGGTATTTATAGATGTGGATCAGATTCCCTTTGAGTTGTGTTTTTTCAAGGCTTAACAGACCCATGTCTCTCAGCCTTTCCTCATAAGGGCGATGTTCCACACCCTTTGTCATCTTTGTGGCCCTCTGCCTGACACTTCCTGGGAGATCCCTGTATTTTTTGTACCAGAAATGGGCAAATCTCATTTATGTTATGATTTAGGATGTATCGTAGAATCATAGGGTTTGGAAGGGACCTCAAGAGATTGAGTCCAACCCCCCTGCCAAAGCAGGTTCCCTACACCAGGTCACACAGGTAGGCATCCAGGTGGGTCTTGAATATCTCCAGAGAAGGAGATTCCACAACCCCCCTGGGCAGCCTGTGCCAGTGCTCTGTCACCCTCTCAATAAAGAAATTCTGTGCACATTTGTGCAGAACTTCCTATGCTGCAGTTTCTGTCCATTCCCCCTTGTCCTTGTATCACGGTCTGTGTTTCAGTTTGGATTGTTAATGTGCTTTAAGCATATATTCCTGTGGTTCCCATTTGCCCCACCTGATTTGTGTTATGAAAGTTCTGTATAACATGTGGAGTCCTCAGTCCTTCTGGATGAAATTCACCCCTCAGGTGTTCTCCAGTTAGCAGTCGCTAGCTCTAGCCTTGCTGCAGTGGCTGAAGTAGAACTCTGTGTATATTTGCTCTATTTGTACTCAAGAGGGTTTGTTTTAGTCTACTGATAGTAATCTGCTTTACTGGGCAACAAGGGCAGAGCTCTAAGGTCTGTACTGCTGTCCAAGTGACACACTGCAGTCAGAAGAGCGTAGATGGCAGTGGGATAACCCCTTGATCCAGCTGTTTGCAGCTGGCACTGCATACTGCCAATTCACTAGGGCAATGTGGAGTTTCACACTGAACCCGCTCTGGAAGTGCCTATAGATACCTTCTTTTTTTTTTTTTTTTCTCAAGCCACCTGAGCCTGATTGGCTTTGTGGTTAGTACCAGCATTTCTTGTGATCCATGTTGAGACTGAGTAGAATCTGTGCCACAGGAATAACAAAAACTTGTCTGCTACTTAATTTTATTGAAGTTCTCATCCCAGAGAAGTTGTGGAGTCTCTTTCTGTGGAGATATTCATGACCCATCTGGACACCTGCCTGCGCAACCTATTGTAGGGTGCCTGCTTTAGGAGGGGGGTTGGACTCAGTGATCTCATGAGATCCTTTCTAACGCCAGCAATTCTGTGATTCTGTGAATATAATATCTGGCATCAGGATCCTGTGTGCTGCTGGAGCTGTTTCCCTGTGACTATCAGTTGTGCACTGCCAGACTCTGCGCTGCCTACGCTGGTTGTTAGCTTGGCCTCACCATGCTCTGCAGGTTGTGGTGGGATCAGGCTGGTTTAGGGACTTAGTGCATGGGCGGAACTCTCACGGTGGTGCAACAGGGGTGACTGAACTTCAGTCACACTCCCAGTCCTGTTGGTCAGACCACTGTTGTGGGGATGCAATTCCAGAAGTTCCAGCATAAGAGAGCAGTTGGAGTGCTGTCCTTAACACACTCTGCTTTCCTTGCCTTGGGATTAGATTCACTGGGGTTCTCCATGCAGCGGCCCTCATCTCTAGACACCAGTTTTGGGGAGTGAGAGAGGAGGGTCAGTGTTGTGCCAAGGATACAGGCAATATTGAGCTC
The DNA here is from genome assembly GCA_023055505.1 of Callipepla californica brunnescens. Lineage (NCBI taxonomy): Eukaryota > Metazoa > Chordata > Aves > Galliformes > Odontophoridae > Callipepla > Callipepla californica. The sequence continues at coordinate 21,705,672 of JALIRH010000003.1, read as the reverse complement.
AGGGAGGGAGCTGGAGGGTGTCAGTATCCATTTTAAATCCTGCTGGTTTTGAATTTCTTTTTGTTCATTTTTGGTTTTTCATTTTTCAACCTTTTTTGGGGTCAGTGAATTATTACGGATTTGAACCAAAGCCATTTTGTGTGATACCCACTGCAGGTTAAACCAATGCCAAGTGAATGACATGACAGTGATGGGAAATCATTGGCACCAAGGAAATCTTGAGAAAAAAGCTACACAGGAAGTGTGCATGGAATTGTAATGAACCCTTTAAAACACTTGTTGCTGTGTTGTCTGAATTAGAAGATAGATTTTATACGAAATCATTTGGTTTTGAGAATGAATGTTTTGATTGTTTGTTCTTATCAAAGCTCCTGGCATTTGTGGAAGTCTTGGTGATCTGTTATTAGGAAGTCTCTGGTTCTGAATATTAAATCCTGTTTTATTGTGATATGCAGAAGTATCTGAAAAACCTAAAATTTGAGAGTAAGTGGTAAGCAAAAAAAGAAATGTAATAAATATGATGCAAATAGTTGTGGAGACCTCAGGGTAGGGTGACTGCTGGGTGAAATGGAGCTTCTCCCAGATGGAGCATCTGCCCAGGACACTTCTATTCTGGTTTAACTAGGAGAAGGAGCTGGTATCATCTGCTTCTCTCTGACAGAACTCACTGTAATGTGTGGTGGTCATGATTCATGTTGGTTTTGGTGGTGAGGCAAACCAGTGTGTTAAGTAGGCAACTAGAAAATACTAAGTATTGCCATTGCCCGTGTCTTTGTTATGTGTCTGGACAGAGGATGGCGTCTTCAGATACAGACTGGCGCTGTTGTCAGATGGTAAACTTAAGGTAAACAAATGACCACTCACACCTATAAAAGCCAGGCTAATACTGGCAAAATCTAAAACTAATCAAGACAAAATAGACTTGCCGGGTAACCTTGTTTCTTACGACAGTTGTTGTTGCAATACTAGTGGACACAGATATTCTCACTATGTTTCTTGTGTAGACCTGTATATTAGTGCACTAACGTTTCTCGAGTGTAAATTTATTATTTTTAAACTTTGTTTCTGTTTTGTTCCCCAAGGCATGCAAAGTTCCTTTGCTTCAAGAAATAAACAAGAACTTTGCTGAAGAGGTAAGCTTTAGCTAATGTGCTTGCTATCAGTCGTGAGCTACCAGTCTTTGGTAATTGTCATGTTTTCTTTTGGCAGGTTGGTCTACGTGTAATTCACATCTGTCTCCCTGAAGACTGCAGCAAAGATGAGGTAACCTGAAGCACTCGTTTTTGTTTTTGTCAGCAATAAATGCAAGTTTAAGCACCTCCAATTGGTCTCTGTTAACTCAAATGAGAACTGGGGCTGTTTTACATGGCAAGTGTCACTCCTGAGCAGTTGGTGTTCCAAGGAAACCTGAGGCAGAATAGTCAATCACGTTTTGTTTTTGTGTCTGGTATTTAACTGCAGCATACCCTTGTAGTTTAACAGACTGGGTCTTTTGTATTGGTGGCAAATCCGGGCTAGGGCTTGCATGTGATATCCTATCTCCTATGGCCACTCCTGTGACCTTAAATCTATTTATGGAGTTCTTGATTCTTGCCCAGGTTTTACTTGGGGGAAATTAGATATTAACTGATTTGGAGTGGTGACAGGGAACTGAATTATTTTTCCCAGATAACTAATGAGAGGACGAGAGGGAATGGCCGCAAGTTGTGCCGGGGAAGATTTAGATTAGATTTGAGGAACAATTTTTTCTCTGAAAGAGTGGTCAGGCACTGGAATGGCCTGCCTAGGGAGGTGGTTGAGGCACCGTCCCTAGCGCTGTTCAAGAAGGGTTTAGATGAGGTGCTGAGGGATTTGATTTAGTAGCTTGGTGGGTAGGGATGGTGGAGGGAGGATGGTTGGACTAGATGATCTTGCAGGTCCTTTCCAACCTTATGAATCTACTGTTTATTGATCTTGAAATGTTTAAAGTATGCATTACAAAAATTCATCCGTCCCAAATCACTAAAAAAGAGCTTCCTTCTTACCTTGTTAAGGCATTAGCTTGAAGGTACAGTGCTTGCATCAAGTATGTTCTAAATATAGCAAACTATACTAACAGATACAGTCTCGAGGTCTCTGATAGCAAAAAGAACAAAGGAGTTTGTAGTAAAAGATGCCTCTCTTCCCAACTGGCCTTCTTGTGCCTGGACGATTTAATAGTGCTGTATACCTGTGGATTTTGAGTACTGTTTTGTATTTGATACACTTTGTTTTTAAAATGTTACTGTCTTGCACTGTGATCTCAAAAGAGGCTTCCCCAAGTATTAAGCAGAACTTTCCACTTTCTGTTATTGTTTTGAGGGGAATGTTTAGTTGGAGAGCCATGTAAGAAAGCTGGGCTTTTGAAATGAAGATCAAAATAGACATTGTTATGAGTTTATCTGTTCAATGATGGTGGGAAATAGGTGGAATTTAGTGAGTATAGAGCAGCAGTTGCTGTTCCATTTGGAGTAACATCTTAGGAAGTGCCTGAACTATGTAAGTAAGTGGGAAAAGGGGGAATTTTTTTCACTTGAGGTAAGCTACTTTTAACAAAGTTGTTGTTTGCTTACCTCTCCTGTTTACTTGCTGTGATGATGCTTTTACAATCTGACCACTACAGAGCAACACATATCACTAGGAATCAGTACTGTACTTTAGATATCACAGAGTTGAAGGGGTTTGAAGGGATGCCTGAAGATTCTCTAGTCCAACCCCCCTGTTCAGCAGGCAATATGAAGCGCTCAAGGGCAGTTAGTGCAGAGTAAAATGTTGAACTTGACCAACTGTGAAAGGTTTGAACTCGCATTTGGTTCAGTACCTGAAGTTCATATTTATTTGTGCAATGCCTTTTCAAAGTGACAATTCTTTGTAAGATCAATGTCAGGTCTTAGGGTCAGGGTGCTTTTGATGAGGAAAATCAGTAACAGTATATGCTGTTGTAATAAAATGGATTTTCTCTTTGCTCTTCTGTTCAAATAATTGTTCTTTTAACATTACAGCTTTTCATATACGGTCTCTGTTGGGACAAAAACTGTTCCTACTTCGAACTAAGTTTTCATCAAAAATTCTTGTTTCTAAAAGCATCCTCTAAAGCTATTACAATGTTAAACTTTTGCTGAGGTTTTTGATGGTGAAGGACAAAATGTTGTTGGCAGCTTAATGTCACACAATGTGTTGGCTTTGTAAAATGTTTGTAATAGAGCCAGGGTGGCTTAATTTGGTAAACTGTAGAAACGTAGAACAATGGAAGCAAGTTATTACTTCTTTTCATTCAAAAGTATCAGTAGTGTGTTGGGGAAGCAAAGGTAGCCATAGATGTGTTATTAAAAAACAGTTTTTATCCCCTTGTAATTAGATTCTTCCATTTTCTGCTTTACTGATTCTTACGCTTTTTATTGACTTCCTAGATTGTCAGTGAAATCTTGAGGCTTAATGAGGATCCTAATGTGCAGGGCCTTGCCCTTGACCTCCCAGAAAGCTTGTATAGCAGCAAGATATTAAATGCTGTGAAACCTGAGAAGGATGTGGATGGGTAAGTGAACCACTGAGGGGATGATTTCTTTGTAAAAATCAATTGTCCCCAATGCATTTCACTAATGGATTCCTCAGTCAAAGTGTCCAGATGTGTTATTGAGTAGTGATAAAAGGAGCAACTGAATCTATTCAGAGTCTTTTTCTGGAGTCACACTGATCATTATCTTTTAAATCTTTATATGCTATGCATTCAAGGCATTATCTTTTCAAAGAAACAAACAAACAAATTTATTTATTTATTTATTTATTTAGTGTGTGTGTGTGTATAACTTAGTTAAGGTACTTCAGTGATTGAGTAATACAAACGGTAGTCACACAGTTGTCCTGAACACAAATCCCAAAATGTTTGCAAGAGGGATTGATGGAAAAAGTTGCAGGAGAGGTTTCAGTTTCCTTACAGCACTTTCTCTTGGTGGGAGAGCAAGCTGTAATGGCTTGATCACACTGGCACAACTTTACAGTCAGTCTTGAATTGCACTGCTCCCTGGAGATGCATAGATTTCTAGGTCACCATTTTGGGAAAAATCTGAGCATCTTGGAAATTAGTTGACTCTCCATTGTCTGGAGTGCTGGAGGTTAACAGTAACACTTGAGCAGAAATGCTTTCTGTCTTCTCATCAGCTTGTGTCATCCCAGAAGGAGGCGTTACTCCAACGCAGCTTTGCTCCAGCAGTGAGTCACTATGGTGTTTTGCTCCTCATGCCACTTGTAACTCACCACATAGAGAGCTGTGTGTGTGTGGTGCGCTCGTGTACCTTGTTCCCGCTCTTGGGCCACTTTCTGGTCTCTCTTGAAGACTAACATCTGTCTAATAGGCATGCAGGATGGTGCAAATTAGCCATGTAACATGGCTGTTGAACGATTTACTTATGAGATGTTTGCTCTTGGGATTATTCATGGTACAGACTTTGCTGAGGATTTACATCACACAAACTTCTTTTATTGCTATTCTTTCCTGCTGCAGGTTATCTGATGTAAACCTGGGATGCTTGTTACGTGGAGAAGACTGTGACTATTTGGTTTCTCCTACAGCTGGTGCTGTGATGGAGCTTCTTGAAGAGCTGGGTGAGTTGTTCTATCATGAGTACAGTATTAATTATAACATAGCTAAAATCTTAGCATTCTCACCATGTTTTATTTTCTGATTTGTTTTGTTTTCCTATCTGGAACGTATCTGTTTCCTTTCAGTGAAGAACCTCAGTGAGATCTGCATGTAATATTGGTAGAAATGTACATAAGGATGTAAACATTACCAGGGATTTTATGTGCCAATTTTGATTACTGTGAGCATTTGAAAAAATCCAGGTCTGCCTGTGAATAGCTGCTGAGTATATCCTTTGTTTTGGGTTGGATAGCATAAGTGCTAGCAATGAAAAGGCAGATTTAAACTGGTGGCTTTGCAGCTTGTGAAGATGATGCTGGTTTGAGGCTATGTTTCAGAAATAGCCTCATGGCAATCAGCGTTGTTGAGACAAGGATTTATGTAACAGAACTGTAAACATATGGTCAAGTGTACTTTGTAACATATATGAGTGGAAAGATGTGTGGAAAAAAAAAAAATAGCAGTGCACCAAAAAGGCAGTATTTGCTTACTGGAATTGGAGAGTCCCAAGGGAACAACTTAACCTGTGGTTTGTATTGCTCCGTGGGCTTCAAGTTGCATTTCATGTTGTGGCTGAAGGGGAAGCATTGGAGCTATTGTGTGAGGATGTGGTTTGCTGTCTGGTCCTGGGGGTATCAGATGAATGCTGTATGTGGGTTGGTGGGGCTTGGTGCCAGTTGCATGCTGTAACACCTTGTGTTTGTCCTGCAGATGGGAAGACAGTACTGCTGGTGGGCATCAGTGGGGCCTTGGGGTCCTCCTTGCAATGCCTGCTGCAGAGGCGGGGAGCCACCACCACCAGCTGCCACTGGAAGTCACCTGGGCTGCAGAGCAAGGTGAGATCTCTCCTCTGACATCCCTCAGACACTGATCTGTACAAGCTCCCTGGGGAGGTGATTTTTCCCCTGCTGTTACACCACTGTGGCACTGGAGCGTGCTGGCAGCCAGCCTACATGGGCTAGGGTGGCTTTTCCCTGCTTATTCAAAAACAGTACTCTGACAGACAGGCACTTGTACTGGAAAATATATATTGCGGCTGCTGTAATCTTTTTATTGAGTCCTTGTAGCTGTGAGAGGAAGAATGCAAGGTTACAGCTTGAAACAGCTGTGTGCAGATTTCCCTTTTTCCTTCTGTCTCTGCAAGAGAGAATCATAGAACAATACAGTCCTCGAGGTTAAAAAATACCACTGAGATCACCCAGTCCAACTGCCAACCTACCACCACAGTCCCTCAGTGCTACATTCACGTCTTTGTTGATCACCTCCAGGTGAGACAACACCACCTTTCTGGGCAGCCTATTCTAATACCTTACCACTCTTTCTGTGAAGATACTTGTCCTAATAGGCAACCTGAACCTCCCCTGGCACAGCTGAAGGCCATTACCTCTTGTCCTATCTCTAGTGTTTGCTCGACTGTATCTTTGTCATCTATATGGAATCGCTTGCTTTGAGTTGTCTTTCAAATCTGTAATGCTGCCTTTTTTGTGGCAAGGGGTTTCGGGACCTTCTCTTCATTTTTGAAGAGACTTATAAGAGGATTTGAGAAGTTCACAGGTCTGAATTCAAAGGATCTCATATACTTCACATTGCTGGTTGCTTTTTGCAGAGCTTTTATCAGCAGTTTCTAAATTGATCTGGCTTCCTGCTGATTTTTCCATTTTGTCCCACAGTCCCAAGTTTCATGAACTTGGGGATGTTCTGTCCCTGTTCCATACAGTGACCGTCCCCTCTCATTGCACAGTGCAGGCCACACGGTGGCAGCCAACTCAATGTGATGGTGTCTGGCTGGTGCGCTGGAGCCCAAAGCCAGGAGGAGGAAGCACCCGAGAACAGCTGTGACAGTTTGAAAAGTCTTTTGGCAACACCGTGTTTTCACAGCTGCTGGTGTTTTTGTTAAACTTATCTCATTTCTGTGCTTTGAGTGACTGACAAGGCTTAGGAAATGTGTGCTCCTCTCCAAGATGGAAGTGTGATGATGTTTGCCATTCTTATTGGATTTGAGGACTGCTTTGTGCTGGATTGGGAAGTGCTGTGGTACCAGAGGTAATTCTGCTAGGTCATGGCAAAAGGCTTGGACCTGAACACAGTTGCTGTGCTGTCTTCCTGCGGGAGAAAGATCTGTTTCCTCCCTTCCAGATGCTTTCCCATCATCAAGCCTCGCTGTTTGGCATTCCACATAGCTCACCTCTCACAGCAAATCACTGATGGGAAACAGAATATGAGGCTGAAGTAGGAGGAAGCTGGAGGCTCTGCACATCAGTCTTCCTGAGTTCATTTTAATTTTTGGCAGCAAAGGAGATTCTGCTTTGCCTGGGGAACTCATCAGCGGTGCTCTGGGGAAACTTACCTTCCTCTTCTTTATTTGTAAGCTTACCTGTGCAACCTGGGCTAGGGAGCTGCTTTGCCAGAGGGGTTGGACTAGATGATCTCTAGAGGTCCCTTCCAACCCCTATAATTCTGTGATTCTGTGAAGCCTACAAGTGTCACCAGTAACCCTGAGTACTGTTCAGCCTGACTCTTGTAGTTTTAACTCTGGGTTGTAGGTTATGTTGAATGTGTGCACAGGACATTGTCTTGTATAGCGCTTCCAGAAGCCTGACAGTCAAAAACCAAGCACCAATTTTTTACACAGCAGCTAGGCTCTGCTGCCTTGTGGCAACCTGTGTTTGCAGTGTGACACTGCTAGATAACGATAAAAGTTTATAGCTGATGATAAAAGTTTATTTTCTCTTGCTTTGGTACGCTAGTTAAGCAAAAGCAGTTTAAGGTTGACCAGGTTTCTTCTCTTGAGAATTTTTTAATTGAATTTCAATTAAGCTAATGTATTAGTTGATGCGGACATTTTTCCAAGACTTGGAAGAATTTACTCACAATTTATTTTTCTGCACAGTACTCTGACTTCAGATGTGGTTGTACTTTTCTGCTCCTTCCTCTGAAAGTTATGCTTCTGCAATAGCATTCTTTGTGCTGTTTGTAGTCATGATGTATGATAGTGTAATAATTTCACTCTCAAAGTGAGAAATGAACTTGTGAAGAGTATGAACTTTTCATTGAGTTGCACTTGTTTTGCAGTACATAACAGCAGAATTAAAATGGAGTTTAAGGTTAGATATGTCTTTTGTGTCTTAGTGCTCATTTGCACTGAATCACAAATCCCAAACTTAATGACATAATACTTTTTTTAAGCAAGTATTGTTACCTTTTTGAAGCATTGAGCATTTTATTGAACATAGGTAAGATGTTAGCCTTCTGCTGAGATTTGCATAAATAATTCTTCAAAGTATAGTTGCTGCAGTAAGTCTGAAAAATGATCTGGTGACTTAATTTCAGGGGATTCTTACCAGGTAGTTCCTTTTTTTTTTTTTTTTATTTTTATTTTTTTAACAAACTAGAGTTAACTCACTGTTACAGGCAAAGAATAAGAACTGGTGTTCTTAATCTTTTATCATATTAGAATTAAAATAAGTTTTCTTGTTGCAGAACTGAAAATCAGTATATCTGTACAATTAGAAATAGAGAACTTGTTTATAAACGATTGGTTGAGAAGTAGGATGGGGTTCAGCTGGAGTAAATGAATAGGAGTTTCTTTCTCATGTTTGGGAAGATACTCTTGTTGACTGCACTCTCCTTTTTCTTAGGGCCAGCATTTAAGCTTCAGGTTGTTTGACATCTCTTAGTCACTCACTGTCTTATTTTCACAGTTTTGATAAAATGAAGAGCCTTGGTAATTGCAGAAAGATGCATTTCATGCTGCTAGATATGAGTGAAAAGACAGAGCATTGAGAACAACCGTGCAGATCCTGTGAAAGGAGAGGAATGAGAGGCTGCTCAGTTTCTAATGACATTGCTGTAGGTGTAGTGGGTTTTTCTGTTTCATAACTTTGCATGCACCATAGCAGTATCGTACAGCATGCTTCACAGGAAGAGACTTCAGCCTGCAGTAGAGGTGACAAGCAGAGGGACTGATGGGGAGGAAGGGAGCAGGTGGCACTATGTACCCAGTTAGTACCTCCAGCTGCAGCCAGAGCGTCTGTGCAGGTCAGTTGTGGAAACTGAGAATCCACAATGTTTGGTAACAAGGCTAAATATTGTAGACTTTTATTCTTTTGTGTTCCTTCTGCTTTCATTTTCAATTCCTGCATCATATTTACAGGAAGTGTCTGCACATTGGCATTATGAGTGAGACAGAGAGCACCTTGTAAGGCACAGTGGATCATTTTGTAGGATCAATGCAATTATTTAGAAGCAAAGAAAAACAAAACAAAATGTTTGTGCAGGCTTGATGACAAACTGGTCTTTCAGTTATCTGGAATGTACAGTTACTCTGTACTATTATCATTAACTACTTGGCTTGAGTGTCTGCATTGTTGTTTTAACATTTGCTAATTTATCTTGGGAATGGGTGGTTCTTCTTAATCTGCTTCTACTTAAATCTTGGTGGAGAGAGCTGTATTTTGTTATGAGGTAAGGTTTCTGACTATTTGTTGGCATGGCTCTTCCCATCTGAAACAATATTTACTGGTGAGAAGGCAGAACATGACTTGAGTATTGCCTTACTCTGTTTCCAACCCATTGCCTAGCACGCTGTGGATGGTTTTGTGTGATGCTGTTGCTGGTTCTGCTCGCCATGGTCTGGGACACAACACTTCCAGCAGCAGCACTGCCTGATGGGTCACCTCGCGGCCACCTGTCAATAGCTCCTCAGCCTCCTGGCAACAGTTGCCTGACGCATCTGGTTCCGATCAGATGCATCCTCTGTCTGGAGACTGCGCAGCATGTTTGTGAGGGAGGTTGGATGTGATGATTTCATAGGTCTTTTCCATCTCTAATGTCTGTGATTTATTTCTGATTTAGGAGATAAAGCCTGCGCATGCCTCCCAAGGCTTTAGTGATTTACGAGCAGTCAAAAGACTAGGTTATGGCAAAACGGGGAGGGGAAAAAAAAAAAAGGAAGGGCAGGGACATGACTTCTTTCAAGGGAAATCAAATTGCCCCAATGGAGATGAATCTCTTCCAAGGACATCCAAAATTCTTAAAGCAACTGTTTTACTTCCAGTGGACCCATTCTTCCAGTCAAACAAGTTTCTGGATGGTATTTAAAATAGAAAAAAAAAAAAAAACACCAAGGGAAGAAAAAAACAACAAATGTTTAAAGTATTTGTTATATATATATATATATATATATATAATTCACAGACTCTCCAGCTAACTTTATAAAAATTTGTGCATAAAAATACTTGCTTACAGCAAGAGAGTTGAATTTATATTTCTCCTTTTTTTTTTTTTTTCCCTCTCCTTTATATTTACTTATTTTTTGAAATGAGGAAAAAGTCAGGCTGGATAACTGAGCAACCTGATCTTGCTGTAGGTGTTTCTGTTCGTTGCAGGAGAGTTGGACTAGATGGTCTTTTGGGGTCCCTTCCAACGTGAGTGATTTTGTGATTCTACAACAAGGAAATCATTGGAGGAAGGCTGTGAGCTCAGTGCATTCTCAGCCTGTAGGACAACTGTTCTGTGCCCTGTGATATTTTTTTTTCATGGAGGCAGTAGGGTAGGGCAATGAGGTGGAGGATTTGTCTATTTTTTTTTTTTTCAGTGAACTTATGGATATGGCCAACTTCATCCATCTGATGTGTTAACATTGTCTACAAAATTATTTATGTTCAGCTGTTAACATTTTTTAACATAATGATTCGTAGTCATAGAAATGAATGTTTGGTCAGTTGTTTTCTGTCACTATAGTTACTTATGATAGAATTGATCTGATATATGTTGCCTGAAAAATTGTCAAGATTATCTCTTGTTGCAGCAGCTCTCAGATGTTTCATAGCTTCATGATGTGAAGCAGTGCCTGAAGCTCAGAGGCTTAGCATGGAATGATGTTCCTAACCATCAGTATATGAACTTAACTGCAAAAACACTGATTACATTTTTGTTACAAAAATACAGGATACATGTACCTGGATATAATCAGTTTTTCTCTGTGTTGCTGTTATGGTAGCAGCTGCCTTCTTCTGTGGGAGAGATTTGCTTCTTGTACTGTTGGTACACAAGTGTATTGTACAGAGACATTTTATCCCAATTTGCTTGCAAATTCCACACTATAATTTGACTTGACTCTGGTCAAGTGTTACTACTTATGTGATCTCCTAGGAGTGGCACGTATGCTGATACTTGCAGCAGACACAGAAGTGTAGGCAATTTGGATAAGGCTAAATGGCTGTTGAGACTGTGTGTTTGCAGGCAATTATTGGACTTCTAGTTGAAGCCTGAATTGGCTTGTAGCGTTAGTCATCTGTCAAGCAAGTAAACCTTCTCCCACACATTTGGCTGTGTTTCCACATGTGAATCTCTGAGGAGGGCTAGACCATCCATGTGTCCTCTAAGGAGATGAAGCTTTCTTAGCTTTCTGCCTTTTCCGACACAGTTTCCCTCCTGAATGCTTAGCTGTGCCAAAAACGTGCTATCCTGATAGAATTTGTAGCTTTTCTTTCTTGGCAGGAGTGCTGGGCAGAGTTGCATCAGAGCACTTTTGGCCAAAAAAAGAAGCTGGAACACTTGTCAGACACAAATCAGTTCACAGAGTGGTTTGAGGGGATTGTGACAGTTGGCATTTATTCACATTTTTTTCAAAAAATTTCCAAAATATCTCTTTCTCTGATACAGTGTTTTGGATCAGTGCTATGCCTATATTTCCTGTTTGAGTGGATCTTTATACATCTGCCTCTGGTGGTGTCTCTTCTCACGTTGATTCCAATAATTATTACAGAGCCCTGTTTCAGAACAGGGAGGAAAAACACTTATCTCTTTGATTGTACGAATTTTTGAGTAAGCATTTTTTGCTCCAACGTCTGTAAGGTTGAACTAAATCAGAGGCACCGATTAGCAAACATGAGCTGAGAAAGGAAAAGAAGCTTTAATTGGTCTTCATCAAAAGCATTGATGTTTGCAGATCAGGTCATCTTGTCTTTCTGATTGCTGTCCAGGTTTTTTCTTTCAAATAAGCTGACTATACTCTTTGTAATTACCTACTTACTGTATTTCAGTTGTTCTTTTTCTTAAGTCTCTCCAAATTTCTTTATTGGGCAGTACTTTGAACAACAACGGGGCTTATTAGTAGAAAATGAATAATTCCCATAAAATGTTATTGGTGCTGTCTCTGACTCTCCTTCCTCATTTTTCAGGTGCTTTTTATTTCTTCTTTTACGATTTTAGATGCTATTTTTCATAAATGTAATTTGTAGCAAGAATCCAGCCACCAGTTTGAGTTTTGTTTGCAAAAAATCTGCTCAAAACATTCGTTATTACTTATGTAATTTGAAAATACTTTTCATGTTCCAAAATGTTCTTTTAAGATTAAATACCTTTTTTGGGCTTTTCATAGTTTCATCATACAGATGTGGTGATAGTCGGCAGTCCGAAGCCTGACAGTGTTCCTGTGAGCTGGCTAAAACCTGGAACCACCGTCATCAACTGTCCTCCTGACTTGCTGTCAGGTAAGCAAAGCTATAAGTGAACAGTTCTTGCAAGTGATGTACAGTGAGCCTTTGAGAAGAGTGTGTTGTGTGTTGGTGACCACACATTGTGATTAAAAGCTACATCTTTGGGAGGGAGCCTTTGACAGTGGGTGTTTGTACAGGGGGGATGAATGCATGTCTCTCTGATGTGTAAATAAGAAAAAGATGTCAGGTGATGGAGGAGATACTGAAATAGGTTCTTCACACCAGGATTGCTAAATAAGCAATGATACCATGGATTCATTCAGAGGTCATTGTATGACCTGTTATTTCAGCGTTGGTTTGTACAGCATGTCATCTTTTGAATTTTGTTGTCTCAGCTGGAGCACAGGGAATAAGCAAGATAGGAAGAATATTTGTAAAATGCAATGCGGAGAAGAGTGAATCTAGAGAAATAGCGTGCATCTCAAAACAGGCAAAATGTCCCCTGCAGCTGTTACTCATACAAAATAAGTCTGGATTCCTCTTTCCCCACTCCTTCTAATATAACCTGGTGGGAGAGGAGGTGTAGGTTTTCTGTTAAGAAGTGCTGCAGAATCTTATTAGAAACAAAACTAAGAAAGCTTCACTAAAGTTACTATATTCCACTGCTAAAATTGCATTTCCTTTAAAATTCCTTCAACAACTGTAAGGGTCTTTGGATATTTTCTGTTTTTCATAGTACACATACCAATTCGATTGTTTGACCTGATGGCACTATGTTGTAAGAGAATAGAAAAATAAAGAAGTAAATGACAAATCTAGCAAACCACAGTAACTAATCACAGGTGTGCAGTGTGCTTATTAACATCTATAGATGTAAAACTGGAGAAATGGTCATAAGAACAAGGAGAAATAATTGTATGATTGTTAAACTAGATATGTTTTCTGAGGGTAAATTAAGCAGACACTTCTAGTGGAATTACTTCAAGACCAGGTTTGTAATAAGGCAGCTGCTGTTCCCATCCAAAGTGTGGCCTTAGCATGAGATGCCTTTTGTTGTCCGTCTTGATATACTCTTGATTTGAAGATATGCTGCAACTATCCAAAGGTATTTGGACATTTCTTCTCCCAGAGTCATGCCCTGACCTTCACGAGGATCTGAGGGGGAGTGCACCAATCCTTATCCCTTACTAATGCTGCACAACTTTTCCAAAAATAATTAATGTTTTCTTCTACCAAGGAGGAGTGGAGGGAAATCAGATATGCTAGCGTAGTGATTAGGAGACTCTGATTCTTCGGTGCTTGCTTGTTTTGCGCAGGGTCAGTGGGACATAATTGTTAAGTATTTACAGAAGTCTGTTGAGCAGGCACAGTAACCTTAATGGGTATCTGGTCTATGAGTGTAACGCTCTTTCATAAAATAGGAATGGGGATTAAAAAAGGGAGAGGCACAGAGAGAATGGAGGTAGAGCAGTGAACACCTATAAATATATGAATGAAAAGAAGTGACCCTTCCTCACTTCAGTCCTTTTCAGCAGGAGTCACTGGGTTGTCCAACTTGGGGAGAAGCTACGGGTCTATGAATGCAGAATGGGGTAAAGCCCTTGTAGCCTGAGAGGGCAGTGCTTGAGACTGAACTCCTCTGGCTCTGTGTGCTGCTCGTGGAAATCTTGCTTCTTGATATCCAGTTGCCACATTTCATTGCAAGTGAAGCCTAGGTCTTCCCTTCACAGACCCAAAACTTGCACACTGTAACCTCTTGACATGGCTTTAAGGTACCTGTGTCTCAAGATCTATCTGCTCTGTAGAGTCATTTATAATATCAGTATTTCCCTTAAAAAAAATAAAATAAAAAAAAAGTGCTGTTGGGAAAATAGAATTAAAATATCTGAAATGTTCATGTACCAGAGCAAAACTCAAGGTGGGAAAGAAAATACTATGTGCCAATGGAACTTTTTGTGTTTTTCATGTTGCAGCAGTCATCTGTGTTAAGTACAGTGTTTCTTTGAGAAGGCAGTATGAGGTATTAAAAAGATAGTTTAAAACTAAACTTATGTACCAAGTGTTCATCTGCTTTTATGCTTATGCTTTTGAGGCTGTCAAAAACTTGGAGAAACTCTGAAACAACAGCAAAAACACATTGTGGTAGCTTTTAGAAATGCTGGCCTGTGGACTTGCTGGAATGAGTACATGAAACGCAGGTGTCTGTCTGACAGGAAGAATGCACTTAGTTTAATTGCAAGGTATTTATTAAAAGTATATTTTGGAGTAGTTATGGCCTTGGAGAAACCAAGGCTCTTTACTCTGACAAGTGACTGTTCACTTTCAATGCATAGTGAAATCTGTTTGGCTGGCATGCTCAGAAATTGTTATAGGTTTTCTTTTGCTTTAGAAGTCTCCAACTCAACATTTGTGTTGGGGTCACAGGTACTGTATGGAGCCTGAAAGCAACAACGGGTGTAAAGTAACTTTTATCGTTGCTAAATCGTGGATAGATTTCTACCTCATGTAGTTATACACGTAACTTAACACATAGGCATGTTTCAAAAGCACTCCTAAATTTGCAGGGATGTGGTTATATTAGGTAGCTATAGTGATAACAGCCAGGAGAGTAAGATCTAAAGGTGCTTTCTCCAAAATGATGGCATTTTTCTCCTTTTAAAATAAAAAACTCAAAATCTGATCAGATGCTTTAAAATGATTGCAATTCTAAAATTGTTGGCAGTACAACATCATATTCTGCTGCACTAATGATTATGGGATTATGGAATCTAGTGCCTCTTGCAGGAAAATACTTGATTTGTGAGTGTATAGAAACGAAGAATGAGTTTCGAAACAAAAAAGAGCCAAGATTATTTGGGATTTGATGACCAGCTCCATTAAGATCACTAAAAAGCTCAAGCCCACGTGGTTTAATTATCTAAGTGGGAAACGTGACCTTTTCTCACCTCTCCGTTCTAATCCAATCTGCCTGCCTGTATGGCTGTGTGCTGCCAGTAGATGGTCCTTCGTCAGGGTGAAGCAGAGGAGGGAGCACAGTGCCTGCAGTTCAGCTGATCTTCTGGCCAAAATCCAAGGCAGAGACATTTTCCAGATGGGAGTTGGGATAATGCTATCCTGAATGAGCTATTCCAATCCTGTGGTTGTCCTCTTAGCTCATGTGTGCTCTGGCTTCACCTTGACTTTGTAAAAGTCTGGTTAGTGTTAGTATGGTAAGTGCATAGTGTAGGCAGGCTGGGAGATGCACTTTATTGAAGGGAAACATCCAATGCCAATATGTATTTACATGCATGCTAGTTTGGTCCTGATAAAGAAATCACGTCAAGCCAAAAAACCCAAGAAGTTGAGATGTTTCTGTAAAGCACAGCTGTCTGAAAAGAGATTTTGAACTCCATTCTTCCTACTTCAGTTGTCTCTCTGGCAGCTCTCCCAGCCCTGTCTCAAGGCAGCAATGCTTAGCTTATGACTCTGATGGGTTCTTCCAGTAAAACTCCTGTGCTTGAGCTGAATGTATTTCCAGAAATTACTATTATTTTTTTTAAGAGTGTGTTAATACAAAAAAAGTGGGCTTTTAGATGTGTTCTGGGTTTAGTGTCAGGACTGGCCTCCTACTGCCCAGTTAGCTTTGGTGCTAAAGTGTGAATATCTGCTGGCAAGGTAGGTTAAGGAAGGGTCTGACAGTGCACTAAGCAAGGCTGGGGGTGTCTGCAGGTGAGCCCCTGCCTTTCAGTGATGGTGCTGCAGCACTACTGCTGGGTACCTACTGGGCCTAGCCCAATGCTCCCAAGCTCTGCTGCCATGGGGAAAGTGGCTCTGAGATGGGGCGGACATTTTGTGATAGCTGCGGGCAGGGTGAGTGCAGGGAGAGCTTGGCTAGATCAGGGTCTGTGCTCCAGTTCTCCTCCAGGAGAGAGGCTAATGCTGTCGCTGTACAGTTATTGTCTTTTATTGTAATTATGTCTACGCCCTTCGGAATGAGGCAAGGGCTGTGCAATGCCCATAGAGACTGGGATGTGAATTTTGTCTTGGAGAAACTGCATCTAGATAAAAGTCAATAAGCAACAGCAAAAGTGCAAGCCAAAAGGAGGGTTCTGGGTAAATGACAAATGGTATGTTTAGTGAGGGTAGCTAATGTATGGCTATTGTATAGTACGTTGCCACTAGAAACAATCATAACTGTCTTTAAAGTAGGAGTCACTCTGCATTGTACAGCCTCTGCAGACTACATGCATTTAACAGCACGTTCGTGAAGATAACTTTTTGCTGTTCAGGGGCTTTTTAATGGTCCCGTACAGAATTTTCACTTAATTTTGTTGTTCACTTTCACTGCAATGTATGTATGGAAAAAAAAGACGATCTTTACCATGCTCACGTATGTGTTTTGTTAAAAAATATGCTGAATGAAAAACCTGTCAAGCTTTTTTTTCTTTTTTTCTTTTTACCCCCTTGCTTTACCCTTTCCTTCCCTCCCATCAAATGCAATTGGACCCTGGATTTGATCTCTCTTGCTCCCAATCTTCTTTTTCCCTTATATTGTATGTTTTGTCATATGCATGTGTAGATTTGCAAAATACAGTTCAGGGCATACAGTTGCTCTCTGATTTTTCACTGTATCAGCTCTTTCCGCTGATTTCAGTTGAAGCATTGCAGAAGCTATAATTTTGGCAGTGGTATTATTACCTTTCAAATCAGCATTATAATTGCTTTGTCTGGGGTTAGCTTCAAGTGTACCTGTTCCCACTCACAAAAAGCCTCATAATTTGTTTGTATGACATTCTTATTTTACAGGGAAACACAACTATGGTCAGAAAAACAGCAATACTACTGAAAATGCAGTTTGCTCTCTTGCAGTAGCAATGCGAATGCAGGTTGGTGTAACTTCAAATGTGGTAAAACTTGGTGCTCTTCCTGTAAATTCTAGAAACTGCTTCCACAACTTCAGCTTTTTCATTTTTGTTTTTCTCTTTTGACAGTTCTACTTACCTCTCCTTTTAATAGCAATTCTTAATCAGTTGAGGTGAGTCATGCTGGTTGCATTTAGTTACATTAAAAATCAAACGTGTTACAGCTCTGATGACTGTAGTAAAGCTTGCCAGAAGCACTTTTATCAATAACCTAATGTTACTTGCTCTTACAAGGCCACAAAGATTATTTATTCTTGCACACATTTTTTGTCCTGTGATGGATAGAAGGTCCAGAAATGTGTTGTTTTATTTGGAAGCAACATGAGTCAGTCAGTGAGCAATTAATATCTTCCATTCTCAGTTTAGGCACTCAAAGATTTTATTCTAGTTAATTAGAGATCTTTTTTTCTGTGACTTATGTGTTAATGGCCTTGTCTCCTTTTGAAATCTGAACAAACAAAGGCACAGTCATAGAGCAGCAGTTGTTTTTTCCTTCATCCTGAAGCCATGAGATGGAACGATTATTTTAGTTGGTTTTTTTAATTAGCTTTTGCCATAAAAGGTTGTTTTGACATACTCTCAACATCATTTGAAATTAGTATTCAATATTTATGGTACAGCTAGTGTGTGCTGATTTCTTGTTTAAAAACAGAACATGGTAAAAAGTACAGAGCGATGGATCCAATCCCAGCAGCTCAGGAAGTGGGATCTCCGCTGCTTGAAGCTTCAGCCTCTCTCACCAGTGCCTAGGTAATATGTGGTTTTGGTTTTGTTGTTCTTTTGTTTCTTTTAATTTCTTATTAAAAAACAAAAAGAAAACAAAAAACAAAAACAAAAAAAAACCACAACAGCCAAGTGTTAAATGTGACAATAAACCTAAATATATCCCATATCTAGTTTCTCATCTGCCTACCTTGTCTACATGTTGCACTTTTTGCTGTACGCCTTCCTGTGACCATGGTTTTCTGATTCTTATTAATGTTTATTTTTATGATGTGTATTGTTACTAACCTTTATTTTATAAGACCTAAAATTGATAGGTTTCACTGAGGGAGGGAGGTAAAGCCTTGTTGGACATCAACAGAAATACAAGGTTTAAAAAGTTCTAGTACTGAATCACTCAAATGGAGGAGAGTTTATAGATCTACTTAAGGCCCTTTCATTTCAACGGCATTTGAAATTGTTTTTATTTTCTTCCCTCAGAAGTATTTTCTTCTGTTAAATTTTTCATATCTAGATGTGAGGAGCAGGAAGCACATTTATTGTTACAACTGGAATATTTCCCATTAATTTCTATCATTAACCTCCCAAAGCCTGTGTGAGGGTTTCTTGTCAGCCCTAGTGGAGTTGCTGACACCTCCAAAGTTTCAGGCAGTCTGATCTCTTGGCTGTGCTCAAGTAGTTGCTGAGTATTGATTGTGGTGGGTGGCAAGGAGGGGAGCCATGAGCTTTAAAGGAGATTTTGCAATGAGGGAAAACTTTTGATATTTGTGTGTCCATATTTGTGTGCCTGCACCTGAATCCAATTGCTGTGTTTTTGAAAGGCTGTAGCAAACTATTTTCTTTTGAAGCACTTCAGTTCACTTTTTGCTGCCTCTTACAACCTTCTAATGGGAATGGACACAACTTGCAATTTAAACTAGAGACCCAAAAAGAATGAGCTTTCTGTCGTTAGCAGGGCCACAAAAGGGAAGAAATTCTTGAGCTTTCTCTGGGCCAACATGTAATAGCACTCTGAGAGTTAAAGTTTGAAAAATATGTCCTTGAATAATATAGTTAAACACTAGATTAATGCATGTGTTATCATGAGCGTGATGGCAAAAAAAAAAAAAAAAAAAAAACTCTCCAAAAAGCATTCCCACCCTCTCTATGGCTGTGTTATATTATATACATATATGCATGTTTAATATACAATGCTATAAAGTACAACTCATTATAGGGCTTACATTTATTTGATTGCTCTATAGCTTTATGTCTCTTTTGCCTTTTAAATGTAAAATATGGTATCAGATGGAAAGTATCCTGCAATGAAATAGAGTCTTATAGTAGTACGCAATGTTGCATGGAAGCAGATGGAGTTTTCATTGAAAATTAGGAAAGCTGCTAAAGCACTAAATCTAGGAACATCTGCTTTTTGATTTCTGTGAGAACAGGGTGTTAATTGAAGTATTTCCAAAGGTTTTGGAAACAAATGGAGGATTTTCTTACCAGTGTATACAGAAAGCACTCTCCGTGACATAGGCTTAGTAGATGTAAAGCCTTCCACACATCTTTTACAACTTGCATTTCATGAAGTATGATTTCATGCTGGCAATAGTATACTGCTTGGTTAACTGTTCTCATTGGTGCAGAAGAGCCTTTGTTGCTGATGTGCAGCTTAATATTAAATGACATAACAGAATAATTTTAGTATTTCAAACATATATTTATGTATAAACATATAACTGCAACCTACAAGACCTAGCTGCAATTGTAATCTTCTAAAGATTAGTTATAACCAGGTCTATAATTTCTTGAGTTTTAGAATATACATTTCATCTGGGAATGTATACTGACATAACGTTTTGTATGTATTGTTGAAGGTTCCTAAGGGAACTTCAGATGAGGAAATGATGACAGCAGTTTTTTTACCCAGGGGGAACGGTTAGCATCCTCTGTCAATTTTACTTGACAAATATTTGTATCTAATTTATCTAAAAATTCTTTCTTTCAACTTTGTTACAGTTGTATCAGTTTTGCTTCTTCCACTTTTTGCTAGTTGTAGTGCCTGTAGGATGGAAAAAAGCCTTATTGCCCAATTGTTTCTTCCAGAACTCAGAGAGGGCAGTCTTTGTGACAAGAGAGATGAGGGAAATAGGAAGGGCTGAGATTGCTGCGGGAAGTCTTCATAATCTGTCCTGAAATTTGAAACAATAGCTTCTGTCTTTCAGTAAGGATAATTATTTTGTTTAGTAGGAGGTTATTTTCTTCATTTTTTGTTTTTTAAAGTAGCAACACAAAACACCATGTTAACTGTCTGTTATGCAAGTCTACACCTTTCTTCCCTTACTGAATACATTAATTGCTTTATTCAGAAGATAGATCACTGTACAATTCTTTTTTGGCTTAACCTTCAGGGAACAACAGTACCATCAGCTTACCAATGTTTCTTTGGTACTCAAGCTGTTTTTGTTGAGTTTAAGAAAACTAAATATTCCGTGTTGCGTGATGTTTATGAGCTACTACATTTTATGTTCTTGATGCATTTTTATGGCTAATTGTGTTTGAAGAAATGCATAAGAAAGCCAACTGAATATCCTCCTATGCAAGAGAGTGTTCTTTGTATGTCCTTGAAGGTGATCAGATTCCAGCTGAGTACATACAACAAAATGATCTGTACCTTACTGAGCACTGTGTTTTAGTAGCTTCTTACCCCATTGTAATTTTATTGTGTCAGCATTTGATTCTGATTTCTGGGGTTCACTTACATGTTGCATGGTGGAAAAGTGACGTGTTCAAGAAGTACCCTTGAATGTAATTGAATGATGGTCCTAGTTTAGGTTATCGAGATCTTCAAAGAAATGCGTACAGTAAAGTTGACACAAAACGATGGTTTGCTGGTGGATGTGCAACAGCTAAGTCCATGCTTGGGGTTTATGTTTGGCAGTAGTTCTGTGTTAATCTGTGGATATTTGAGGTCTTGCAATCCAGGACATTAGCTTTGATGCTGTTGCCAGATTACGTCTTAAAAATTATTGCAGTCAACTAAGACTACAGGAAGGAGTTTAGCCTAGCTAGGCTGGAAGTAATTAATCCCTTGGTAATTTTTTTAGCCAATTTTCATGGTGGTGCAAGCAATTCAAAGCTAAGGGAGACGACTTCAAATCTTGTGTGCCTGACCCTGGGCACTACTGCTGTTGGAGCTCACAGCTGCGAAAAGCTTTGGGGAGCTTCAGGGAAAACTAGGTCAAGCTCACACAACAAAAATCCATGAAGAGGTATTGTATCCAAAGAGCCCAGGTGGTCTAGGTCAGGAACTGTGGATGCCTCACGTCCCCAGGCTGCAGCCACCTTCATTCAGGCAGTCCTTGCTCCATGTTCTTCTTTTTTAGGCTCCTGCTTGCAGTCCTTGGAGGAAGTAGTTTATGAGCTAGAAGCACTTCTGGTCTAAATCCTATGAATTAACCTAATATCTGGCAGCTTTCAATTTAACTGCTTTAAAGTTGTGTGGAGAAGTGAGGCTTAGCTCACTTGGCGGTGCCCTCTGATGAAAGGCACAATGTGCACAAGTATCATGCTTAGCTAATGTGTTTATGTGACTCTTGGCCAAGCAACATATGTGCTTTTTACTAAAGTGCATGTGCTACATGCACTTCCTGGGAGAGAGGAGAAGAAAAATACAAATAGAAACATTCATTCCATTGGGATGTGTTGGACCATCCAGCAGATAGGTCTCTAATGTGAGATGAAAGCATTACGTAGTATTTGGAATCTGATTAAATGAGAGAGTACTGTGAAAGTATAACAATTAACAAACATTGCATGTGATTTTCAATATTATACTAGGTGTAGCCAATATTTAGATTTGGTTAATAGAATGTGAGAGAGGATTGAAAAACGGATTACAATAACCCCATTGTTGGAGTATTTGCTGTTGTTTTGTGTTCTGTCGTCGACCACCTAAGCTGAGAGAAATCTCCTGGCTCCTATTTGTTTTCTTTTCCAGCGATATTGAGATTTCCCGAGCGCAGAGTCCAAAAGCTGTTGATGTACTTGCCAAGGAGATAGGATTGCTTACAGATGAAATTGAAATCTATGGCCAAACCAAAGCCAAAGTACGTTTGTCCCTGCTGGAAAGGTTAAAGGATCGACCAGATGGAAAATATGTTCTAGTCGCTGGGTAAGAATGCACAGTAATGTGATTAATGTACAACCTTTCCACTCATATTAATATAAACATGCAGCTTACATCTTTTTGATATACTGCACAAATAAAAACCCTGAATGTTTGGGGCTGTATGTTTTTTTTGTTCTGAAAGCAAGCTGTTTTTAAATTTTATTTTATTTATTTTTTTTAAGTAATGCAACCTTTCTGTTATATGGAAGTACAGTATATTTTCTAAAGGTAGTTTTTTCAAAGCTTCTTAATCTTGTCTGTTGTGTGGAGTTTTTCTTATTGCTTTGTAAGCATTTAAAATGTTTAACTTGAGTATTTAAGTCTGTGTGTACTGTGGCTGTTTATAAACAAACTTTAACAGAAGCTGCCTGCTAATCTTTTGATATTAACACCAAATACCTTTTTTATTGAAGAATAGATTACGTATTTAAATAAGCCATGTTTTTTCTCTGAAATGTAGACATGTCTCCAGGCAGGCTTATCCTGCTCTCTGTTCCCACGATTACAGAAAATACTATGATCAACAGGATTTATGTGCTTCTTTCTTGAAGGGCTGCTTTTTCTTTTTTCCCTCACTTAGTGACACAAAACTTCTTCGTTCACCTTGTTTATTAAGTGGAAACTTCTAATTGTAATCAGATGTTATGGTTCTCATTAATATTTCAAATGCAATTTATTCTTCATAGTCTGAATAAATCTTTCAGGTTGCTTCCTTGTAAATAAAATCAGTTGGGTTTAAAATATATAACTTTTCAGGCTTATCCAGAAAGAGAAAGCTGTTCTTAAGTAGCTTAATCTACCAATTCCTCAGTCAGACAGTGTGATGAGTTGTGAAACTGTCTTCAAACCTGTGCTATAGAACTGAAATATGAAGATAAAGAAAAAATAGCTGGTTGAGTCAGTTCTCAACTTTGGTAGAGTTTTATATAATTTTTTGTTTTCTTGTGACTGGGTAGCAGTATTGACTGGATTTGAAGAAATCTTCTACCAAGCACTACAGGCTCATGTTGTCAGCTGCATCAGTTAGGCACCACACACCTACA
Organism: Callipepla californica brunnescens; assembly: GCA_023055505.1. Classification (NCBI taxonomy): domain Eukaryota; kingdom Metazoa; phylum Chordata; class Aves; order Galliformes; family Odontophoridae; genus Callipepla; species Callipepla californica. The sequence goes on along the minus strand of JALIRH010000003.1, from coordinate 21,682,753 downwards.
GACTGTGCCATGCTTCTCAAGCAGAAGAGTTTCATAAAAGCAGAGATGACTTGCAGATATCTGGAAATGGAGGATAGTATGATGCGAGACTCCATCTAGGTGGATTTTAATTGTCAGTCTCGCTTCACCAATACTTCATACCATTTTGTCCCTGGTCTCCTCTTTTGAGGAAGGTATCTCAAGAAGGTGTCTCTGGTTTGTTGGAATAGAAGTAGACAAGCATATGGATGTGGAAGGAAGGGCAGTTTTGACTAGCTGGATGAAAAACTAGGAACAAATAGAGATTTGTCTCCATGAGTTTATAGGGTGTATGTAAAGACTCAACTGGTCTTTACATACACACCTCAATAGGGTGTATGTAAAGACACGAACAAAGAAGGGTTGGTTTTGATACCAACAAAATTTGATTTGCAATATGTTGCTGTTGGTAACCTCTCTGAGGTCATTGCATCTCATGTAATAACTGTAAAACTACTTTTGCGTAGGGGTTAGTAGGGAGTGCTTGGGCAAGGCAGCAGCAATAGTGGAAATCTTCTCTTCTGAAAGTGTTCATATTTTGAAATATTGTAACTATCAAATATATGTTTGTGATGCGTGTTCCTGTGTTCTCAGCTGTTCTTGTTTGCTAATTGGCTATGTCAGACAATCATTTTAACAAAGCTGAGCAGCTGCATCTGGTGAGAGAATGTTTAGTACAATGAAGAATGAGCACCAATCAGATATAGAAATTGGGGCAAAAGAATATCTTCATTTGCCTTCTTCATGCTCTACCTGCCAAGACAAGGTCAGCTAAAGCCTGCCATTTGGATTCTTATGTAGGATTACCATAAGCATAGATATTTAGAAACTGCTTCAGAAAGCTATGCTGTATGGGTCTTCAGACTAAGTTTTCAAGACTCTAAAGGAAAAATTTCAGTTTTGTGCTTATACTTCTGAGTATTTGGTCTGATAGAAATATTTACCATATATAATGAGGGTTTATGAGGGAGATATCCCTGCCTGTAGCAGGGGAGTCGGAACTAGTTGATCTTAAAGGTCCCATCCAACCCAAACATCCCATGATTCTATGCCAATTTTTCGTAAGCAAAGGTATTAAAAAGTGTGTGTGTGTATTCAGCAGTCTGGAGAATCTCCATCTGTCCATGATGCAGCTGGAGACATTTGTGCCTGTAACAGGGCTTAAATGTTTCATTATGTCTAGGAGTTATGAATATTTCATGCAAATGGTCTTCTAGTTTATTCCTGATGTGCCCATAGTTGTTGGTCTGAATAGCAACAAAGATGCATATTTTCATTTACAGGAATGGTTACATATATGACTTTTTTAAAAAATTACTACTAATTCAGAAGTCTTACAGGCACTTTCTGAATGCACGCAAGTACAATCAAATGCAATACATATTTGGTGTGCTGAAATGTTAGTTTGAACAGATCGAGTAACTCAAAATTAGTCATCCAGATGATGATGTTTCTCTGTAAATTCAATTTTCTTCTGTGTTGAGAGCTTCTTTTTCATCACCCCCATTTTTAAATTCTTACTATTTTTTTGTGTGTGATTGTAATTCTATAGGACTCATATTAAGAGCCACTGGGGTGTAATTAGCTTTTCTGCATCAACTGCCTATGTTCAAGCTTTTAGCATGCTAAAACAAATTCTGTTGCAGGATATGTTAACTTAAACTGCCTCCCATTCATTGCACAATGTGAATATGCAAATGAACAAAGCCTGTGCTGACATAGTAGCTACATTTAGTGTACAGGATAACTGGGCCATGAATTCAAGCATGTAAACTGCATGCTGGTAAACACAATGTGAAATCTTCATATAAAATTTGTTGTGCTCTGTGTGTTCCAATCCTTTGTATTTAAATGCAATTATGAAATATAACGCTTTTTTTTTTGTTCTCGGCAAGAAGTGTGTTGGTTTCTGAATGCTGTAACATTTAAAAGTAGTGGTTTTTCCTAACTTTAATAGATTATTTTGTGTTGAGCAATTTCTTTGATAAGATAAAAATACACTGAATAAGTGCTATCTTAATGCTCCTTTAAGTTGTATGATGGTAACTATTTTAGGAACAGAACATTCAAATTTGGAGCTGAATGTCCTGAGGATAGGTATGTATTGGTTTGTATTGCTGTTCACTGTATTTCTTGGCCCAGAAGTGCTTAAGAGAAAAAGTGTAGACATAAAGGGAAGAAGAAAAATATGTGGAAAATAAATAGAAAAAAATACCGCTATGTTGATGCACTGAAACAGTTGAGAATCCAAAGTAAAGTCATGACTGAGACTGTCATGTATTTGTATTATCAGCGTGTAGATGCTGATGGGGATTATCTTCTCTAGGTCTTTGTTGACTATTGAGAGTTTGTATTTGTGAATTCTTGAGTCTCTTACTGGCTTTGTTCAGTCACTGTAGCTTAACAGCCATCACTGTGCTTTCATATTTAGAAGCTCTAGTCCCACTTTCAAGATGACACCGTGGTGTTGTCATGCTCTAACCTCAGAAAGTGGCATAAGTTGCAACTCTTCTGTGCTCAGAGATAAATTTGACAGTTGTAAACTTGGGTGAGAGATTTATTTAGGTAAGACTGTAGTTTATGAGAACTCTCTTGCCAATCCCCTTGATGGCAAGACTTCACAGGTTTCCATGTGGAACAAAGGAATGGTGAACTCTTTAATGTCTCTGGTGAGTTGCAGATAAGAAACTGGAAGAGAAGGGTTGTCACATCCAGTAGAGTTCTTACTGAAACAGAATGGCTTTGGTAGCTGTGAGGAGGTTATGGCTGGTGCAGTGTATGATTTCTGTTTGTTTATTTTCTCTTTGTCAGATCTCTTGTAGCTTTCCCACAGAAGTAGCTCCATTGTAAGCTAATGTGATGTATGACAAACAAACAAAAAGTCTACATGTCCTTTTCTTTGTTTTGATATACATAAAGAGAGAAGGCTTCCTAGTGTTACAGAAAACTCACTTTGCCAAGGAGATGTTGACCACTTGGTAGGTTGAAAAGTAAGTTTTAGGGAGGGAAATGACTGTGGGATTTCTGTGTTTAGAGTGAAAACATATTAAAGAAATGTGAAGAAGAAAACAAATATGTGCAAAAAAATCTCTTGACGTTCATTAAAATTTACTGTATTTTAAAGTTGTTTTTTTTTTTCCCCTAGATTTGCATGAGGTCAGAATTGCAATATCTGTTTAAAAATGCACAACTGAGCTAAAGTTAGCCTCTGGCAGTTGTAATTTTATACTCATGTGAGCTAGTGACCTCAGTTGCAAGTGTGTATACTCAGTAGTGTAGCCAGCAAAAACATCTTAACGTCTACAAAACTGCTCAAATGGATTATTTTATTTATAAAAAACTGATCAAAGTAGTCCAGGTACAAAAGGGAAGATATTTAAAGTAAACTTTCTAAGGAAATGATTGGAATAGAAATCTGTTTCAATTTCGGGCTTTTTATGTTTACTTTTTTTAATCAGTATTTAAAACCAAGGTTGAGGTATCTATTGAAATTGTTAAATGACTACAACTCTTAGTGCTTATCCTGTAGTCTCCAAGCTGCTGCTGAACCCCTCAGAGTCAAATGTGCTCTGCCACGATGTCACATGTGAGATGAGAAGTTGAAGGCAAATGATTGTCTAGGCCAAGCTGACTTTACTGAATACTGTGATTTGCAGAAGTCATTGTGATTTGTTAATTATGTTAGGTGGAAAGAGTCAGGTTTCTGATCTTGACTTCTCAGGGTTTTTGCCTATTTCCACCTTCCTGAACGGACAAGAATTCTTGTGTCACACAAGAGCTGTAGACAATTTAGGGAAGTCTAGTTGCTGATTTTCTTCATCTGTCACAGCTGCCTTTATACATTTTGAGCCTTTAGCTCTTCATCTGAAAAACTCTAGTTTCAGGAAAACCATGGATCACAGGGTTTCTCATAAGGAAAAAAAAAATTGATTGAAACCCATTCAAGGAATAGATTGAAAATGCAGGCTCTTCAATCCAAACATTTTATATTGCGAAGATCCTATCAGCAATGATGTGTAGCTGTAGACTGCTGTGTGCTTGCAGGAGTACACTGGGGAACACAAGCTTGCTTTAGTTCACTTTTAACTCTTACTTGTTGATGGTTAGTTCTATCACAGTGCCACATTCACAGTGGGGCTGTGACTGGTGCTGAGTACCAGTGTACTGGAAATTCAGACACGTAGAAAAAGCCAGACAGGTTAGCAGAGTATTTTAGTAATGTAGTTTGATGGTGTGAATCTTCTGGAATAGGTAGATACTATTCTTCATACAACTGCCTATGTGCATTTTGGCTGCGATTGAAGTATTTGTCTTTTTCCATTTCTTTTCTATACTGAACAGCAAGCTGCATCTTTGATTTTACCTTTTCATGAGAACTGTAAAGTTCCTAGGCCTCTCTGCATGTCAGACTAGTCTGCCCTGGGAGGCACTTGAACAGTGAGGTAGTGATATCACTCTGAATTCCATCAAATGTGAACTTCACAGGATTTTTAAAGATACCAGTCACCATCAAACAGATCCACTGTGCAAGTACTAGTTTTTCTGTTATCAGTGTAACTGCAGTGTGCACTGAGTTTTTTGTTCAAAGTCCTTTCCAAGTAAGTTATAGTAAAAAGTTTCAAGTGTCTGTATCACAGCAAATAGTTTGAGTTTGGGTTTTTTCCATTTGGTTGGTTTAGTTTCTTTTTTTTTTTCTTTTTTTTTTCCCTCTTTTTGTAATAGCTCTAAGTGTTGTTATCTTGTTAAGTCTTTGAATGAGTGCAGTAATGCCTCAAGATTAGTTTTTTATTATCTAAATCCGGCTTTAATACACAGGAATAAGAGGATCAAGTGAAAGAGATTATGGCAATAGAAAAAAAAGTGAATGAAGCAGTAGAACAAGGAGAAAGTATACTGCTAATCCTTTAAAGAGGTTTTGGGCAACCAGTGTTAGAACAGTAGTCAGGGGAGCAAAACTGGTAGTGAAAGTGAGTTGATCTGTCTGTAATGCTCTAAAAGAAAGTGTTCCATGAACAAAGCAATGACACGAGAAACAGTGGTAGGAAAAATGGAAGTGTGGAGTTTAGCAAGACTAAAATGGGAAGAGTTGGCTGTCAAGATATCATGCACTGAACAAAATATCTATTCTTGTAGGAGTTAGGAAGGTGAAAGTGAAAGCAATGAAGTAGCATTTTGTGCTCTTGCAGTAAATTAGGAGCTAAGACAGCATGGTATGTATAGAAAGACAGGGATCAAAACCAGTTTTTAAAGTAGGTGAAGTGGATTCTTCTTAGCATCGGCTCTAATCTCACAGGTTTTGTTGGCTCTACAAAGCCAACAAAAGCTCTGTACTTTGATAAAATTCTGAGTGAGAATCCTGCAGCAGATTGTGCTGCAGAAAAAGCTTGTGGGGAGATCCCTGAACAAGTGCAGCTAGTACTTGTAGAGTCCAGATGTCACGAAATACGATAACCAGCAGGTTTCTTCATAGTCAGTAACTAAACCAACAAAAGCTGATGTTTTTCTGAATTCGAGTTTAAATAATAAAAACATGAGTGAAGAACTGGTTGTAGCAAGCAATCTTCTATCAATTACATGAAAGATAAGATGAAGGTTGTAGGCATAGGAACAAGTTACTAGAAGATAAACCAGCCTTAGCTTTTTAAACTGTTAGCTTCACTAGAATTAATGTCTGAGTGCTTAGTCCTCCTCTGAAGTGAAGATGGTTTCCTCTGTTTGCTGAGAGAAAAAAATATTACATTTCTGCAGTGCATTGGTAATGAGATAAGAAACAAATGAGACAAGACCCTTTTCAGGCTGCTTAAGGGAAACTCCTTCAGATATTTGCAAAGTCTCAGTTGTGGGTTTTAGTGATCAAAATTTACTGGTTTTCTGTTGCCATGCAATATGGACTGTGCCTCAGAGGAATCACATAGGAAAAAGTGATTCCTTTTTCAGTTAAAGGATTGTAGTTCTAGGAAGTCTGGATGACTGAACAGTTTAGAGAGAGTGTTACTGACTGTGCTCTAGGCTCTGATTTTTGGCAAACTTTGTTATAATCATTGTCAAAGATGACTGAGAACAAATGCCCAAATTCAATAAGTCATGCTTAAGTATAAGTACAGTTCAAAGCCATCAACAGACAGCATACTATTTCTGTAGTGTCCCAGTTCAGAGAATTTCTTACTGAGATACTAAATATCATTATTTCATATTTAAAATGTTACATTTCTGAAGATGAATATTTTTTCCCCAGAGCAGTAGAGAAAAGATCTTCATTAGGCTTGCCCCTTGTTGCTTGAATTATTCTAGACATGTCTCACAAAGGCTTAATTGCTGCTGCTTTTCTTATTTTTAAGAAACAAAAAATAGTGGGATCCAATAATGTAAAAAAAATTCATTTGTGATGAGTTAATGTTTGTCATGTGTTCAAATTTTATGGGACAAAGAAAGACTTATGTCAGTTTGAATTAACTGAACTTAAGCGGTATCTTACAGGCAAGGAGACAGATGTCTCCTTGCCCTTGACAATTTTGTTAGTGCTGTTATTCAATTTGAATTGTGATCTGTGGACAGCAATGCCTTGCAAAAATTTCTAATTGGTAAAGGAAGTGTTTCTAATTAGCACTAGATGTGTTAGGTCAGGTTTTGAAGAGGTGATGTGATAAGGGTTTCTTTTTTACTAGGATACGTGTGCATACTTATATGTCCTTGGGAATGAAAATTAATTTTTAATGACAGCTTCAGTAAGATACTTCTCTACTGGTAATAGAGCCAGTAAAGATAGGAATGATTGCACTTTGCCAGAAAGCAAAACTTCAAAATTTGTATCAGAGTGATGTGTCTGGAGTGGACTAGGGCTTTTTTCTTTTCATAGTCAGAGAGAGAAATAAGCCTCAGATGAAGAGTTGGAATGTGTTATTGAGACTGTGGAGGTATGTTCCTACTTTAAGAAAAAAACATCCCCCCCCAGACTTTTGGCATGAATCATAAAGAAATATGGTGATTCCTGAAGCAGAGAGGTCATCATTTAACTTTAGATATCTTTCATTCGCGAAGCCTTTTGCATATGAAGTCAACAGTGGCTGTAGAGACCGCTCTACTAAGTAACATGCTGAAGATGAGGGAGAACACCCCTTGAGCTGCATCTCTCAGAAGTAATTAGAATGCATTCAGAGTTGTTTGGAAAACAAGGAGGTTTTTATTTGTTCATTTGCTTGTTTGTTTTTGATGGTCCAACATACATTATTCTTCTCCCAACTTATAAATGTGTTCCCTTCACTTTGGAAAGTTGACTGTAATCGTCTCTTCATTAAAGATACAAACATAGAGTCTTTAAGTGAAGGTTAGTGTCCCTGGTTTGTGATTGAATGTCTTTCTGAAATGCCATCCTATTCCAGACGTGGCTTCTTTTTAGCATGAAGTTTTTGAGCTGCTGTATAGGAGATCAGACTGTGATTGCAGTTGTCCCTCATCAGGCTTAAAAAGTATCAAAAAATTTAAGTGCAATATAAATCAGCTTCAGATAAATATACTGAATTTTCTGTCCTGCTTTATTTAAAAAAACAGTTGATCTGTCATTGCTGAGTGTTATGATGATGTGTCACTTAGAGATGGATAGTTAAGCTCTGCAAACAAAAATGTCAGTTGTTTAATTTAAAATATGCAATTGTTTCATTCATGGTTTCAGCACTGGGAATAAAATATCTCCTGAATTGCAAAAAAGAAGTATTAATACTTGCCCAGAGTATCTTGATGGATGGTTTGTTAATGAAACTGGTGAGACTTTTGTACTGTAATGAAAATGTCTAAATTCAATAAATTCTTTTTAGAACTTTTGCCAAAATAATCTTCTCTTTTTCTGCTATCATAGTGAATTGCTTAAATAGAAGACACATGTATTCTGGCATTCCAGCTTGAGCTAGGGAATAACATTGTGGCAGTATTTTTGGGGAGATAAAGTAATCTTATTGAAATTTTATTGTACAAATATTCTTCATTGAAATCAAAACCTGTAAGTTGTGATATCCTTAGCAAGGCTGACATCAGCAAAGAATTTGATTAATCTTTTTTCTTCTTTTGCTAGAATAACCCCTACACCCCTAGGAGAAGGGAAAAGCACTGTCACAATTGGACTTGTTCAGGCTCTTACTGCACACCTTAATATTAATTCCTTTGCTTGCCTGAGACAACCTTCTCAAGGACCTACTTTTGGAGTTAAAGGTATGTAATGTTTGCAGTCTGCAAGATGTGTTTCAGGTTAAAATGAAATGTTGCATTTTTCTTATATCCTTAGTTATTTCACTAGTGCAATAGATTGCCTTAACTGTAGCATGTTTTATGTAGGTTGCTCTGAAAGGAGTGCCTTCCTCCTATTTCCATGGAAATTACAACAGATACAAGGAGCACAACAGCAGTATCTGATAGAGAAAATTCTTAGCTACAAAAGACTATTTTTCAACATAACTACTACCACCATTAGGTATGCCTTTTCACCAGTGATGTACAAGAGCCTGCATGTCTTGGTTGTAAGCATCTGCACCAGTGGATGTGATCCATTGTTTTGCAGCTGCTGTGATGGCATTGTTGCTAGGAAAATGCTGCCCACTCAGCCCAACTTTGGCTGTGCTGTCTTCCACTGTTTGGCCTCCATGAGTGTTCATAAGCACAGGTGAATGTCAATAGGTGGAATTCAGTGACATTCATTTGCTTCATATGCACTTCCATTTCAGATGCCTATTTGTCAGATTTCTCCTCTACTGATGTCTGCTGCATGGCAACAAAATGTAATGGACTATTGATGGGAAGGTTCAACATCTGCTGTCATACCATCACTATCTGCTTCTGATATCATGGGTCAACAGAATAAAATAGGAGGAGTTATTTTCAGAGTAACTCTCCTATTTTTAAGTAACTTATAATTAAGGGATTCTCTCACACATCTTCTCATGCAATATTCATGCACATATTCATGTACTTATCTGTACTGATAATGCAGATAAAGGATAAACTTAATGGGAGACAGGGGGATGAATTAGCCAGTAGGTGGCTTTTATGGGCACACATCTCTCCAGACACTCCTCTGCCCGGAGACACTCGCTGTCTTTGAGGAGGAGTCCTCAGTCCACCTATATTGAATTGAAACGTCCACAGCAATGAAGCTGACAGTGATATGTATGGATCTGCTGAACCTGCATCATACATTTAACTAGGGCTGAACTTCTTGAATTGTCCCCTAAATTCTGGACTGCTGCATTTTTGTCTAGAAGAGCCTGAAGGCCAAGTAAGAGCCAGCTAGAGTTCAAGCTTCTCTTCAATGTTGATTGGAAGTAATACAGTTGTCTTGTTTTTGTTTTTTGTTTCTGTTTTTGGTCATTTCTCGGCTGACATTTGTGCTTAACTGGGCAAACATTCCCCATCTGCTCTACTTTGCTTTGCTGAAGTTTAAGTTAACAAATTTGATTTCAGCTGGAAGGCTCCTGGTGCTTGGTGCTTCTCAACCAAGGCTAGTGCACATGAGTGCATTCATTATACCACTCTTGTGTAGGCTACAGCAACACTTGCCTGTGCCCTGGGAGGCAGTGGGGAAGGAGTGCTCAGGCAAGGGTGTAAAAGTTTCATTCAGAAGCAGTACTTGCTCGTGACTACTGTGTCTTTCTACCCAACTGCTGCATGTGCATGACCATGCCCTAAATCTGGACAGGAGCAGAGGATAACCCTTATTTAGTCAAAGCCTGGGCCAGCCATTATGTGAAAGCTTTCCTTTCAGTTCAACAATTTCTATTTTATTGCCTGATGAAAAATACCAGCAAGGTTTATGGAAATACTGCTTTTTGGGGTACAATGGTTATTCCCTAATAGAAATGTAAATACTGAGAAAATATATCTTGAGAACTATATGTTTCAGTTGGTGTGTTTAAGATGTTGGGTTTTGTCCCCAAAACTAATGTGAGTATGATAAGACCACATGCTTTCTTGTGCAGGTGGAGCAGCTGGTGGTGGATATGCTCAAGTGATTCCCATGGAGGAGGTGAGACAACAGTGGAGACAACAAAACACTGTCCCCTGGGAGGGGTGGGCAGAGCAAAGTGTTTGGAGCAGCATCTGGTCTATGGTAACAGTCTTCCTGGAGAGCTGATGTGGTCTTCACTATCTTCATGCTCCTGCTCTGAGATGTGTTGGGACTGTGGCATAGCAAGTTACTGTATGTGCTTGTAACAACTCAGCTGTTAATCCAACGGCACCGACAATGTGAAAGAATTGTTTTCTCACTCTGAATTAATCTGTAGCTTTCCTCTGCCCACAACTAAGTGTCTTTCTGTCGAGAATGGTGTTATCACTATTCTTCAAAGACCTCTGAAAATTATGTGGGCTCTTGAAGAATCTGGCCAGGTGTGTGCTTTTGAAATACTCCCACTGTGAAAACAGTGGTAATATGTATTAAGCCTTCATTTCCCCTAGCACAGCAGTTGCCGTGCTAAGGGATCTGCAGATTTGTGAATGGGCTGAAACATAGTCCATGTATTGTGTTCCTTGTTGTTTGATGGGTGCCATCTGTACTAGATGCCTTGCTCATCCTCTCCTTTGCCTGTAGTACACACTCCTGTCTGCTTTGGCAGGGGAGTTGGACTAGATGATCTCCAGAGGACCCTTCCAACCCCTACAATTCTGTGATATCACTGTATGCTTGGTGATGTGTGTGCACTGTAACACAGTTGAGTTTTGTTTTCTGAAGAGTAAAATGCAAGTATATTCCCTGAATGAAGAGGCAAATTAGAATCGTTTAGTTCATATAATGTCCATGTTCACCATGATAGATCAGAAATGTACAATGGTTTCACCTCACTTTGGCTCCTTAGTACAAGAGGAATGTGGGCATACTGGAGAGAGTCTAGTGCAGGGCCGCAGGACTGATGAAGGGACTGGAGAACCTCTCCTTTGAGGAAATGCAGAGATGGCTAGGAAGAGAAGGGGATTAATCTTATCAGTATCTATAAATATGTGAAGGAAAGGTGCAGAGAAAATTGAGCTCTTTTCAGTGGTGCCCAGAGCCAGAACAAGAGGTAATGAGCATAAACTGGAACACAGGAGATTCCCTCTGAATATCAGGGAGCATTTCTGCACTGTGAGAGTGGCAGAACACCACACAGTCTTGCTGAGCTGCCTGTGCCAATCTCTTCTGTGGTGATTGTTGGTGACATGGAATTGGTCCTGGGCAAGCAGTTCTGCTTGTGCAGAGGGACTGGACAAATGACATCCAGAGGTCCTTGCCAGCCTGACACAGTGTGTGGTTCTGAGGAAAGAGAATTCCAAGCTGATGAAGTGCTGTAGTGAAAGTGCACAGCTGCTTCAGAATATTCATGCAGCATTTGGAAACCTTTTGCACTAGAGTACAACCACAATCAAGTGCTGGTGTCAGCTGTTGGTCTTAGCTGCAAGTACTACTACAGTGCAATTAAAGCTGACCTTCCGTATTGTTGTGTCAGATACAGTTATAAAAAATAAAATGCCTATGTAAAGCAAGTTCTGATCTAATCTAAATGGCCTATTTGAGATTTTTCCCCATAACTTCGTTGGACAGCCAAATATCAGCAAATTTTGTGCCTAATCTGTTTTTTTTTGCCTGTTCTTCTGTGGCTTGTATGAAATCAGAAAGCCAGCAGGCACCATTTTCTCTGGGGTATTTGGCAAAAATCTGCACATCTGATCCAGGTCAAACTCATGCTGCTGATGAAAAACTGAGTTTATATCAGTGGAGAAGAACTGTAGCCACGGGTTTTCCATTCGTGGGTCATTTAGGAAAGAATAAAGATATGTGTGGCATTGTTTGACTAAGCTGAGGGTAGCTGACCAAGTACTCAGATGAAAACAAATCCTTTATAGGAGACTAATGTGAGCTGCAACCTAAAGGATATGGTAGTATTTTTTTTTTTTTTTTTTTTTGTTAAAAAATTCGAGATAAATAGATCGAGTTAAAAGCCTTTTATAAAAACAGATTTGTAATTTTCACTGTCTAGTTCAATCTTCATTTGACTGGAGATATTCACGCTATAACTGCTGCAAATAATTTGCTGGCTGCTGCTATTGATGCTCGGATCTTGCATGAGAGCACTCAGTCTGATAAGGTAAGAATTGTTGATTGCATGCGACTTTTTTTTTTTTTTTTTCATAAACTGTGTTTCAAATTAAGTAAGTTGACTGTCTTTTTTATATTTTCACTGTGTGAATGGAAACAATGGCTGAAGCCATTCTGTATTCTGCTGGGAAATAATGCTTAGAATATATTTTTTTCTGGCAAACATCTATTGTAAGAGAGTCTGAAGATAAGAATCTTACGCCCAGAATCTTGTCAGCTGTTTCAGACTGCACTAAAGAACGTAATGAGAGATGTTTTCTTTCTCTACAGATCTTTTTCTAATAATTTGTATATTCCTTCAAAGTTAAAAATTACCCTTCTGATACAGAGTTGTGATATACTCAATGAAGAAGATGTAGTAAAAAAAATAAACTAGATACTCTTCTCTCTACTAAGTCTTTCTGTGACGTTAAAACAAAAGCTAACCTGAGTATTTAAATGGAGAAAATGAAGAAATAGCCTTTTTTTTCCAGCTGTGCGATATTGTTTAGGCCAATTTGCAAAGAAGAGTTACAGTTTGAGTAATTTGGCCCTTTGTTTGCATTTTAAAGAATTCCCAGTTTCAAAAATAATACGTATTTTTCTTATAAGACATAGAAACACGGTAATTTTGATAACTGAATTTGGACTATTAGGTCATAGGTGTTGTTTAAAAGCCCAATACCTTCTCAGAACTCTTTTTAAGTCAGAAGTTCACAGCTTGTGTCATCGAGAAATTCATACTGAAACTAATCTGAATAAAAGAACAAAGAGGAGCCTCTTCTTTTAAAAACTTATTCTTTTCTTTATATTTTTTTCTAGGCTTTGTATAATAGGCTGGTTCCTGTAGTTAATGGTGTGAGAGGATTTTCTCCTATTCAGCTTGCCCGTCTGAGAGTAAGTTGTTAATGCTGTCCCTTTTCAATTATGGTATCTCTTAATGAAGGATTCTGTTATTCAATTTTTCTGAAATTATTTGACATAAGAGGCCAAGTTTGTATGAAACTCTCTCATGAGTTTATTAAGTCCAGGCTCTTTGTAAAAGCATCCTCTCTAAAGTAATAGGGTCTGAGTCTGATATTATTGTCATAACTAGCATTTTTGCTGTTTCCTTCTGAAATAAACCAATAATGTTTTTCAAGTGCAGTGTCTTTCCTTATGATATATTAGAGTTTTAAAATACTTTTCCTTTTATGGTAAAGTCACATTTGAAAGCTTATTTTCTGATTTTGCAGTATTTTATGATTTTGAAAGGTTTTTGTAGTATATACTGATGGGCTTTTATTGATGACTATTGGACAGCCTTCTTCCTGAGGGACAGAAGTATATTTGTGTGCGTAGCATATTTTTGCATCCCATTTTGCTTCCAAAAGAACTTCCTTTCCAATTCATGTATGAATATTGTATCCAGTTTTCAGGCCACCATTCAGATAAGTAAGTAGCCAACGATACAGTCAACACTAGTGTTAAGGAAAGAGAATATGGACCCCTTAAACACAAAGTTCAAGAACAACTTCAATCTTCTATGTCCGTTTCCTTCTTTGTTGTTGGCTTTTGAGTCCTGCTCAGTGTTGTTTCAGAGCCACTGGATGGCAATGGGTAGCTGCCAAGTGCATGCAGAGCTGTACTTGGAATTAAGGGGTGAAAAGGAGGATAAAGGTAATACCAGCTTCTCTTGTCTAAAAATACTTGTGTGCTGCCTGATTAATTTGCTGAGGAATGCTTTCTATTGCCAGAGAAAATTTTTTGAAAACTGCAGTTCTGAAACAGAATTTTCTGATTAATCTTTACATAGATTCAACAAATAACACCCCCCACCCCCCCAGAACAGTTGATGTTATTGAAATCCTGAATCTATAAAAGCCAAGGTGTATTGGCTCATTTGTTGTGTATCACAGAGTTTATGGGCTACCCAAGCAGAATTTTTTATTTCATTCTAAGATGATTCATGCAAGATTACACGTGAATGGGTCTGTCAAAGATTTTCATGAACTAGAGCAAACAGTCATCTGTTTTATTAGTGAGTGATAAGTTTGAATTTTCTCTTAGGTTTACATTGAGAGTTTCTCCTGTATCAGAATGAGATCTCTCATTTTCTTGTCTGTGAATATTTCTCCTTTTTAATTTCATTTATTCATCAACAGTGTTCCCGTTTTACTTTGATGCCTCCTTATCTGCTTTTTTCTTTCTTTCTTTTTTTTTTTCTTTTCTTTTTCTTTTTTTTTTTTTTAAGACAGGGTCGTTTATGACGTGCTTCTTTCACAAGTGCTTGCATAATGTGGGTGCAGTAAGCCAGAGCAGCTATACCATTTGAAGAAAATAGCCATTTATTTGCTTTTCTTTAATTTCTTCTTCTGTAGAGACTGAGAATAAATAAGACTGATCCTGAGACTTTAACAGAAGAGGAGATTGGTAGATTTGTGCGCCTTGATATTGACCCTTCTACCATAACATGGCAAAGAGGTACGTAACCAGAAAGCTGCACTTCAGTTTGGCTGTTGTACCACTTGCATCATTCTACCTGAATCAGAGCTAATTGCTCAGTGAATCTAAGAACAACTCATTTACAAGAGAGAAATGGAGGTACATAACAAATCTGGAAGCAGTGTATTGCTCTATAACTTGGTTAAATACATACAGTAATTCTAGAGACTTCATTAATATTCTGAAGGATTGATTGTGACAGTTCAAATATGTCCCTTATCTCTCTCACATCCTAGAACATGTTAAAACTGTTTTCAGTGCATTTCACAAATCTTATCTTTCTCAATTGTACCTATAATGATTTTTGGATTTTTTGATTGTATGCTTTTATATGTTGTATTCTGCCATTTCTGTTAGTACTGTAGAATTTGAGAATACGTAGATAGAAACCAAAGGGAACTAACCTAATCTGTGTTGTATCACCCTTTAAATGGAATTCCTGAGGAAATTAGGGACCTAAGGACCATGTAGTGGGAGGAAGGCACATATGGTAATTATGAAAGCTCCATGAGAAATGCTCAATAAGAGTAAATGACTGAAATCTTGCTTTTTCTCCCAGCCCACTCACAATGCTGAATTAGAACTTGTGTAAAAATGAGATTCAAAGTCCCTCTTCTGTAATTACATTGCCTTTTACTGGACAAAGAAATTTGTTATTCTCCAAAAACAGCAGGAAAAGAGGAAGGAGATGTCTCTGATCTTCTCTACAGACAGCCTTTCTGGATATACTTTGTTCTCAGCCTTGAAAGGAAGGGGATTTAGATCTGCATCTACTAGATGAATGACTTAATGCAGACTACAGATAGAATTGCTCAAGAGTACCTTCCACCCTTTCTTTAAGGGCTGGTACAGACTGACACATCTGTAGGGCTAAGGAACCTATAAGAGAGGGGGTCTGTTTTTGTATTCTACAGGGATTTTGTATTCTGTAGGGATTGCCTTTCCTGGGAATGAATGGTCTTGGAGTTCAGACTCTTTTTTTCTAACAGAAACATCTTCCTATTGTTTCCTCCTAAGAAACATCCTGATAAATTCTCAGCAGATGAGTGCTTTTTGGTGATCCTCACTCCTTTTTGGTTCCTACTAAGTTGCATGTTGTCAGTGCAGAACTTGGATCGCTGTGATTGTTAGTAAAATTAGCAATTTCATGGGATTTTTTGGATATGCCCTGCAATACTTAATGTGTTTCCAGTTTAGAAAGACAGTTGTCTAAAACTGAAGTTGTTCTAAACAGCATATGGTTGGTTCTGGCAATTGAAAAAGCCTTCCTTTGAAAACTGTATGGCTGAATGTGGAGTTACTGTGATGTGCAAGAAAGTAACTTGTCTGGCAGAACCAATGTGGCAACGTAATCGTCCTTTAAAAGAGAAATAGAACAAGTTTAAGTGGTCTTACATCAATTCTTTACAAGTCAACAAATAAGCAAATGATCTAAGTAGAACTGAGATGTATTGTAGCTACAAAGGGAGATTTTTCAAACATAATTATTTAGTGCAGTAGAATGTTGAGTATCTGTTAGCTGAAGATATTGTTCAGAGAAATTGTATTTTAGTTATTTCAACATGTTTTCTAATGGTATCAAGTAGAAGGCAGAAACCAAGTCAGTGCCGACACTGACGTGCAGAAGCATGGTTGTTTGGTTAAGCAGTGCTTTTCAAGTGACCAAATCTTACATGCCTAACAGAATGTATGTCTGGACATAATGCGTATCTTCCCAAGTCCTTGTTAATATGTTTTGCTATTCACTTATTTCAGTTGTGGATACAAATGACAGATTCTTACGCAAGATAACAGTTGGCCAGGCAAATACAGAGAAAGGATTTGTCCGTCAGGTATGTAACAGTAGTTAATATATCGCATTCTGGACAGAGGCTGTTTGCTACCCTCTAATTATTTCAACATGTTTCTTTGAATTGCAGTGCTAACATCTGCTGATGTTGTATAGGATTCTTGCAGTGAATCTGATTGCGTTAATGAGTAACTGAAGTTTCAGAAACAGGAATCAATGTAAAATATGTACAAAGGGTCGAAAGAACTTGAAAAAAAAATTCTTAGTTCAACATTGTCTTCTTATGAATATAAAAGGTGCATTTACCTTTGCCTTCACAAGGTTAATCTGTACCATTTTTTCTCTGTTTTTAATTTTTATTTTTTAAGTCCCTCGTAGCATGTATGTAATTTGATTTACATTTAAATTTAGTGTTTAAAAAACCCTTGGAGGAGAGGGGGGAGCATTGTGTGTTACTGGTCCAAATGGCGAGGTCTGAAAATTACCATTAACTTTTTATTGAAGTTTTCATTTCCTGTCATGTGTTTCAGCTTTGGGATGTAAAAATGTAAGAACTTTAAGCATGTGCTTAATTTTAATCTGTTGTCTTGAAGACGCCATTCTGAAAATGATAAAATGTACTTTTCAGTGGTGTAAAGAGCCAACCTATGTTACCACATGAGAGCTTCTGGAAGTTTTTTAAACACTTACTGATAATTTGAAAGCCAGAATTTACTGACACTATCTGAACAAGTATTCGTGGTCTGGCTTGGGCAAATTCAGATGTGAAACAATGCAATGTGGAAAAGCTCTGCCAGGTGGAACGAAGTCATTGCAATTATATGAAACTGCTGCTAAATTGATTATGATTGTTGTAATCTAACAATCTGGATAATGAAGTCCTTTGTAACTTCAGACCTTCACTGAGCTTTGTGCCTAAATAAAGACAACAAAAAAAGTAGTGCTAATGTTTCTGTTCAGACAGACCAGAGAGAGAAATTGCAGGGAAATGCTTATTCCTTTTGGTTTTGAGCACATACAGTAGAAACTTTTCTGTCTATAACTTACAGAAAACTCAGTATTAGCTAAGACTTGTCTCTGCTAATGGGCTGGGACAGTACTTCAGTACACATTTCTACAAAACTTGAGATGGTTTCACATGTTTAGATTTGTTTCACTCTGCCATCCTTAGCGTGCAGCATTTTAACTCCATAATTATGCTGCTGGATTAAATGTGAGTTGTTTTTTGATAGAGAACTAGTTGACATATGCTGTCAAATGTTGCTTCTATACTGTTTTGGCTAAAATGACCTCAATGCATTCAATTTTGATGCTTTGGATTGGTGTATATCCATTTATATTTTAACATGGTCTTACCGACTCAAGAAATAGGGAACAGTTAGGAAAATTCATTTCAGAGACTAGCTAGAGATCCAGATAAAACAGGACTTCATGATTAACAGATGCATTTTATAAACATTTGGAGTGATGTTCTAGCACTCTTAAAATCAATGACACCTGTGTAAAATGGCAGAGCACAGCAGGCACAAAAGTATGCATTTTAATGAAGAGGGGTGCTGTGATTTCTAAGGAGTATTACATGACTGATGGCCTTGATCCTGCAATTGAATCCATGTGGGTGGATCCTTTCATCAATAGAGAACTGGCTTTACAGCTAAGGCTTCTGTCAGCACTTCATAGGTGTGTAAAGGTTATTAAGAGTTAAAATAGCATCTGATAGCAAAGTCTTTTGTGCCTGTTTTTTCTATTACATATTGTGTCACTATTTGAGTGTCTACCTGGGATTCTTTTTATGGCCTTACATAGTTATACAGCAACAACAATGATTGGGAGGTAATTATTAAATTTCAATTAGCATCCTGGTGACATTAGATAATATTCTACTATACAAATTAGGCGTAGATTTTTGAGGTGTATTTCCTGTCTTATATTTGGGCAATGGCTTGTAGGGTTGTCTTTTTAACTTCAGGAAAGACAGTAGCTTCCAGGCCATCTCAACACTTGATTGTGCATCCAGGCTTTTTTTGTTGTGTGTGGAACTGCTACCAAGAAATACAGAGCATTTGTTTTGCAACTTTAGTATTTCATTGTAATTGCTATGATGAAAATCTCAGCCTCAGCATGATTTCTTATTTTCCATGCTATGTGCATCTCCCTGGTTTTGCCTAGTCCAGGAAATACTTGTGTCCTCATGAGTTTTTACTGAGCATGCAAGTACATAGAAGTCAGCCTCAATACGATTGCTCTGGGCTCTAATCATCATGACAGAAACTAAAGACAGGCACATAAGGATAAATTGTTCTCGTTTTTACCCCCATTTCATTAATGTATTGTGGTATAAGAATATGCCTTTCTTTTCTCTTTACATTCTGACAGCATGTGGTCTTGGATTTACTAAAAGTAAGTTGTTACAAATACTGCTTTTTTTTTTTTTTTTTTTTTTTTTTTTTTTTTTTTTTTTTCCTGCAGAAGGAATTCTTGGTCCTTCAGGGAGTTTCTGCTAGGGATAATGTGAGCCAATGGGCTAAGCACTCAGCATGACTGGTCCCTGAGTAAATGAAGTGAAACAGAGAACGTTAATGAAGAAATATAAACAAAGTGTTTTGCCGTTACTGTAGCTTGAGTAATCTCAAAAGCTGTAGGTTACAATTCAGAACTTGTTTGAATTCTGACCTTAACTCTATCTTTCCTAATTCTCTTCCCAATGATTTCCCTTGAGTGTTTGACCTGACTTTGATTTGACTCATGATTCTCATTACTGTTTTGCAGGCTCAGTTTGATATTGCTGTTGCAAGTGAGATTATGGCCATCCTTGCGCTTACCACCAGTCTGGAAGATATGAAGGAGAGGCTGGGGAAAATGGTGGTGGCTAATGACAAGAAGGGAGAACCAGTAACAGCGGAGGATTTGGTATGTTCAGTGCTGCGTACCTGTGCATGAATTCTGATCTGTTTATTTCACCTCTTGAGGCATTAGAAAGGCAGGTGCATGCCAAGATTTATGCTTTGAATGGCGTTTTCAGAAATTGAAGAAAAATCTCATGGGCCAAAACTTGCTTGCAATGAAATGAGAAAAAGATGTAGAAATTATTTCTCCAAGTCTTCAGGTTCTGGTTCCGATGTGTCTGTTCTCCATGATCTACTTGGGTATGCTTCTGCAGTTTTTAAGGCAAAGTTTTGGTACTGAGTGAGTCAGAGAGAGGCCTGGTAATCTTTACTACTGTGTTTATGAAGACCGCTCCAGTGTTACAGTGATAGGTACCACATGAACATTTGATAGTAGATCAGAATGAAAGCAGGCTTTCCTTAATAATTAATACTGCTAGGGACAATGTCATCTCTTCACGTTACTAAGACATTTTTTTCCTCCTCACCTATACTCTGTACTCCGGTAGTTACTGTTCATTCATTCTCTACTTCCACTTATGAAAGAGGTTAATATGTTCTTCTTTTATGTCAAATTCCAGCCCTTGTAGCCGGATTGTAAGTTAGTAAATGGTTTCAAGGGCATGCCTGTTTCTCTATAACTGGTTCTTGTGGAGTCAAAAATTGCACATTGTGATTCAAGTTTGTGCCAGGAGTAAGTTCACTGTAATGGACAACAACACAGGCTTACTGCATTTTAGAATCATAGAATGGTTTGGGTTGGAAGGGACCTTTAAGATCATCTAGTTCCAACCCCTGGCTATAGGCAGGGACACCTTCCTCTAGACAAGGTTGCTCAAAGCTCTGTCCAGCTGGGCCTTCAGTGCTACCAGGGAGGGGCCATCAATCTCAGGGCAACCTGTTCCAGTGTCTCACCACCCTCACAATAACGAATTTATTATCTTGACCAGTTTAAGGCCATTTCCCCTCATCCTGTTGCTGCCTGCCCTAATATAAAGTCCCTCTTCAGCTTTTCTGTAGGACTCCTTCAGGTGCTGCAAACTGAGAATGAGCAAAAGGCACCTTGACAACAAAGACAGAAAATCTACAAGCCAGGAATAACTTCACAACAACAATAGAAACCATAATATCTAGTTTTCATAGACACGAGGTTGAAATTAAGGTAGAGGTATGAAAACTTCTAAGTGTGGTCATCATTAAAATTAAAGTCAAAAACTACTCCCACTTATGCAATAAGCTCACATTTTAAGGCATTTTTTTTCTGTCATAACTTTTGAGATATCCTTTATTGAGAACTGCATTTAATATTCTTTGTGAAAGTTTTGTTTTTGTTTTTTTTTCCTTTTCAATTGCATGACTTGGACTCAACTGGCAGAGACTGGGGAAATTTATTCCCTTATAATGGATATGCAAAATCTTAAACAAATTATTGAAACTAGCCTTCTATGAAGGTACTTTAATGTATTAATAGTGCAGAGTATTTAACCTGTTTTTAACAACTTAATGCTAATCAGCTTGATGTAGGAGAGCAGTTGCTTTTGTGTAGCTTTTTTCATCTATAGTTCACTGAAAATATGTTAGTTCTGAAATTATGAACAACACACAAAGAACTTGAAAATGTTTCCATTAGGTCTATAAAATAAAATTTATGCTTAATAAAATGTCTCAGTACTTTGGTTTTCATTGCCATTTTCTAGACAAACTTCCTATGCTTACTTCTTCAGTTGTTTGATAGTGTTGCTTGTGCTGAACATGTGTTTCTAGTACTTCTTTATAGCAATTATTCTATATTGTTCTATATTATACAAAGGAAGAACTACCCTGAAAAAAAACAAAAAAGCACCACAGTGTCAAGAATATGTATTAGTACCATCTGCAGCTATGCTGTTGCATTCTTTAAGTTTTCTTTGTACTATGTGCAGGGACAATTTGAGTGCAGATTCTAACACTGCAGAAACTCCTACATCCTTACTTGCAGAATGTGGCAGAGGTGAAGATGAAAACTATAGGAAGAATAGGAGTGAGGTTTCATGGTTAAGGCAGAAAAGTGCCTTTCCAGAGTGTTAAATTTTATTATTTTGTTTTTCACAAAATCTCTGAATCTTGTTGTACCTGGAGAGTTTTCTGTTCTTCCATGTGGTGCAATACCTGGAAGCTAAACAATTCAAACCTATGGAAAGGGTGAAAAACTGTTAGAAACTTTGAACAGAATCAGGAGAAATTTATGTTGCCTCAGAGTAGGCACCCCAAATTAACGAATACTTCTGAGTTTAGTCCTGGTGTGTTCATTTCTTTGTAGTTATTAATGTTGGTGAAGAAGTAAGGTGCCATGATACTAGGTTTTAAGAAATGTTCTAAAAGGACAAATTATCCGATTCAATATTGGATACTTTGAGCAAGGAGAAGCATGATTATGAATAACTGTACTATATTGCACTTGTGAAAGTGTGCTGCAGAAAGTTGAATCCTGTGGAAAGAGAGTCATGACATGTATGATAGAGGACCATACAGTACCATAAGTCATGCACATACAGAGGATAAATTTCAGTTTGATAGAGTGATGCTTCAACTTTATTTCAACTTTATTCCTAGTGGTGACCAGTCTGAATAGCTAAGCATACAATTTCTAGACTTTAATCTCAGTACAGACTTGTCTCCTGCTGCTTATGCTGCCTATGTAACTGTGTTTCTGTGAGCTCAGCTTTTGTCTCCTGTTGTTTTGGACTGTTCGGGTTCTGTCTTCTTTTCATACATGTTAGAAGAGGATTCTTTTAGAATCAGGGGAAGGCATCTTTGCTTGTGGTGTGGATGTCCAGACTAAGAAGTTTGATGCGTAACATAGATGTAGTTGTTAAACCCTAGGCTGTAAGCACACTGTGTATTGAGCCAAGGCCTTGTAGACTGAATGAGGCAGAACTAAGCATTCACGCATGGATATCTGTGAACTGTAGCTTTGGTTTCATGAAGTCTAATATGTTGAGTGAATTTTAGGATGTGATAAGAGGTTTGTAGTGAAGCCTTTCTCCTCCTGAATTTTCTTTCTTCTTTAGAGGCAGAGAGGAGGCAAAAAAAAAAAAAAAAAAAAAAGCCTTCACAACTCAGAAAGTGAAGATCTTGGGACACCTGAATGATAATAGTCAACATTTTGGCTTATATTTTCATAAAACAAGATCAAGAATAAAAGCTTCAATCTACCATAGCTGGTTGGGTATGGAACATTTTAGCCCAAAGAACTGTGGCTGCTTATAGTTTTAACAAATTTTAGTGACAGCTTTATCACAAGAAGTATACAGCATGACTTACGGCTGCTGGTCAGTCCTACCTACAACTAAGAAAATAAATAAATTATGGAGTTTGTCTTTTTATGTATGTGTCAAGGTTGAATTTATTGAAGTTTAAATGCTTGACAGTAGTCCTTAGTTCACTGAAATCTATTTGAACCAAAACCACTAAACCCTTCTCTGTGATTTGTTTCCAGAAGTACACGCAATATACTTTGCAAAAACACAATTGCTCTTAATTTTGATTTTATATTCAATATATTTATAATAATACAATGGTAAAACCTAAAATACACATTGGTAGATATAAACCAGATGCAGCAGCCAGCTAGGGGTACTAGAAAAAAGATAAATTGAATATTTCATGTGTTGGGAAGACTTCTTCCACAGAGTAATGGATTAAATATTTGGCCTCTGTAATGAAATGTATAGAAGTCTTTGCCAAAATGTGGTGTTCATTGTACAGCATTTTGAAGGCTGAATTGGTTTTTGGCTCTTACAGTATAGAAGACTTTTGATGGACACATGCCACATCTTTATGCAAAATTGAATGGGTATGTATGCCCTAGATTAGTATTTCAGCAGCTATGAAAAATATTAAACAAATGTCACTATTTTTTTTTAAATAAGACTTCTCAGTTTGCTTTCTGTACCATGCTGTTAGATTTCAATAATTCCAGGACAAAAAAAATAAAGGTTCATATTTATTTTTATAAATGATCTGTCAGATGAATATATTCACTGATTCAACAGAAACAGTATGTACATACTTTAGACACAAGTAGTTGCAGCCCTTCTTGGTTTACAATTTAAGATTCAGTTTTTTTTACAGAACTGATACTGCAGAAAAAATATTATCATTTTATTAGAGACTATAGTACATATAACTTCCTTTTGTTTGAAACTTATTTTTCCTATAAAGAAATGCAGTGTTTCTTTGCCTTTCAGTCTGTATAACCCGTATTCATTTTTCAGTAGTTACTTTCAGTGGCCTTCTTTATCATCTGTTGCTGGTGTCCATATTACATTTTGCAATGAGTCCAACTTCTTTCTCTTAACATTGAATGAGTAGAAGGATGATGATCTTTAGGCTCCTTACATACATCTTTGGTGTGTAAGTGTCTAATTCCTTTATAGAAACATTTTCCTACCTCCTCAGAATTGGAAAAGGGAACCTGATTCCTCAAGTATCTTTCCAAATCACATCCAGTGAGCTGTGGCAATTGATTGCTAGCTGCTTGGAGGACTTGGGGACAGGAGGGAAATAAGAATTTTGTTGAGTTATGGCAGACAGATATGAAAATGTAGGCTAATTTTTTTGTTGATGCAAAATATATTTAAAACCATCAAGGCAGATAGATATGATGTGCATTATCTTTTCATCTCTTTTCATCTCTTTTTTTTCTGTTTTCAGCAGGGAACACAATGATGCAATGAGTTATGTCCAGATGCATGTCTGGTATGAATGAAGTTTTTGATAAAATGAATAGGAAATAATTTGATTTTTTGTTTTTTTCCCTCTCTGTTTTACCAAATTGGTGAAAACTATCAGAAAGCAAAGGAAGAAGATATGAGTCATTATTGACTTGGAGAAGAAGGGGAGGAAAAAAGTATCTCTTTTTTTTTTTTTTTTTTTTTCTTCATTTTTGTTGTCGTCATCATTTTCTTCCCCCAAAGTCTTCTTTCCAGTCAGGGTAGTTTGCATTCATGTTCTGAATAATGAGCTTGGTGATCTTGACAAGCATGAAGCAGATGACAGAAACTTCTAATCAGGTGTCACAGCTGGCATGAGTTAATGCCTGTCAGTCCTGCAGCAGGTTTCCCAAGAAGGGCATTAGGGCTGATCTCTAGCTGCAGGTAGTTAACCTGCCATTGACCAGTTGGTAGACTTGATGTAAAGTTTTCTGTTGGCATTTTTTTCTTTTTAAATTTGAATCACTTACAATTACAATCACCTTTTACACAGTACGATTGTAAACTACTTCAGTGTCCTTGCACTGAAAGTATAAGCAGCTGTTTCCATTTTAGCATGAAAGCGGATGGCAAATGAATAACTTATGCTATGTGACACTGGAAAAACTGAGATAGAAGAAGCAGTAAAATTAAACAACTTTTTTCTTCAGATACTTCTATTGCCTGTAACCTGACAAGTGCATGTATGTGCTCCTGTTTCCTATGAGACAGAGCATGAAGAACTCACCTAGATGTTACAAGACAATGATGTTAGCAACTAGGCGTAAGTATAGTTTCATTCTGTAGGGGCTGGATAGAATTTTGCCATTGATCTGAGGGAAGCTATATCAGCTGACTTGGAATTGATTAAGAAGGATTAAGTGCTCAGTATTAATGGTATTTTTCCATGTCATTTTAAATTGTTAAGGGTTGGAACTCGGAATTCACTATTTTATTTTGTAAGTTCTTCAAATTTTAGAAGTGAATTAAATCATTTCTTTTATAAAGGAAGCTTTTATATTAAACAAATTTGTGATTCAGTAGCCTAAAAATATGCCCGCTTCAGAAAAAATTTTGAGGCCACATTAGGTGATATCAGAGGCATCGGATGCAGGTCTTTCTTGTGATCGTAGAAAGAGGACTTGTTTATGGATAAAATATTGAAGTTGTGTTTTGTTCTAATATCAGAAAGTTTTACAGAATACTGGTGGAGTGAATCCTTATGAAATATTTCACTGTTGGGTTGTGTTATACGTTTTTAAAGTCATTGTCTAAAATAGGTAGTTTTAAAAAAATCTGTAGCTATAAAAGAACCTGTGAGAATGAAAAGCAACAATAATTTTGTTACTCTTTTTAATGTATTTTCCTTTTCTTTGTATTTATATATCCAATGACTTTTATTTGAGCCTGTATAGAGATTAGCACCAGGATTCATCTCACCAATTGTCAGAGAAGGGCGATGCTCTGAAGTTTCCTTGGCTTTTGATCCTAAAACTAGGAATAAAATATGTAGAATTTAATATGTTAAGGAGTAGAAATTTATTCTTTTCAAATTTAGAAGAGGGAAGACTAGATTGATGTAATGAGAAACAAGTAGCAAAACATTGTGAATCTGTTTGAGTTTGAAGATAGTAGGGGGCTTCCAAAATAGGGGGAAAAATATCTTTCCCTGAACTAAAGAAACACTTGCTATGCTTTAGTAGAAATCAGTTGTACTGTTTTGCTTTCTATTCATTTTTGACTTGAGGCCAAACGTAGTTCTTTGTTTCTTGTTAATTATGTGTTCAGATGTGATACTTAGGGACAATTTTAATTCATATAAATTGCTATATTTATGTAATGATGTTGTACTTTAGCGTCTCTCATCTATCTATCATTAGGATTTTAACACAATGTATTTTAGCACAGACACTATTTTTGTTGCTATTCTTTGAACGTTATAGTTTGGCTCCTAATAGGCTACTTGGATAACAGATCCATGGTTTTCAACCTTCATTTTAAACCGTTTATGGCAACTTTTATTTTTATTTGGCTTTAATGCTCATTTTCAGTATAATAATGTATTAATTTTTTTTTTATGTTCTCTAGCAAACGTTTGAGTTACTCCTTGTAAAACTGCTGCTTTTTGTTTTTCTATCCGTGATTGAGTTCTTTCAGAAGCAAATGAATTCTCTTATCAGAATTTAAATAATTTAGGAATAAATAGGAATATATGTTTTGTGGTTTCTAGATCGCACTTTGCTTGTAGTTTGATAGTGCTGTGCATACTCAATTTTTTCTGTTTTTTTGTTTGTTTTTTACTAAAATGGACACTGAATGTTAGTGTAAATGCTCTATTAGGATGTAAGGACTTTTTCTTTTAAAATTAGTCAATGTGAAATTTATACTTAATAGTCAGCAAAATTTTCAGGGAAGAATAAGGTGGTTTTTTAAAAATTGGAACAAAGTGATTCCTTCAGCTCCCTTTGTCGTCTTGTCATCACAGTGACGCACCTCTTAATTTTTGATGTCAGGATGCATTTTCTATCTACCCTACACCTGCTTTCTTCCTGAGTCTATGACACTTAGGGGTCTTACAAGTTACCATTTCTGGTTGTTGCTTGATATTGATTAACACTATTGATTCTGTCATGAAAGAAATACATCTGTCATTTCTTTAGGCAATTTTAACAAATTATTGTCATCTTGCTTTCTCAGATCTCAGAGGGTTTTGCTTCCACTTCATCTTTGTTTCCTGTGAACATGCTCGTGCTGATCACATAATATTCTGTTTCTGAGGAATATTAACCTTTTGTCTTCTACCCAGATTGTACTCTAAGTACAATTGCTACTGTTTCTGGCATTCTAATACAATATGTTAAAAATTTTGAGGTAACTTCTAAATATATGTTATGAAACACTAATAGTACTTATCCATTAAAATCTGTGAGCTCAGTTTCTCCTTTAAACTATAAGGTATTTTCCTGTTTTAAATTTACACTCAAATGTAGCTCTGAAATGTTGCACTTTTAAACTGACTTCCTTAAAATGTGAACTCTTTCTTTTTTTTTTTTAGGGAGTAACAGGTGCTTTGGCAGTTTTGATGAAAGATGCAATTAAGCCAACACTAATGCAAACATTAGAGGTAAGTATGGCTTGCAATATCTGCCCTTCTCCGACTTTCAAATTCTGTATTGTCCTTGCAGTATATCTCTCCAGTGACTGCACTTAACTTTCAAGGTTCAAGACAGGGTCAAGTCTGTAATGGTATTTTAGCAAATGTTCATTTGTGTACATTAATTGATAACTCCAGTTGCATTTATACCATTTGAATCCATTAAAAAAAAATTCCTTCGTTTGAGACTCTTTCTGTAGTCATAATTTTGTCTAGAACTGCACCACAAGATGCAGTAGATTGCTGAACTGCTTCTGAGCACACTGGACTTCTGAGTCATAGACTTACATCTGTTTCCTGTCTTCCTTTTGCATAAAAGTTTCCTTTCTATATGTTAGCTTTATAAGCATGTTTCCATGATAGTTCCCACATCCTATCATTATCAGTGGAAGGTAGATGCTTTGCTGAGGCCATTCTATTCAGTTATATTTTGTATCATTTAGAAATGCAGAAGAGTCTTGCCTGTTTACAGATTTTTCAAAAGAGGGTTAACACCCACTCTTTCCAGACATAATGCCTTCAGGGACTAAATAAAGCCTTTCTGGTATGTAAAAGGAATGATTTACACTTATCCTAGTGAGTTTTCTTCCAACAGCTCAAAGAAAGAAATAATAGCACCTTATTAGTAAGGGTAGGCTAGTATTGGCTTTTTCAGTAATATGCTGAATGGTGTATGACATTCATGGGGGCAGGGAGATAGAAAAATGGGTAAATAATAGAGGTGATTTTTTAATTGAAATTTTGACTATCCAAATTACATAGTTGGAATATCTTACAACAGTTCTTTGTACACTGAGGAGTTGTGGGGTGTGGAAAGATACCAGCACGGTCTCTAGATAAGTCTCTTCTTACAGCGTATCAAAGTCATAACTACATTTTTGCTTTTGTGTTTGGATAGTGACAACTTGCTATTCTCTGGGAGTATTAGAATTTAAGTCATAGTATGTGTTGTTTTGCTTTAGGCATCCTAATTTGTTTCTTCTGCAAAGAAACATCTGTTCTTTGATGTGGCTGCATGAAGCATATACGTGTGTCAGAAGTTAATACAAAAATTCACCAACAGAAACTAGAAGTCAAATAGAATTCAAAATGTAATGGCCAGAAATGTGTATTAAATTGCCACCAGGCTAATGTATCGTGTGTTAAGTGCCACTGACAAATTAGCTTCTCTAATTGCACTTCACATACCTATTAGAAAATACTGTTCTGTTATAGTGTTCTAAAAGACAATTACAATTGTAAGAAGAGTTTATTTCAGTTGGTGGACATTTTGTTTTAGGACTTGAATGCTTGCAAGTAGCCATTGTTGAGATAGATACAGTCTGGTCAAGAGCTTATATACGGGTATGCTGTTGAGCTGTGGTATGAGGAAATGCTTCTAAGAACCTCTGAAAGAGGGAGAAGAATGACCTACTCAGCACATGTCCACTAGATTTGAAAAAAATTTTTTGCATATACTGGAGAAGAGAAAAAAAATTTTGCATATACTGGAGAAGAGGTCTAGAAGTTTAAAACCAACCAACCAAACAAAAAAGTCAAAAATGACTGAATAGCAGTCCTGTACAGAACTGATCTGATATAAATGTTGCCTGTCTGTTTATTTTTACGTTAATTGATAAGTATATTTTAATTTGCTCTTTTTGATGATGTTTCTTGCTCTGTTGACTTCTGACGTGACCCTTTTATTCTGTCACCACAAATGCCACCCCCAGGAGTAGGTGATTGACTGTGTTTTATAAGTAAGAATGACAGTAAAATCTCCAAAATGGAAAATAAGGGAAATGCTAGTTCAGTGTTGTTGACTCCACCTACAATAAATGTTGGCTTCAGCAGAACTTGTATCTAGTATTGAAGAACTGAGATTACTTTGTTTGAATTGCACATAATGATTTTGTAGTGTTTATCCATGTTTGTCATGACAGATTTGTTCCCTTGTGAGCTGATCCCATAATGTTTAGCCTTTATTTATACCATGCGTAACAGAGCAGCTGCTGTATGGGACAACTCTTTGTAGATGCTGTCTGGCTGCTCTGTGATGGTCTGCTCATGTTACATTCAACATGCCACTCACAGTAAAGATGGTAGTATTATCTGGCAGCTAGAGGGATGTTTATAAGTTTAGATATTTATGGATAGTTAGAGTTTATTTTCTTGTACTGAAATTTGGATAATAAAATTTCCTGTTCTGAGAACAGTCAGTAGAATGCACTCCTGTGCTGCTCTTTGTTTCTTGACCTACGTTATTAAGAATGTAAAATAAGTAAGTGAGGTGACTGGCCTGATACAGAGTGGCTGAAGTTGACTGGGGAAGATGCTGCTGTCTCTATTCCAGGCTGTGCTGGAGGGTCCTAAGGCTCTCCTGAGTTCACTCTCTTAAGTACCTAGACTATTCTTCTTCCAGGATTGCCATGTAAAACAACATATTTCCATGTCAGTAGTTAGAAAGTGTGTTTTGATTTCAAGTAGGTGGCAAGGGGTATCTTTGGTATTGGTATTCTGGATATTGGATCCCACAGTCCAAATCTCTTCCCATCCATGTTTTGTGGATGAAATCTTGGAAGGACAGTTGTGCAGGAGATGTTGTGGCCCTTCTGTCCTCTCTGTGCGGAGGTGCTGAGATATGAGCTGGGCTGCTCTTTCATCACTTCTGCTTCCATGTGTTACCTCTGCTGATTTGTAATGATGCCCTGAAATTACTTGCCACAAGAAATTAAGAACTCTTCTTGTTACAGGGCACAATTTCTGATTTATTTACTTTTTCTGCTACTTTTCACCCGTTTCTTCTCTGGCATGTATGAGGCAGAATTGTTTTTAAGTTCTAACTCAGTTGTCTAGTCTATAAAGAACATCCTCTGACAATGTGTATGTATGTTCCTCTCTTTGTACTTTTGATCAAAACAATAAAAAAAATAGATTTCTTAGAACAAGCCTGAAAACTTATGTTCCAGTGGCAAAGGAATGCTGTCTGTCTGTCTTCTAACCAAAACAATTATTTATGTATAATTGCTTCTGTAGGAAACAATAAGAACAGGTGTTTGTTGTTGTTATTTGTGAGAAATTTGTATCTAATGTTAGTGAAATTGGAAATTGGAAAATATTTTATATCATAACCTAAGTATTTCATTTATGTTATGTAGTGAAACATAAGTGAAATACTTAAGTTACGACAGAAAATATTTATAGAAGAAAAAAGATTTTTTTTTCTTCTATAAAGCATGTTTTCTTAATAATACTGCTGTATTTGTGGGGCAACAGAAAACAACAACTTTCAAAGTTTCCATTTTCTTGCTCTGCATGCTTTTGGTTTGTACATCATCTTTTCTACTTTGCAATTCTGTTGAGTTTGTGATCTTACCTGTCCACCAAACTAATGAAAAATATTTTTTAATCATTCAGGGAACACCAGTGTTTGTCCACGCTGGACCTTTTGCCAACATTGCACATGGAAATTCTTCTGTTTTGGCGGACAAAATTGCCCTTAAGCTAGTTGGGGAAAAGGGTTTTGTAGGTAAGTAATTATTTTGTTTACTAATTAAAGTTTGTTGGTTAAGTTGGCAAGCAGTGATGTAAGTGAGAGGATAAGAGAGCTGTGAAAGATAATGATACTTCATTTAATGCTGGAATGAATAACTGCTTTAAAACCTAATAATCTTCAATAGCCTTAAGGTAAATGTGGGGGAAAAAAACCAAAATACTTCTCTTGCCCTGCCCTTTGCCTCAAGTGTTCCCATCATCGTTCTGAAGTTAGCCAAACCTGTTAAAGGTACCATTATATGTCCTGTACTTCCTTATGTTAGTATTCATCTGATCTCTTTAGATAAACTAACAAAAAACATTCACTTTCTCTGCTGGTGCAGTATGCTCAGTCAAATCAGTGGTTGGTTGTTCCAGTGTGGAGCAAGACCAAAGAGTTAAGTGGTAAAAGAAAGAATAAGACCTCCTTATTTGGTGACAGTGAACCATTAGGTTAGCTTATCTGCATTGCAAAACTTCACCATGAGGCCCTCACTCATGTTTCCATGAAAGCATGTGAGTGGGTGGGCTCTTTTATGACAAGAATTCAACATGCAGAAGTCTTACAGAAGGAAAAGCAATAGACATGCAGAAACAATTTCTATGGTGGCAGGCACAATGAACTTGTGGATCAAATGCTGAACGGTGAACTAAATTTTATAAAAATTGCTTTTTATTTTTAAGCTTCAAAATTCTTAAAACATAGAAAATCTTGCTATCTTTTAGTAGTAATACCTTTGCACTGCTGACCATTCTTGTCCATGTACTGAACGACCTTGCTAACCTGTTATCAAAGAAATGCACATATGAAACAGACTGGGGAGGGAGACGAGAGGAACCACAGCAGGCCTAATTTGAATTAATTGGCTTAGAGCCAAATCATAATCCAGTGGGAATGAGCGATAAGCTTTCAGCTAGCTGAGCTCTCATGAACCTTTCTGCAATTGTGCTACTGCTAGTACTGAAGCAAAAGAGATGGAAAGTTCTTTCTATGCAACTAGAAACAGTAGGAGATCAGACAGAAGCCAGATTGGCTTAAGTTAATCCTAAAATTGCTCTTTGAATACCTACGGAACAAAGCTTTTGAAGAGGTGCAGTAATATGAAACATAAGGTTTTGAGTGCCAGTGCCCTCAGTCTAGCGGAGAAATATATATGTATGCTTATGTCATACCTACGTGTTACCTAAATTACATAATGAGAACTAAATTTCTTGAAAATATTGTTCATGTTTAAATTCATGGCTTATCCTAGAACGGATAAGAGAGATGTTTGAGTTGTTATCTAACGTCTCGTAGAACTTTCTGTCATAACACAAAGCCTAGCCTACATTTTCACAGGGAGATTGGAAAGATTCCAAGTTGCTCTCCGGTGAACAAGAAGATGGAGATAGATCTTCTTATAGAATTCTTCAAAGCAGTAAAATATATTCCAGTAAAGTATAAAAAGTTGAAACCTGTTGTATATCATATGGACTTTGGTAGGGAAAAATGACAATAAATGAAAAATATCATTTTATTGATCTCTAGCTAACAACAAAAGTGTTGAACAGGTGGAAATTCTATTTATCTATAGTACGTTATCTTGCAGGCTTAATTCTTTTTAAAGAATGTTTATGGGTTTTCTATTTTATCATTTCTGACTGTTTTTCTTTATAGAAGTAACTTTCTAATCTCCCGTAGTTTTCTGGGCCTAGAAAAAATACTTTTTTTTTTTTTTTTTCATGAAGCACTGAAGTAGTGCAGTGATCTTTAGATTCTCATTAGAGCCTTATTAACAGTATCAAATCCTAGAGACAATTTTGTACTGCAGTTAAAGGGATGGGACTTGCGGTTTTCAAGGTTGTCGGTGCATGTCTTGCATGTTTGCGTATCCTTTTTAAAATGCAGTCTTTTCAAGGTAAAGAGTTGTTTCCTTCATTTACTGTTGGGTCTACTCATTTACCCTTTAAGAATCAAGCCTCCACTTGAAGAACATTTCTGCATTTTGAGTACATTTATTTTATGGTAATAGAATTAGTATTTCGTTAAGGCTTATCAGTATGTGAATGGCCTTGTAAAAAGTAAAAGTATTTGAGCTATCTAACGTTTTTCATTGGAGCATTAACTTTGTTTCTGCAATAAGCAAACTTGTCAGTGGAAAAGTAATTTTTGTCCCATTTGAATGGAAGTAAGTTGACAGCAGTCTCAAGCCTTGTTACAAGTTCTGGACCCAAAAAGTACTGCCTTGGGTTTAGATTTCGCAGTATTTAGTGCCTCTCTCAAGCACTGAGAGCACATGCATGCGTTTCCTGCTTCTGTTTTTTCTTTTGCCTGGCCTACTGGTTTGTCTTCAGTGGTTTTTTTTTTTGGCTTTGTTTTTGGACCCAGCTTTTCTCTTCAGGGACAAAGCAGTATAGCTGTGACAGGTGAAAATCTTGGTGTGCTTTCAGCTAAGGGCTCTTGTTCCATACTTCACTCTATAGGAACACAATTCCTAATGAAACTGAGTCCAAAATTAGGCTCCCTCACTCCTCTGAGCAAAGAACATTGCCATGATTTTTAGATCTTTCTGAATGATGTCAACAGCAGTAGTTCCTAGAGTACTCAAAATAGACTTTGCAGATGGTCACTAGTTCAAATGGTTTTATTTTGTGGAAGATTTCCACTTTAACAAATGCAATAATAATAACAGGACCTGTGAGCAAACATTGTATGTAGCACATACTGGTTTATTCAATTTTGTCCCATACTCTCCTACCAAACTGAGGTTTGGAAGGACAGCAGCCCACACTGAAGTTACGTGCATGTGAACAGTGAGCCTTGTGCCCTATGAAGCTGCACAGCAAAGGGAGCTGGCTGGTAACTGCCCACACTCAGCTCAGTGTACTGTGTGCCTGAACCTCATGTTTCCATTGAAATTCAGGGAGGAAGGCTGTTGTTCATACTCATGGTGGGAATTCAGGTCAGCTGTGCTGCAGATTGTAACTATCTGAATGAGCTTCATTGCTTTTGATAGAAGATTTTCACTGCTGTGTAGTTTTCTTTTGCCACCAAATAGTTGTTGTTTCCAGTCCTGTTCTCACCTTGGATGCTCATTAGGCTCTTGGCAGAGCACTTTCAGTTCTGTGTTTTGCCACGTGTAGGGGGTAGCTGCATAATCTTGTGAAAGAATCCAAGAATTGTTGGGAATAACATAACGTGAAAGAACTGCATGGTCAGGAGAGAGATTTTGGGGACCGTGAACTGTGCGTGCAGCTCTCAGCCCAGTGCAGCTGCAGCCAAAGCAGGAGCATAAGAAATGTGTGATGGTTAGAAATCAAATCCATTTCTTGTTCTTGTGTAGTAGAATATGTACTTTAAGAATGCTAGTTCATTCATGTGAGATGGCTTTTTAATTTTTTTTTTTTTTTTTTTTTACTTATGGCATAATTACATTAGAGCAGAGCTCTAACTCCGTAGTCCATGCTATTCTCTTTAAGACAGTCTGAATTTGCACCACTTTCACCAATACGCATATTGTTTTCTGTGCTGGTTTAGCAGCCTCCTTCCTCCAGCTCCCTATTTCCAGTCCCATGCAACCCCACGCTTTTGCCACCAAGCCTGTTTGTGTGGTCACTTGATCAACTAAACAGGACAACTGGTCTTGATTGAAAGCAATGACAGCAACAACAAAAGCTCCCTGTCCTTCCTTTCCCAGGCAATGACTGGGCAAAAAGTTGTACATGCAGCAGCAGGAAAATGAGACAATATTATATAAGCCAGTATTGTCATTGAAATATATGTTTATAAAAGTATAGCCTCATTTGGAACTATGAGGTATCAGTAAAGCTACTGTAGATTAACAATAGCTAATCAGACTGAGCCTGCATGGCCACATCAGCCTGTCTCCTTTCTCAGCCTGTCCTCAACCATTTTTTCATGACTTCCTAGTGACATAAACCTATTGCCCTTTTTGTTGGCTTCAATTTCTGCTGACTTAACACAGCAGCAGTTCAGCCTAGAGTCACAAAAACACCAGAGCTGGTGCAGGGGAGGGTGAGCTGGGAAGGCCAACAGTGAGACACTGGTCTCATTTCTGTAGGTCCCGCTGATTGTGTGACTGTGTTTCACTGACGAGGCAAAAGAAAAAAAGACCTCTTCCCAAAAATGTTCATTTAAAATTTGTATAAATCTGACTTTCTCTTGCCTACATTGCCTATTTCTTGCTCACTTTGGAGCTGGAATTGCAATGTGCTGTTCCTTTTGAATATTGTCAGTGAGCAGCATTTGTACAAGTCTGATTTGTGAAAATCTAAACAAAGAGCAACTGCTGAGCCTGGTTGTGAGTTCTCTCTAATGGAAAGCATCCCCTGCTTTAATGTCAGGTATCCAAGGGAATCACAGTCCCTCATTAAGTTCAAACTTGCTGAAGCCTTGTACCTAGGTCACTTCAAAAGTAATGTCTTCTATTTATTTTCATGGAAACCACGCCAGCTACAAAAAGCAGAACAACACCATTTGGTAGAACAGATTCTCAGCTACAAAACGCTGTTTTTCAACAGTCACCATCATTAGCAATATATTTTTTGCCAGCAATGAAGTAGAGCTTGCATGCTGCACTCATAGAAAATCTATTTCAGCTTCTATGATGGCATTGTTGCTAGAAAAATATTGCCTGTGCAGTCCATCTTTCATTAGCCTGAATGAATAGAAGCAAGAAGATGCCAAATCTCAACAATATGATGAATGTGGTAGGGCAGTACATCCAAGAACAGCAGTGAGCTCCACAGTATTCAAACTGGTATGGGTCTTGGCACTATCGTGTTGCAAGAAGGTTGTCTTCTTCTCTGACCTGACTGGAAGTTTGAGCCTTCAGCTTAGTCAGTGTCGTGATGTAACATCTAGAGTCGATGCTTTGTCTGTGTTCCAGGAGATTCAGAAGGATAGCCCCTTTCTTATCCCAAGAGACAATAAAATACACATAATACATACACATAAAATAAAGCACATATCTTTTCCTGCTGAAGAGTACATCTTGAACTTTGATGCAGATTTAATGTGGTATTACGCCATAGACTGTCATTCTGAATCTGGTTCATAGTGGTGACATGAAACTGTCACCTTCAGCCATGTATTAGTTCAATAGTTCCTGACAAATGTCCTGACAAACTTGCATATGGTGTTCTTTCCGTTCTGGTGTATTTGTGGATGCAAAGTTTGCCATGTTGCAGCCCTCATTTTCAATGTGTTTAGGCTGATATTCAGCTCTGTACATAGTTCTGAGGTTGTAATCTGCCAACTTGTACAGATGAGTTGTTCAAGATGCTCTCAATTTGATGGCATGACAGCTATGCGTGACTATCTGGCATGTGGATTGTCTTCCGCATTGCTGTTGCCACTGCTGAAACGCTCTGCCCACTGCTGCATTGTGCTCACATACACACTTTGGTCGTCATCATTGTTCAGGAAATGTTGATGGGTGCTGTTTTTTCTGCATGGAGGAATTCAGCAACACACCTTTGCTTCATCTGCTCTTCAGCTTCAGACACCATTTTGTCAAACTGCCCCCTGCTGCCATCTGTTGCATGGCAACAAAATATAACAGAATATTGCAGTCAAAAAGGGTCGACCTCTATTGCTATATCACCATAATCTGCCTCTGATGTCATAGACCAGCATAATAAAATGGGAGGTAGTGCTTTCAGAGTATCTCTTCTAGCTCAGCTTGTCTATTCCATCTCCCGTCACTGCTACAAGCATAAATGTCCTATTGAAGTGGTTGCACTGCTTGAGTGAAGATGTTGTGGACTGCAGCACAACATACGTATCCGTCTTGACAGTCACCATCCAAGCTTGTCTAGGCTGACCTGTTAAACTGATTCTAATTCACTTGCTTTTAATTCAACCTCATTGTTAAATACCAAGGGCACCTGGAATCTCAGCAAGTGTCTGGGAAGGGGAGCTCAGCATTTAAGCAGAGTCCTGTGTTACGGATGAGCAGCTGAGTCATTTATTTTTTCTTTTGTGTTAACTTCTTTCATCCTTAAGTTGTTCTTTATTGCTGTCTTCAGATCTAGGAGTGTCAAGGATTAATGTCTAACATGTGGCTGATCCACAGAAGTTGGTGGATGCTGAAAGCCAAGCCTGGTGTAAATTGTGACTGAAATTTTTACTGGCAGCCTTCACAATATGTTTTCCAGTTACTCCAGGGCAAGAAGTGACAAGTGTCTACTGACAGGCAGTTGGCAAAGCCCAGGAAAATGTGCCTTTTTCACAGTTGAATTGCCATCCTGCTCAACCAGCATTTTTTTTTTTTTTTTGGGTGGGGAGTAGTTTCCTAGGGAAAATAGCTCAGTGTAGTTTGTGAAGAGATGAAGGGTGTGAGATTCTTTATGTTTGCAGGAGGCATGTCCCATATGGGAGACAGCAGAGGAAGAATGCAAAGCAGCAGCAGTTAGAGTGAATTTATTTTGGTTGCTAATGTTTCAAATGTCTTGCTAAGAACAAAAATTTTCTCAGAGAGGGGCATTTTGAATTGCACCGAGGAATGGTGGGGACTAGATTGCAGAACCCATTCTAACTTGTCTTCGTGGCACCTGAAGAGTGACAAAGTTTCTTGCAATCTTTGTGTATTCTTGTATGTATGTTGGCAGCCTTGCTAAGAAGGAAAAGGAAATACCAACGAACAAAGAAAAAAAAAAAAGAGACAACAAAAACAAAGCAATCAAACAGCAGTGACAGCAAAAATGGAAACAATTCTAACTTCATCGACATAGAATGCAGTTAGCCACTCCATGATGAATCTGGTGCTCTGCTCAGGAAGAGGTCATCGTTTCTGACACTTAACGCATCCAACATCATCAGCGTTTCTTACATCACCTCTTTGCTGTTCTTTCTTCCCTCCGTGCTGGCTAAAAGTAGTAAAACACAATGTAAAACTTCAAATTCTTTTCTCTATCAGTCTGATCAGACTGAGGGGGAAAAGAGGGATGAACTGTTGTTTTTTTTGGTCAGTGAATACAGAGTCACCAAGTTATGTTTAAAGGATAAAATAGGAAGAGAAATAAACTTCCCTGTGTCACTGTGTCAGAAATTATTACAGTGGACAATTTGGTAGATTGCCTTTTCTGTCTCTTAATCCCATGAAGGTGTTTCAGCTGAGGGGAGGAGTCATAAATCAGAAGATAAGTGAAGCACGAATGTTTTTTGAATCCTAAACCAAACTCCTTCTGAACTTTACTTTTCAGGCTTGGAGTATGTGTTTGACATTTGCTTTCTTTCCTACTTCTAAATAATGCATCCCATTCCAGTGCTGTGTTACAGAGGATCCTCTGTTAGCCAAGGTTGGGACTGATGCTGTCTTTTTCCCAGTACAATATGATAAGGAGGTAAGGAGGGTTATTGCAAGTAGTTGGTGCTGTTTTGGTAGTTGGCCCGTGTTTTTAATGCTGCAATGGTCATGCATCTTAATGGTATAAAGTTAGGTAGAAGCAGTAAAATTTTAAAAGCTAAATAATTGACTCTTTACTGCACTAGTGCTCTTGATAGAATAAACTGATGATGCTGGTTGCTTTAACTATCTGCCCAGTGCATACAAAGTTGAATTTTGAAAGGTATTCATTTTATGTACTCTTGGAACAGACTTTCTATAACAAGTTTACAAGCCACTTTACCAAAATAGTGTGTTTAATTTACTAAGTGAATAATCTTCAGTAGACTTTTGAATGTCATCAAGCACTTCCATCTATTTTCTTAGTAGTCCTTTTCCAAAAAAGGAAAAAAAGCCCAAATACTTCTGCTAAGATTCTTTTGGCGCCATTACAGCGTGTGATATATTACATTTAAACCTTCAGTTCAAAGATTTATTTCTAATTTTTTTGTTGCTGCCACTAGAAAGAGAATCCATGCTGTGACCCTCTGAAGAACTTTAATTTTTATGATTCCATCCAGTTTTTTCATTGCATTATTCTATTTCTGACTTTTTCAGTCCTTACTTTCACAAGAAAAAAATTGTGCTGCTACATTCAAGCATTTTGATGTTTGAACAAATATGTTTTACAGTTTGTGTGTTATAGCAAGGTTAATGTTTCCTGATATGAGGTGCTTGACAGCATTATCTGAGTGGGTGTTACTGACCTACTCTGATGCCTACATGTTACATGCCAGATAAGGGGCATTCAGAACTCTACAATGTTTTCTCTGACCCCATTCATAGTGCAGCTGCCCAAGCAGCTGTGCTAGCACAACTGCAGTAGTGGGTTGTGGGGAAGGAAGGTAATGTCATGACAGTAGTGCTGTAAGGCTCCAAAGAACCAGGTCTGAATTGCACAAGATATAGTGGTACCACAATCTACAAATGAAGGGATATTTATTTCTACAAGATCTGTAGGAAGACTTGTCCTTGGGTCCTCTTTCTTGCTCAGTAACGGATAAGGAGAGAGCTGCCCACTGTATGGTGTGTCACCACCAGCATGTGTGTTCAATGAGCTCTGGCAATGACTGATCTGGTCAAAGTACTTTTGAGCGTGTCAGGATGCATCAAATGCACGTCTCTTATAGGCAGTTCCATCTTGGACCTAAAGCACTGTGGCTCCAGGTATGTAATCTCAGCGTCTGTGCCTGCGTACATAATCCCATTATTTTTGGTTTTAGTTCATAAGCTTCCTTGGGAGGGCAAGGACTATCTCACTGTTGATTCTGTGAAAATGCTAAGTGGAAGATACCAAGCGCTACAATAACAGGAACTTTCAGGTGATAGGGCTTTTGCAGAGCAGATGACTGAGCATAAAGATGCATCAGGAATTCACTGATAAGCTGTCATAATATTTTAAGGGTATGTAAGCTTAACACTCTTTTCTCCATTCATCACATTCATAAATTAAAAGTATGGATTGTACAACTGTTGAGGCCTATCCATTATTATTCATGCCAGGACTGTTCTCTCAAGGTGAAAACAAACAGGTAAGCACCGTTATTCATTCAGAAAATAGATGGAAAACTCAGTTCCCAGTAAATAAAATACTGTCCTACTGAGGAGAAACTGATGACTTTGCAACTTCTATGCTGTTGTGTTTTCTTTCCCTCCTCAAGCTAGCAATCTCACCTCACTTGAAAATGCTCAACTTCTAAGAAGCAAATAAGCAGCTCTTTGTTCTTCTGTTACCTGCTGGTTGAATTGCTTTTATTTATAAGAAGAAAAGAGCCAGAGGTTAAAAAATGCGAACAGTAAAACATCATATGTGCAAAGAGATTCTCTTAATTCATCACTTAGCAAAGGAAATAAAGACAGGCTCCCTAGCTAACAGAATTATTTTTGCTTAGGGTTAT
Organism: Callipepla californica brunnescens; assembly: GCA_023055505.1. Classification (NCBI taxonomy): domain Eukaryota; kingdom Metazoa; phylum Chordata; class Aves; order Galliformes; family Odontophoridae; genus Callipepla; species Callipepla californica. The sequence continues at coordinate 21,642,797 of JALIRH010000003.1, read as the reverse complement.
TTGGCAGAAAATCCATCATTCTCTCTCCATTTATGAGTATTTCATATTGGCTTATACCCTTTAGCAGGGGTCAACAGGGCATAATATGCATACAGAGTTCAAGTCCCATTTCAAAGGCTGAATTTTAATTTTAGTGGATGGTTTATTTTTAATACCTTTTGAAAATTCAAGCTGTTTATTAGATTTTTGTTTGTTTGTTTTAATGGCTCTTTGATACTGAAATCTGGTGTTCTTTTTATGGACTACTTGAATACGAATTAGGTTTGCTCAAACGTTTCCATCATGTAGCCTAACTTTTTTATATATATAATTTATTTTCTGAGTCTTTATGAATCTGCAGGCAGGAATATTTGTTTTCTGAGAGCTTTTATAATTAAATTGTTAACAGTGTACAAGCATGGAGGGGGGAATGTTTATTTCTGTGTATTTTCTGAACTCTTAACTTAATCTTCAAGGCTCCAGAAAATTCAATGCAAATGTGAAACTTGATAAGAACATACATGTGTATTTCCATTTTTGATTACGGTAGTTATAGTTGGCACTATTTCAATATAATCTACTGCATGATTCTATTTAACAGCATTGTTTTTTTTTCTGTATGCTTATGCACACTAGGTGTTCAGTTAATACATATTTCAGAAAAGAACTTTTGGAGCAGAACTCAGAAATGTCTTTTTTTTTTCTTGTTCTGTGCTACTCTTTGTTCCAGTCCAAATGAAATAACATTATGGTGTGGGGAAAGGAATCAGATATCCCTTCAGATGGTCGTGGAAGAAAAATGCACATAAAATTTTATTTGCAAGTGTTTTGTTTTGCCTTATGATTTTTATGAAGTAGTCTATGATAAGACACAATATAGAAGAAAAACAGTGATTTCTCAGAAAGTATGCTGACTTCAAATTCTTGTTTTTAATATTCAAACAACTAACAATATATGCTGTTCCATGCTGAGAATTTCTAAATAGTTTTAATTGAAAACAGTGTTTCTCTCTGAAAACAGAAATTAGGCTTGCTTACACATCTGATCTTATGCCCTAAAAGAAAGAGCATTAAAAATATCACACGTTCACTTCTAGGGAAATTTATTTCTAAACCATTTTTAAATATTTAAGTAGATTGCGTATAATACTAGACTATATATGGCTATTGTGATTTGTTAATGGGGAGGAGTGTTGATTTGGTAAATACTGAAAGTGCTTTTGAAGGTCAGATATTGACAGGATTTGAAAGCATTCAATGTCTGTGCTACGACTGTATAAAATATCCTGTATGGTATATCAGTTTGCTGCTCTGACCTTGTCATTATGGATATTTTAGTTTCTCAGTTTTATGTAAGTGCTATGTAACTAATTTGATTTGATGGAGAGAATAGATTGGATTCAAATACAGGAAGAGAAAATGTGGGTTACAACTATTTTAAACTTTGAGCAGCCAGTCTTTATATGCTGAGTCTTTCTGTAGGTCTCCTTGTACTTATTTTCTATGCTGACAGTTTTATTGAAGTTGACAAACTCAAACTTCTTAACTTTGCTTCCTGCAGTAATAAGACCCATGCTTGTAATGTATCTCCAGCTCTGACTGCAACCTCTAAGTGAGAGTGAAGCATCAGGGACAGAGCAGATGCTTTACATGCGTGAGGATGCTGCATCTATCTACTACTTCTCAAGCAGAGCTCCCAAGAGGCTGAATAACAGCTTCATAAATCAAGGGTTGCAAGTTCAGCTTTTTCTGCAGCCAATTAGAAATTTGGTGTAGGACTGGGGGCCCTTTGCTTGCACAAGCAGTGAAAAAGCACAAAAATATCGGGGAGGGCTGAGTATAAAAGAGCAGCTGGGATGACAAGATGATGGGCAATTAAGAAGAGAAACTGAAAAAAAAATGTATATTAATAAATTATAATGTTCACCAAAGAAGGATCTCCTGGTAATGTACAAATATTTCAAAAATGATACCAGGTAGGTTGCAATGGGAATTTTGTTGCCTTGATTACATGAATTGTGGTTAAGTAGAGAAATTAACATTAGGCGTTAAACAAATGGCTTAGCTGTGAGCAAGGGAAAGGATTTGACTTGTAAACTAGTAGAATTATGGTTTGTTTTTTTTGTTCTTGTTCTGTTTTTGTTTTCTGTTGGGAAGTCTATATGGAAGTATTCTTCTCCACATGAGATTTTTAGGTATGAGACCTTAGCACTGTCACTCTCCTCAGTCTGTGACTCTTTCTAAAAGATAGATTACATGCATACACACACATATGGTTCAACAGACACAATTACTTTCCACGGCAATTTTAACCAGCTGAGTCCATTTCCCTCATCCAAAAATTCCAAATGATTATTAATGTTTGGCACAATCCATCAATCTTATACTTTGAGGAGAGATTCAAATGCTGATCTTGTACAATTTATTTTAAAAACTTTGGAAATTAAAACCAAGCTAATGCTTACCCGCAAAAGATGTAGGAGGGCTTACATCTGAAAAACTTCCACAGGATCTAGAATTGTTTCTGCTGCATTGATCATGAATGTGGATATTTCACAAAGTTTTTTGCAGCACAGTAGGCTTACATCACTGGCTCTTTACCCTCATCTGCATCTGTCTGGTTTATGTTGCATCTTCTTGCTTCCAGGCATTTTTTTCCCATCTCCCAGATACCACTACTAAAGGTATATGGTGCTTTATCTCTCTGGACAGTCATTCTGATAATCTTAAGTTCTGCATGTGTTTGAAACACATACTGTACTCTAGGTGAAATTTCCACAAGCAAAGCGCTCTTCTGCTAAGCTCTTCATATGGCCTTCTGTAGTAACCTAAGTCCTTGTACTGGTTGTTTGCACTGGGTCATTTTTTCACCTAGACAAACTGCTAGAAGATGCCCCTCTTCGTGAATTTCTAAACTGTGGCTCAGTAGTTTTGGCAAGAACAGTGTTGATGGCATCCCTTCCCAGGACTGTCATGAGAGGAGGAAGTTCTATCTTCCAGCAGAGATTAAGTGAAATAATAAAAATAAAATTAAAAAAAAAAATCAGAATTAAGAACAGAACTAGTCACTCCTCCTATTAGATGGATTCACTGAATGTGTGTGCTGATAACACACACGTCATGGACACAATTATTATCATAGGAAACAGTCACTCCTGGGATTTTAGAAGAGCAGAGTGAGGAAAGCACATGGTTTAGTAAGGAATCCAGGGGACTGGAGGAGCTGTAACAAAGTCTCAGCCCAAGGCAAATAGTTGCATGTATTATGAGGTAGGTTTACACTGAAGTGATTGATGACTGGACCCCCAGCACGCCTCGGGTGATTGCACCTAGTGACAGCGGCATTGATCATTCTGATCTGGCTGTGCTCTTTGTTGTGTGGCATCCACTTCAGCCGGCACTATTTCCTGCTATCCCTGAGCAGCCACGTTTGGATTAGCACCAGGATGAGGAGGAGTGTATGTTGGCCGGTGAGGTGATTGCCTGACCTCGCCATACCTGGAAGGCACATGGAAGTGTGGCAGCAGTTAGTTAAGTGGATTTTGTCTCTGAGTTGCAACAGGCTTTGAGGATTCCTGGAGTAGCTGCAAAATATTGTGTATTCATCCTTTGCTGCCTTCATCATCACTCACAGCCTGATTGTGTTTCTGTTGCTGTTTAGAAAACATGATCTTTCAAGCTGTATGTTGATGTGTTATGCTATCTAGAGAATGAGCTTGTTTTCTTCTCTTTCTGCTTTATGAATCAGCATGATGTTAGTGCTAGGACAGGTGTTAATTCATAGCCCTTTGAAATGGGTAGAATGATTCCAGGGCTCTCTGTCTGCCACTTGAAGTGAGCATTTTCCTGATGCTTATAATGCAGGGTGTGTTTCAAGTGTGTTTTCTGTAACCCTTCCTGGGGAAGCAGGAGGAGCCAAAATCCTCAGCAGAGAGCAGATGATGAGAGATGTATTTGGAGCTGGAGTTTAAGCCAAGTGCATCTTTTAAAAGTGAGAGCAGATGAAAATCTTGTGGTAGGATACGCAGGGAAACAGTCCAGTTGTGATGAAACTTTGAGTAGTACTACAGGTGATGTAAGTTAATATACTTCTTAGAGCTTGGGAATTGTATAAGGTGGCCTTAAGTGCAGATCTATCAATGCTGCTAATTATTCCTTCCATGCAACTCCAAATGAATAATACAGAAAAAAAAAAAAAAAAGTGGCAAGGTTTTAATTTTGTCAGTACCAGAAGGCTAATAATTCTTTGCCAAAGGCCATGATGATCTCTTAAGGATGAGGTAATCTAATTGCCTTATTCCTATGTCGTTAATTGTACTCCATTTTAGAAACACAGTCATCTGTCACATGAGCAAAAGGATACTCTGTTATCTCAAAAGAAACGTGTTATGAATGGTGAAAGGCTACGACCTAAAAGTCACAGTTCTTTTGTTTGAATTTGCCTGGGTCGTACTGTTACATTCATGACCATGAAAAATGAAGGTTAGGAAAGGGGGATCTGTTTAAATTTGATAAGTATATTCATTCAGTAGGCGTTCTATAGCACCTATGCAGGAGCAAATGCGACCTTTGAGTATTGGGTCTTTGCATGACCGTAGGACACAGAAGTTAATAAAAAGCGGGCGTGAAACCCACCATACTGAGCAGAGGGACTCAGAGAAACATGAAGCCACATGCAGCTCTCTATATTTATATTAGAGTGAATTGTTTGTGGTTATAAAACATCTTCAACTTCTTTTTAATCTCCAGAAATAAATCTAAATAATGAGCTCATTACTAGTGAGCTCTGAGAAGACAGCAAATTTTACATTCAAAATATTAGAGCATGGTTTGACAAGGTGGCAAGCAACGAATTAACAGTTTGGCACTGTTGAACTGGGGCTTTCCCTCCCTTCCTTCCCTGGCTTCTGTTGCTTGTTTGAACATGTTCAGACACTTGTCTCTTGTAAGCTGATTCAAATCTAACCCAGTGGGAAAAGAAACTGTTACTTTTGTTTTGTTTGTTTGTTTTCTGGTTAAGAAATCCAACAGTTTATCTTCCATTTAGATACATGCCAACGACCTGTGGGAAGTACAGACAGCGGGGAGGGGAGGAGGGCAGAGGAGCTGCAAGGGAGCAGGAATGCCCCCTTTCAGCAAGACAGGGCATGCATTCAGTTCAGCCACAGTGTCAGACCATGCCCTAAATTGGTGTGGTGTAGGTAGGAGTCACTGCCGTTGCACTTCTGTGTATTTTCAAGAGAGGGAGGAGGCATGTGTAGCTGGGAAGATGTGCAGAGCATACTTTATATCACACAGTGCCACTCCTCTCAGCTTTTGGATTTTTCAGTTTTGATTTTTTGCCCCCTGAATTTTAAATCCAGCACATGCAGCATATGTGTATAAGCAGGCCTGTAAAACCCACCAATAGGAATTGTATGGTTAATTGTGAGAGAATCAAGATTTAAGAAACCCCTTTGGCAATCTGGCTTGCAGAAAATAAAGTGAACTTTCTGCTAGTTTTCCGTCTGTAGCCTGGGAATAATCTGCACAAGTTATTGTATTTATTCATTTGTCTAATTACTGGATACGTTTGGAAAGTACTGTTACCAGCAACTGGTTCTTAAAATGACCAACCACAAGAGGTTGTGCTATTGCTTTTCTTGTTTAATGTTGTTCTGCATTTAAATGTTAAAATTCAACTTTTTTTGGAAAAAGAAGTGTTTCTGAGTAGAAGCTTGAAAGAGGATGTAAGGGTGTACCAAGGGAGTGGACAAGAGTATTCCTGAAGCCAAGCACCCTGTGTGGTGTTTGCTCTCAGGAGGAAGTGACAGAGAACGTCTGCCCATTGGGAAAAGTGTCTTTTGGAGGAAGGCAGCACAAGTCAAACTGCTGCCACCACAGTGTAGTGTGGCAGAGCACTTGAATGTCAATCTTTGTTTTCAGATGACATATTTTGGCTTTATAAAGAAGTCAAAAATTTTACAGATTTTTTTTTTTTTTTTTTTTTTTTTTACTCCAGAGAAATTTTTGTCAGCAAAGTTCTCTCTGCCAGAGCCTGAGAATTGCAGCTTGCAGGTAAGCATGGGGCCAGGAAGCAGACATTTCTAGCATCTTCTTCTGCAGGTGGACTGCTGTCCATATGCCATTGCAGAGACATCCACTCAGAATCTTGAGTGAATGGTAATCTAATATTGAACACAACCTCACTGTCATTTCATCTGCTTTCAGAGAACAAAATTCATTTTGCTCAGGGCTTCCTGCTCAGAGCTGTTAGTTTGTGATGCTTTTGACATGAGATGCCCAAACTCCCATCTCTGCTGGTTCACTCTAAGATCTGTTCCCTTTTTTCCTAGGCCTCACTGAGACAGTGAGCAAAAGAACGGCATATAACTGTGAGAGCCAAGTGAAGCTGTTTTCTTCCTGAAAAATGCTCAACCTTAACGTAGGTGCCTGCAGTTTTCTGCTGTGATGGATTTTGTGTCCAGTGGTAGCAGGAGGAAGTATCAGTGTGTGCCATCAGAGAATGCTTCAGAAGAAAAACCAGCAGGAAAACCAGGGGCGGAGTGTAAGAAAGGGAAAAATATCTATTCCATTCCAAAATCAGTCATAATAATTTCAGTTCACATCAGATAAATTGCCAGTCAGAATGAAGAGACATCTGGTTTATTCATCCCTAGCTATACTAACAAAAATATGATATCCTGTTAGATAAGTCACAGATCATCCTGGTTTATTTTGGCAGTTGGATACCTTGGTATTTTTCACTTAAACAAGAATGTATTGGTACAGTAAAACAAGCATGCCTCGAGCTCCAGGTTCACAGTTCATGTGCTTCTGTGACTTTGAACTCTTCTTTTCCTGAGTTTACCAGCAGACAGCTGCACCAGAACAGATATGTTTACATGTGGGGAGTAAATGGCAGCTAGCAGCTCAGAGTTTCCATTTCCTTTTACATTGTTCAGGAATTCAGACTCACAGTTTTTGTCCTAAAACTTCACCTCATGTGTATGCATCTGACTTGGCCCTTTTCAGTACAAATGTTTTGTTTTGACATTGATTTGTTGATAAAAAGTGCTGACTAGGGAGAAGCTACTTTTGCTAGAAATTAGTCCCAATTTACAAGAAAATTAATTGTCAATGAACTAACCTTAAAAAAGGAAAAATATAAATTCAGAAATCACTTTCTGTAAGGGTTTTAAGCAGTGTGTAGAAGTGAGGCTAATGTAGGACTGCTTTGTTTGTTTATAACACTATATATGTATTTCTAGGTGGAGAAAAAAATTACATATTTTTATTAAGGATGACTGTGAAATCTAATTTGCTGCTTAAGCCATGACACTGAGTATTTAAGCTATTGTCATGCATAGGTGATAAAATATTCCCAGATGTGCTCAGCATGGTGGTAATTCCATCAAGGGGTTATGGTAATTACAAACAAGAAACAAAACCATTGGAATGATTTGTTCGTTTGCCTGAACCCTAAAGTGGAATTAGAGACTTCAACCAACAGTATCAATTGTGCAGAGAGGAAATCCTTGCCCTGACTCTGTGCTGCCGCTCAGACTTCATCTCTTTTGTCTCGTTCCACATTTATGAGCTTTTACTTCCCTTTTGGTACCTAATTTGGATGTTACAAGCTCTTGTTGTGAATGAAAGCTGTGGTTTATTGGTTATTTTGGTAGCTGAACTGGGTCAAGTAGATATTGTGTAAGTGTTTTGTAGAAAGCTCTGTAGCAGTTGTGTGTTGAGTTTGGCATATGGTTACTTTGAAACAAGATCCCTTGAGTTACTCTGCATGAGAATGAGCTCAGCTTTTGGTCACCCATATGCAGGTCTCCTACTAGAAGGAATTACCTGAACTTAGTGCACGATCTTGATTGAATTTATTTCTGATATTTATTTCTGGTTCAATTTATTTCTGAGGATGTGTAGGTATATGTATTAATTGCTAGATTTGACCTATGGCCCATGATGAAAAGTAACCTACTGGTAGTGTGCTTCCAATACCTCTAATTTTTGTCATTCTAATGTTTGTTATGATACCTGTGCACCTTGTGACCATGTAGTGAGACAGTCTGAGGAGCTGTAAAGGCTGAAAATTATGCTCACAAATTAATCTTCTAGTACTGTTTAGATCACTGACCAGACTCAGTGCAAGGAGGAGATTTGCAAAAGAAGGCAAGACTTGGGACCTTAACAGCCTTGACCTTCATTGGTTATTTTTCATTGGGATTGCTATCTCAGGAAAGCACTGAACTGCAAATACCTGTGGTTTTTTTTTCTATGAGCTTGCTGAAGGTGAATCATTTACCTCTTTTCTTTCATCACAATTACTGTGCTTGTGGTGAAGAAATCAAAGCAAGCCATTCATTCATGCCAGCATCTCTATCTCTGTGACAAGCCTCCTGCAGGACAGCAGCCTGAACAGCAGAACTTTAGGAGGACTTCAGAAGATAGGGCAGTGGAATGCTGATGCTGGGTGACTGGGGTGTGTTGCACAGAGTGAAGTGGGGGCTCCAAACCCACTTCGCTCAATTCAACCATTCCAGTTGTTGAGGTAACTGCGCTCCTAGTTGCCTGATGCATTTTGAGAAGTGCACAGAAGAGACTATCATTCTTAAAGGCAGTTATAAAATAATTAAAAACAGCAACCAACCCTGTCCAGACATGCAGTAGGAGTTGCATCATAAACTTCCCTCTAGATGAAGAACAACTTATCGAATTTATGCTTCTGCTTAGGTTCCTGAAATCTTAATCAGTACACACACAGACTGTAATTACCTCATCTTGAAAAATCATATAAAATAAAAGATAACAGGAACAAAAGAACACGTGTATTGCTTTGCATGCCTCTTCTTTCATTAAAAATCATTAGCTGTTTTATCTCATAAACCCTGGACGTAGACTAGTTTGACAGTCCATATTTGTTTTTCGTTGTTGCTTTAATTTGAAAGCGGAAACAATCTGAAAGTAATTGTATTAAGTGTTTCAGCACAAAGAGTTTAAAATATAATAGCTTGGCGTATTACTCCATCTTCTCTCTATTCTTCAGAGGAAATAAAATGGACTTTGCAGCTTTAATCCAGACAGCTTTTATACTGCATCCTGTTTCCTTCCTTGCGTTTGAGAAAGCACTGACTTTTCTCTCCAAATTGAGAAATCTTATTCGCTGTAGTCGTTCTGGTGGTTTTGCTGAACACGCATGTAGTGTTCATTTTTCCAGTGTTGGGTTGTTTGAGTGCATCAAGTTTAGGCAAGTCTGCATTTTGCCCTCCATATCAAAGGAAAGCATCACAGAGCATCGCAATATATATGTAGAGCTAAGCATGTAAGTGTCTTGGTGTTTGCCCCAGCTTCTGGGACTGTGTGAAGGGAATCTGTACCACCTTGGAGCCCTGAAGCTCTGCGTGTGCCATTCTGGCAGTGCCTCCTTTTTCTCTCTGAAAGGGAGGGAAAGGGGAATCCCAAATTTAAGGAAAATTGGCATTTGGAAAAGCTTGTCATGGAAAGGATTAAGTCCCTGGAAACTTTGCTTGGAAATGTTAGGAAGCTGCTGCGTGTATATGCTGGCAACATCTGTAAGAGACAAATTATTTTCCCACCCTCTCAAGTACTTGGTAGTTTATCTGTTGTTTATATTAAAGATGGATTGTGCTTATATATTCCTGACAGAGCTCTCATTAATCACCTTGTGCAGTGTAGGAGAATGGAGTAGAAGAATGGAGGTTACTGGAAAGTAGACATGTGATCACTGGCTCTGCTTTTAATATGACTTGTCCTTACATTAGCTTTGTTCCTGAGAATCATTGTGTTTGTGTAACCCCTTTCGTTATTGTTGATGTTGCTTCTGTTTGATGTGTCTGTCTTTTTCAGGGCTATTCAGAAAAAGATAATAATACTGTGATGTTGAGGGACATTGATGATGTTTTGGGGGTCATTGATGACTTGCTCTCTTACTGTCTCAGAAGGTTTCTGCTCCCCTCATGCCCACTGCCCTGTTCTCTGGCTCTTGCTTCCTCCCCCAGCAGTTTCCTTCCTTGGAGCAGAACTGCACAGGCCTTTGTTTCAGCCTGTGCCAAGCAAAGGGCTGGAAAGGGCTGGTGATGTGAGAACAAATATGCAAAGGCTAGGACTTTGAAAAGCCCATCAGCTGCCAGAAGTGACTTTCTTCCACAGCAGCACCTACTGATTTGGAAGCTGCTCCTCCTCTTCTGTGGCCTTCTGAAGGCTTCCAGTCCTAAATTGTTCAGGCAGTTGCTAGTGATTCCCTTCAAAGCGTGGGAGTCCAATCTGCTGGCAAGGGGGAGAGGCTGAAGAGAATTAACTGAGTTTTGCAGACTGACTGGGGTTTGAGTTTATGAGGGCACATTAGTGGCTCTGCTTGGAGTCAGGTCCAGGAGCCTCTGGAGCACACTACTTTACCACCCTGGCTTGACTGTTAGAAAGCCCCATCACACCTTCCAGAAGCATGCTTTGATCTCATCTCCTCAGAGTGTCCTAGTGGGAAATGGTTACACTGGAAAATTTTCAGGCAATAGGAAATTTAATTCCTTGAATTTCTGAATTGCTGTATGCTTATATTTTCCTAATAAGAACAACTTTTTGGGATCTCAGAAGAGCCAATTGAAGTAATTGGTATTTGAGAAACCAGAGTAAATTAGCTCTGAAGAGACTGTCATTTAACGCAGATTATCTTCTCTTTTATCTCTGTTTCTACTAAAAAATACTTTGCTTGGCATATCCTAATTCTGCACAGATTTTTTTCCTGTCATACTAAATTAACATCTGGCAGCTCATTAGTGCGAAGTCCTATTAGAGAATTCACTTTTTGATAATATCTCCAAGACTGAGACATGACTGTGGATGCTGATTTGTGTTTCAAATTAAACATCCATTCCACAAAAGAAAGAGATGACCAAAAGTTCAGCAAATCCAGTGGAATTTAGGTCCATTCATTGGGGTTGGAAGCATATTTTCAGTGAAATCAATGGAGAAGAAATAATGTAAGGAAGTCAAATATATTAATTTTCAAACATTTTAAATAAATCTAATTATACAGAAATAGCTGTTTTGGTGAACTAGATATTTTGTAAAAGACTTTGATTCAAACTAAATTGAATTGCTTGTATTTTTCTCCCCATGTGACTACTTTTGATGGCATATTGCACATATCAAGAATAAGAGAATTTATAAAGAACTATTCCCATCTCAGAAATAATCAGACTCAGAAATGCAAATAGACCTCTATTTGAAAGTTTATCCAAAAAATGGATACTGCTGTATGTTTAAAAGCACTGTATGGTAACGTAGAAGTATTCCCCCAGTGTTTAACCAAAAGCATGTTTTATGTGTGGTTTCGTTTTGTTTTTAATGTTTAACAGTAACTGAAGCTGGCTTTGGTGCTGACATTGGGATGGAGAAATTCTTCAACATCAAATGCAGAGCCTCTGGCTTGGTTCCCAGCGTGGTTGTACTTGTTGCTACAGTGAGGGCTTTGAAGATGCATGGAGGTGGGCCAAATGTAAGTTTTTGCACCCTTCTTTGAAGGCAAAATCATTGATAAGGCTCGAAATATGTGAAGTATCTTGGTTTAAAAAAAATAATGGGAATAGTTTGGGGAGCACTATTTAGATATAGTCTCTAAGTTAGCTTGTCATAGAGTTGTTTCCTCGAAAGGCATAAATAAAAGAGGAGGAATGAAGACTCTGAAGATGTGCTACATCTGAAAAACCAGAAGTTTGGTTGTATGAAGGGGGAAGAAAAGCCATAAAATGCATATATTTTTTTGCACAGTGATATAGTATTTCTGAGTGCACTGAAGTAGTTACAAGATGGAAGGTTGGCAGCTGAGGAGGAATAAGGAAGAGAGTTCAGGCTGCAGTATGTGAACGGAAGTAGGAATGTTGTTAATGAAGGTTTTGAGATTTCTTTCACTGCCATCATGGGAACTCATTCTATCCTTTTAGTCTGCTCAAAGGATACTAAAGTAACTGAAGCAAGTATGTACAAGTGTTCTCCTGGTGTGCCCAAAGCCACCAGTGTATCAGTTTTTTCTCTTTAAGCGAAAGAGACACTTGTATAGATTACTGGCTCTAGAAGCACTCCTAGGTCTTACAATTAAATTGAACTCTGCTAGCCAAACAAACAGACGCTAAACACCTGAAAATACTGTTATGCTCAGCAGCATGCAAGAGAGTGATGCTGCTAGGAAAATAATCTTACTGAGTAAAAATACTACAACTACCTTCCCAGTTACAGAACTGTGGACTGCGCATTGTCTTTCTCATAGCAAACCCTCTCATAGAGTAGAGCTTTTCCTTTTTCAGTTTTTAAATTTGACATAACTGTACAACTTCCTATCATTTTAGACCACTTCTAATGCAGATTTTATTTTAATCTTAATATTAAAGTATTTTTTCTTAATTTTATATATGGAGGAGCATTTCTTGTGCTTTATCGTTCACTACTTGGATTTACTTGGATGACTTTTTAGTGATCTCAAATTTTGAACTGTATGTTTAGTAGTTCCGTAATGCATCATAGGGGCACCCAGAGTGACAGATACTTTAACTGGAGCTTAACTGTAAAGTGGATCAAGACCAATGCCTGGAACAAAAGTGATGAAGTCCAATTTATTTGGCTCCAGTCATACTCTGTATCTGTATACGTTTTACTTTTCAGCAAAATAATTTACTTACATGCAATTTCTTGCTATTATCAGTAATTACAGCATACTCAGAGATGACGTTTCTCTTCAGATTGTCCATGCTTGTTATTCCTTTAGCTAGCTGTTAGAAGCTGCTTTCCATTGTCTTCGCATTGCTGGTGAATTATTAAGCATGTAGAACAGGGTTCATTACATTCTCTAACAAATCTGCAACTAGTTGCTGGGTCATGCTGCTTAGATGCAATGGAAAGTTTTGCTACTCTTGTTGTATCAGTGTAAACTTTTTTAAAATAGAGGTTGCAATCAAACTGTGACATCTATTCAATGTTTGTACTTCCAGGTGGTATAGAAAATAAGCAAAAGTGCACTTCTGACTGTTTAAATTATGATGTTTTATTAAATCTAAGATGACTTCAATTACCATTCCAGGTAACTGCTGGTGCCCCTCTGAAGAAAGAATACACAGAAGAGGTAAGAGGAGCTCTTATAAGAGGAGCTTTTATAAAGTTTTTGGAGAAGCTGGGTAGTATGCAACCTCAGATTTGGCAATAGCATGCTCTACTACTAACATTCAATAAATACCTTTAATGGGCATTGCCAGCAACTAAAGATATCTAAACTTCCCACATGCACTTGATGTTATTCCTCTTGCGTGTGCTGTGTGTGACACTGCATGGTAGATTGGACTGAGGAACTGAACCATCTGAAATTTAATTTTTTTCAGTAAATTTTCCAGGACCATTAAGTTTTCAGACTGATCAACTCTTCATTATATAGCCTCAAGCATTTCTGGCATTCGTGGAGGTGCAAGGGCCAGCTGGCACAGGGGTCAAAGACACTCCCTGAAATCCATAGCAGCTTAGCATGTTCATTAAACAGCAGGTTTAATATGACCTTGGAGGTCACTCTTCAAACAAGAGTGGATTCTTCAGGTTTGTTTTCTTTGTCTCTTTGTTGTCCTCTGGTATTTTAACATCCACACCCTTGTGATCAGTTTTGGCAACAAGATTGTCCATGGTGCTTCTAGGAATCTCCTTCAGGGAAGCCTTTGGTCAGAGTAGAAGGGGAAAAGGAATAGGCCTATGTGAACTTGCTCACAGACTGCTTTTTGGTATCATATATATCAAGAGTCATCAAGTCTTCTCATGCTCTAGGGGGAAAAAAAAAAAAAAAAGCAATGCTGTGTAGTCACTTAAATAGTTCTGATATTTATTAATTTAAATAAGCATTAATAAGTACCAAACTATTTTGTCTGGAAACATTTACTTCCCCACAATTGTCATGATCAGCACTGATTACGTTCAGTTTAATTGATGGAAAATTCTTTGTCTGGAGGTGGCTTCATCTATCTGACCATTTCCATTACTTTGTATTTAATTGCATAGAACCTCCAGCTGGTTGCTGATGGCTGCTGTAATCTTCAGAAACAGATCCAAATTACTCAGCTCTTTGGGGTTCCTGTTGTTGTTGCTCTAAATGTCTTCAAGTAAGTATTCTTCCATTACACTTGTGAGTAAATCCACAGATCAAATTTCACACCGTTTTTCTTGATTTGTGAATGAAGAAGCTTTGGCATGAAGAAAAGTAACCAATGAAGAATTATTATTATTGATTTCCATCATGAATATCCTTTGAATCCTTAGATTGTTCTTAAGGTTTAAAATGACAAAAAGTGTATAATGTTAAGGAGATATCAACATTCATGTTAGTCAGAATGATTATAAAAAGTGTTCTTGAAATGTTTATTTGTATGCTTTATATTATGTGTACTCCATATATAAATTTACATAAAATTTTGCTGTACAACTGCTGATATGGAGTAAGGCTGAGTGTAAAAGGTTATAAAATAGAAGTAATTAAACAAAGCATAACTGTTTGGTTGGCAGAACTGACTCTCCTGCTGAAGTTGATCTTGTGTGTGAGATTGCAAAGCAGTCTGGAGCATTTGATGCTGTACCCTGCAGTCACTGGTCGGATGGTGGTAGAGGAGCAGTAAAATTAGCTCAAGCTGTGGAAAAGGCAGCCAATCAGAAAAGCAGTTTCAAATATCTCTACAGCTTAGAGGTAAAGTTTTTTTATTATTATTTTAATGAATACATGATGCTTTGATATTGGATTTAAAGCAAGAACATTGAAACAAAGCTGTCTAGCATGCTTGGAAAGAGGCTTGTCTTAGCTGTGGCTTAAAATCACGAAGACTGCAGAGAATGAGCAATCTACTCCTTGCCTGATCAGTAGAGGAGAATATTTGTAGCGCTCGTTACTTAGTGTGTTAAATCATATTTTGATAAGTTTATAGTTAGCATAAAAACATATCTGTAGGTAGAACTTCCACAGCTATTGTGGGAGACTTCACAAAGATCTCATGATAATTTTCCTGCCAATCACCTGTGAGACAGTGCAATGATTCTGACTCTCTGAAGCAATTCACACCTGGTAAGAGATGTTATATCATGCGTGCACTGCACGTCTGTCCAGGCACAGAGTCTAACACGGAAGAACTGTTTTCACCAGCACCCACCTGCATGCACACAGCCCTCAGATGAACAACCAGAGTGGCTTGATCGTGCTAGTCAGGGCTAAAGCCTACTGGCACAATACAGTTCCACACCACATGGATCACTCTCACTGTTGGCACTGGGCCCTCAGCCTGTCCAGATGTAGCCCTTGCTCATACACTTCTCCTGTTGCTGCCATCAGCACCCAGGAGGCCCTGGGGTTCGCAGATCTGCCAGCTGCTGGCACACACAGCTCTGCTCCTGTTCTCCCCTTCAAAAATCCCGTATTTATTAATTCTAATTTTTTTGTTTAAATTTTATTTGGTCCCAAAAGTGCTACTCTTGCTGCATCTCATAATGAGTCCTGTACTTCTGTCACCCCTTTAGTTTGTGAAGTTTTCTGAGGAAAAAGTCTTCCTATTGACTCCTCTGTGTTGGCTTCTCCCCAGGGACAATGGTGGCATATCCTACCCTTTGACTGATCTTACGTAACAATTGGTTCAGGGTGCTCTAATTTTCACTGATTAGGTTTTCTCATTGATTATATCACTAGGGTTCCACCTCTCATTGATTATTCTTCTGATCCTTGCCTGGGCTTTGTGTTTAACATGTACAGCTGTTGGATAACCTAAGAAAGTATAGCATGGTCCAAGTTTCAGTTCCGTGTCTGATGGAGATGACCCTCTATCCATGTCTTGAAACCTTCATTATTGCAGTCTTCTGCAAAGTAACTCCTGCAAAGTAACTTCTGCAAAGTTTTTTCATAACAAGGCAAGCATGTCTGGAGGAGCAATGTGCAAAGACTGCCTGGACCCCTAGTAGCTCTGCTGGATGAATTACCACCATACAGGGAGAACGTGTGGAGGGACCTGGGAAGTTGCACAACCAATTTCTTAGATGCCTTTCTAACTATCCATATATGGGTTGTTTCAAATTTGGGTAGCAAAATAGACTTCTCTGGCACCAAGGAAGCTCTTGTCAAATTTCAGGTCCTATGCCCCAGCTGTCAGTGCTACTTATTTTCTTCAGGAAAATTTTGAGTGCTATGTTTTAACAGCAGAACCTCTGCTTCATTCTTCTTAAATGGCTGAAAGTTTCTGTTTTGATTCTACTAGCCAGAAAAATAGGTCAGCCAGAGGTAGATATGCCCTGCTCTTCAGTCTGTCTCCTCCCTGATATGTATCTCATATCCGTTGCACCCATTTTATTTCTTCTCTTCACGTTCCCCACTATTTTCCCAAGAGTCAGCAATCCAGACAAGTCCTATTAGTGTTACACACTGCCTTCACAGAATTGATGACAGTAACTTGGGATTTTAAGTGCTGTGGCATCTATTCCGGGCTTTTTCCCATGGAGCATTCTTACAGCCAAACTGTACAATGTATCTGCCTTTCTGAGTTTGCTCCTGATGAGATAAACTAGAAACAAAGAATATAATTTTATGGTCTTCAAATAATTTTATACATACACAGATATAGATATATATACTTATTTTTAAGTGTATGTGTGTGTACATACTTTTTTTTAAGTATATTTCAGAAGTACATATAATACTTTTCCCCACAGGACACTTGAGTTACAGAGATAGCACATTAACATTTGATGAATTCCATATTTAAGCTCCTATATTCTGTGCAGCTAAGAACCTTGTGGTATGAATGAATAGAACTGATTGGCAGGGCTGGTCACAGCCTCTGTGAAGGAATAAAGTGAGATTCATTTCTACTTTAATGTCTTTCCCAGGCACATCATCTTGTGTTGTGTTGCATTGGCAGTGTGATTGTAGCACAGAGGGAACGATTCACATCTTTACTTCACCTTAAAATCACATAACACAGATATTATAAGCCTCAAAAATATGTCGAAGGGATTTTATAAAAACACATAAAAATCTTAAGATACTGTAAAAGTCTAAATTCAGGCCAACAAAAACAGTAGAAGTTAAAGTTCGGGCTTCTGTTTCATTCTTACTGGGCAAAGGATGGGGACTGAGCAATTGAAGGCATGGGAGTGAAATAGCAGTGCTGTCCCTTGTAAGGTAGGTCATTTACACACTGTGCTCACAGAGACATGAAAGAAATTGCCTCTTCAACATCAGCCTGCCCATATATTAATTATGGATGTAATAGGCTTTTTTGATGTTGCAATTTTGAGGACCGAATTCTACTGTTTGAAGGGGTATCTTTGACTGAAAGGTGAAGAAACAGAAGAGCTTGTAAGATGGGGTTCAGACATTTTTTTTCTCTCATCATTGTGCCTAAAAGGGTGTGCAAGCTCATAATTCTGTTCCTTGTCTTTCCAGCAATTGCTGCATTTGCCCAGTTACTTGAATACTTTGAGGACTTGGTTGCCTCCAGTTTTGATGAGGCTTGCAGTTTTCTCTATTCCCTTGTGAAATGTCAAAGGGGGAAATGTTCTGTATAAGACCACTACTACTTCATTCATATCTCTGTCTTTACAAGATTACTCTACTCTTCCCTTTAATCCACATCTCCATCAAGTCCTTTAGCTATAATTAGAACAACTCCCAGCAGCACAAACCACAGTTGCAAAAGATAAATGCTGTGATAAATTCATTCAGCATTTTGAAGAAGGCATTACACTGGATATTTAGAAACAAAACTGAGCTCCCCTATATGTAAAATTGTTTTTACTAGTCAGATTGATGTTTGCAGCAAGCTGTATTTCTGGTAGTCAATCTGGCTTCTAATTACAGAGTTGTCCAGGTCAACTGAGCTCTCTATGGCTTTTCTCCAATCTGACGTGTAACTATTTGTAGTGTTTTGTGTAATTTCCAAATGTATCTGAAAATAAAGGCAGAAATGAGTTCACAAGTATATATCATGTGAGAAGAACATCTTTCCTGTATCTGGTTAGAAAGAAAAAAAAAAAAAGAGGATTGGCTTTTTTTTTTCCTGAGTCCTGAGATACATTCATACATTCACACTGTGTTCTCCAGCAATACCCAGACATGTGCTGAATGAGCAGTTTTGGACAGTGGACATAACACAGTTGTACTGACTCAGGACTCAGGCTCAACTAAGTGGTCCTGTTGAGCATCACAGAATGCTATCCTTATCAGAGGACTGTGCTGGTATGGTTATATTTCTCAGAGCATCTCAGTCAACGTCATGGTTTAAGCCAAGACAGCATTAATAGCACACCGATGTTTCAGTTGTTGCTGAGTGATGAGAATGTGACCAGGGCCAGTGTCTCTACGTGACAGAGTGTTGTGTAATCCCACTTCTAGATTACTTATCATATTTTCTTTCTTTCTCTAAGCAGGCAAGCTTTTGGTTTTACCCTACTAGCTGATGATTTTCTGCTTTAAAATATTTTCGATTTTAGCAAGGGTTTGTTTGAAATTTAGTAATAGATGAAGAAATATTTTTCAGGAGTTGAAATGAGAACAGAAGAAGCCTCAAGCATATTTTGAGGACAACGTGAAAATTACTTCATATATGGTTTTGGGAATGTGGATGTATAACTGTATCAAATACAAGAAGCAACATCTGACAAGTAACTCTAACTCTGTTGTCACTTGAGAAGTATAAGAAAAAGGCATAAACAAATATGCCTGAAATCTTTGCAACATTAGGACTCACTGTGTGTGTGTGTGTGTGGGGGGGGGGAGGGAGGGAGGGAGGGGAGTTCAGGAGTAAGGATGAGATGTTTTATTTGGTAGGCTTCTGAATTTATAACATTTAAAACGATTATTAGCTGTAGTAGTTGTAATAAGCACTGTAGCAGTGTGTTATTTTAATACGGATTTTTTCCCTTGTGCAAACTGTTCCCTCTTATTTTATTGTTGAATTGGTTTCTTACTGAGTGTTTCTCTTGAATTTTTGGAGGAATTCTCTGTGAGTTAATCTGTGCTTCTAAAAAACATAAACATATATTATTCTTACATATGGAAAATATCAAAATACCAACTCTCTTATCACTCTTGACTTCTTTTCTGGGATCACTTTTCTTGAAGTATGGATCTTTAAGTTGCAGCAGAAAGCTATTACTCGAAATAAAGTTGTCTGACCCATTAGAAATAAGTTTAGATAACCAGGGCAAGGATAGAGGAGGATGGAAATGTATACATCCTATTCCCAAATTTCTCTGGCTTCAGTGCTATTTTGGGGAGGGGAGGTGACAGCAGGGTAGGGAGGGCTGTATTCTGAGCTGTATTACTTGCTGATACATGACAGGTAAGGAACCTGCCTTCTTTCACTAAGCAGCACGTTGAAATTTCTGCCCTTTTGGAAGGGGAGTGCCTGGGGCCTCTTTTGTTTTCTTTGCGCTTGAACTCTCCCATGACTGCAGAGGCCTTCTCAACCAGGACAGTAAGAAAAAAAGGTCTGAAGGAAGGCAGGATCAGTAAATCTGGCTAGTCAGTGGGTTGGCACTGTGCTTTTAAAGGACTGACATGGTAAATGGCAGATACTATTGAAGAGCCTCAAGTCACTACATGTATGCTGCATTGAAAACTAAACTAAAAATTATAAAGGTCACAAAAGAGAGGGAAGAGAAGGGTTTCTTCTAGTCTTTCAAGTTGGTGACATCCATTCCAAGATGACATCTGTTTTTGCCAGTGCTCTGCCTTAATACAAATGCTGCTCCAAAAGTAATGCCTCCTTATTTTATCATGTTGCCCCATGATGTGGATGTTTGATGGTATGGCAGTTGAGGTTGAATCTTCCCGCAGGTATTCCATTACATGTTTTTATGTCAGGCAAATGGCAGCAAAGGGGCAGTCTGACAAATTGCATCTGACGTGAAAGTGCACATGAAGCAAAGGTGTGGAACTGAATTGCTCCTTGTGGGGAAAAAAAAAAAATGGCACCCACTGGCATTCATCAGTGCTTGCTGAACTTTGATGGAGACCAAGCAGTGGATGTGAGCACTTTGAGAATTGTTGGTGCATTCCAGCAATGGCAACAGCAGAAGTGGGTCACCTCTGCTGGTACAAATGTTTACAAGTGTAGCATGCAGGCTCTTGCCCATGGCTAGTGAAAATGCATAGCTAATGGCAATGACTAATTTGAAAAAGTGTTTCCTATCTGAGAATTTGGTCCCTCAAACACTGTCATTGTGCTCTTTGTTGTAATTCCTATGGAAATATATAGGAGGCATTACTTTAGAAGTGACCTCCATATCACGACAGGTGAAAATATTACTGGATTATTCTGTGGAAGTTGATAACACAAATATTTTGGCAGAGTGCAGTGAATTGCCTGGCCAGCCTACTGAACAAAGGAGATCTCTGTCATCTTGGGTCTGTCTGTGAGGAATGAGGCTGAGTAGCACTTCTGGGAGAGGAATTTAAGCAGTTAGCAACTTCAGCACTGGTATTTCTCTTCCCGTACTGGAAACATAGCAATAAAAACAAATCTTGATCATTTTAACACCGCAGTTTTGCCCGCCTCTGTTGCAAAATTGTGTGGGCTGATTTCTTTCAGTTGCAGCTTCAGCTGACAGAGATGATGGGTCAGTTACATAGGGCCAAAGGTAGCATCAAAAGAAGGGAAACTGACAACAACATTAGCTTATCTCCCAACTACCACCAATGGGCTTGAATAACAAGAATGAGTTGTGATGCACGTACTTGGGAAGGACAGGGGTTTGAAGAGGAGGGCAGAGTCAAGAAGGGCTTGAAGGGCTTTGGTTTGAGGACACTGAGCTCCAGAGAAAAGACCTACAGCAAAGCATTTGTCTCTGTTTGCGGACTGGTTGTCTTTTCAATTACAATACAATTAAGCGGAGGGGGAATTATTTTCTTCTCTGTCCACTGATATCTAAGCCATGGAATCCATCCATTATGTGTCTGCTGTTGCACAGGCTCAGCATACCTCTATTCTTTTGTCTCAGATGGACAAAACTGAGGGTTCTTAAAAACTGCTAGAGTGGGGATAAATAAAATTATATATGCTCCTCACTGAAACTTTGACTAATAGCCAATGACGATCATTTCTCATCTTGAAATGTAGACTGTGCTGCCCTCCAGGGTATGCTAGTCCTTAAACTATTTCACCCAACCCACTGCTAGTAAGCTATTTGGTAACAAAACCACAATAAAGAGGAATTCCACAGGGCTGTACCAGCCTCTCTTCCTGCTCCCATAAAAAAGGTTTTGGTGGGCTCTGGGCACTTTTCTTCCATTGAATTGTATGTTCTGAGATTGGAAACTGTCTTTGTTTCATATCATCTTATTGGTGTGTGTAGGCTCTTGACGGCATTTTTGTATTTGTTTTTATTATTTTCCTATTCTTTGCATGAAACAACTTTCTTAGGCACAGCTGGGATTTCAAAGTTGTAAAATAAATCTCTGAGGCCACAGGCTTAGGTGTTGATTAACAAACCATTTAACTTGACTGAATATGCTTTTCTGCAAATTAAAAAATGAAATCTTGTCTTGTGCCAACAAAGGAAGAGGAGTGCTAGAGACCTGGGAGTCCTTCTGTCAGCCACAGGTCTTCTGGAACCAGAATACACAGATACTTTAATAAATGTGTTTTTATTTTATCCAAGGGAAAAGCTAGAAGTAGGAGTTTGAATGTGCAGAGTCAGCTATTGTTTTAGCGCTGCACTCTGTCACCCCACACAGCACCTTCAGCCGTACTCCCATCATATGTTTTCATTTGGCAGTATTCCCAAGAAGAGGAATGAGAGATGTCTGCATACTATTTCACTTAGTCAACCATTGATTCTTCCTTATTATTGCTTTCAGGGAATGCATTATTTGAAATATATATTAAAAAATAAATAAAGTGCCACTGCCTAGAGTTTTAAACCATTTTAAGAATTTCTGCTAAAGTACATGCAGTTCAGGAACAATAAATCCAGAGGTTGGTGATTTCTTATGTAAAATAGTGACAGTGTTATAGGCTGTGGCACTGAAGTGACTATTTATAGAACTTGAAGTATGCAATGCCAAGATTACAAGTGATAGGGTGGCAGCCTTTATATATTCTATGTTTAAATGCATGTTTTTCAGCAATTCTTAAGTTTTCTGAGGGAATAAATTAGTTTGAAATGTTTATATTGTATGACTGTGAAGAGATTCTTTTAGACAGTGTTGCACTGACTACAGGTATTCAATTTAAGCGATATAACACCATTGCTTATCATAGTAGCTGTGGGCTTTGCTGAGACCTTGTTGAATGAAGACTGACTACAGACTTAGGTTCTGGTTTTTCATACACTGTTTTCTGCTGAACCTTTTTTTTTTTTTTTTTCCTGTGGAGAAGTGTATTTAATACAGAAGGAAGGAAGGACCAGGGTTTGTTTTTAGCAGTCTCTGAGATTAGTGTATGGGGAGTTAAAAAAGATGAGCTCCTTTCTCCAGTAGCCAGACAGCATGAAGTCAGTTGTCCAGAGCATTTTAGCCATTTCTGTACTCTGCTTTATACTGGCTTTGGTTCTATGGTAAACTAGTTCTGTGAACTGATTTAAGTGTATTTTTTTTTTCCTGGATTATATTTTAGCCTGGATCGCTTTCTCTACTTGTGCAGCTACAAAACGGTGGTGCTGCCCTCTAGGTTGCACTGGCACAAGGGTGATCGTAAGCAGCAGAGAGAGGAAGGAACAAGGAGGGGCTGTGCAAGTTGTTCTAATGTCCTTGGAAATCCTCATCAAACTCCACATGGAAAAATGATAATTTGCAGTCTGCTGTTATAGCTGGGAGAAGAGACGAAGGATGAAAGAAATGTCAGAAAAGGCTAAAAAGAATGAAAACTCTATTATAGTACCTTGTGGAATGACATATGTTGTTGACAATACTGGAAGAAAGAACATACTGTAATAAACAGCACCAATGTGCTCTAACATCCCTTCTTGTAAGGGTATGGCCTGGAAGTAGCAGTGTGGCTGAATGATGACACTGGTGTGATTTAATCTTGGATAGTCAATTCAGTCTTTAGAATAACATGCTCCGCTCTTGTTGATTTCTTGGTTTGATTGTTCTCTGTCAGATAATGAACTGTACCACAACACAGGTGCTGTGGCTAGCACTTGTTAAGCTTTAGTCAAAGAGATAATCCTATTAATGGTGTGGATGCTTGGCAACCTCAACAGCATGCAGTATTGTGCTTGCCTCAGAGGGAGCATGTGGCTTTGGTAGCTCTGCGTATGTGAGATTTCAGAAATGTACACTGCCTTTAGCAGGATGGGATGCTCAGTTATTGCTCAGAGCAACACCAAAACTACTTAACTGTTAGCAGATACTTGTATGATGTGACCATGTATCACCTTCTTACATTCCGTATAAATTTACCTCAAGCATTTCATGCTGCCATTTACCTGAGAACAGAAAATTGAACTTAAAACAAATTCTCTCAAGGTGCTCTAATTCCATCATTGTTAATTTTGATGCATAGTTGCTACCTATAAAATTGAAGTTTTCTTTAAATTAATGTTGTCTGTTGTGTAGTTATCACCTGTTCTCTGCTTAAGTATGCTTAGTTGAAAAACATTCACAACCTTCCTTAAGGGAAACGAAAAAAGGACAGCTTTTATTGCTGATCTTAAATCTTATGTACTTTTGACGCTTCTATTGTCTGCACATTTTATAAATATCGTTGCTATCATAGCTGTTCAGTCAGCAGAAGGGCTGTAGAGCTAAGCTGGTGTTTTAAGCATGCAGTTCTACACGCATCATCCAGGTCAGACTTTTAATTCTTCTTTCATTTAGATCATTTGTTGAGTATTCCTGAGCAGTTGAATCAGCGCAGCTGAGGATGTTGTGTTATAGTTTGAGAGTGGTAGTCACTGAAACACAAACTGGCTGAGGTTGGAAGTGACCTCTGGAGGTCATCTGGTCAAACCCATCTAGAACAGGCAGCCCACGACCACGTTCACATGAATTTTGAAGATCCCCAAGAAAGGAGACTCCACAGTCTGACTGAACAACTAGTTGTTGAATGAGCAACTAGTTCAGGAACATCCTAGCCTATTGCAAAAAATTATCAGAAGAAATCTATGAGAGATACAGTAAGACATTTTTCTCTAAGTAATGAGATGCGTGGCTTCTGCTGGCAAATATTTCACCGAGGTGTTCATGTTATGAATAGGTAGCTCATAAGAGTTTTCAGAATAGTCTGGTATCTGTTGTGGCAGAAATGCTGCTTAAAATATCTTAATGATTTAGGCACTAAATTATTTTTCAGCCCCTTTGAGTCCAACTAAACAATTTTCCATACGAGTTAGCACTGTGAAGCATTGTTACATAGGGTGGATCTCTGTTCCCATCAGTACAAGTATTTCAATTGTGATTAATCAACAGTTGTTGAAAACCTAACCCTAAACTTACCCTTAAAGACGAGATAAGAACAACCTAGAATTGTTTATATGCATGTCCTGTAAACACAGACTTCTGCCATGTCAGTTACTAAGGCTTCTTTTCTAGTAAATGCCAGTGTCATTTTCAACTGAAATGAATTTTTATTTCTCATATAAATTATCACGTGGCTTGTCTGGAAAAATTACTTCTTTAAGTTAAGTGAAATTACCCAAAAATATTGCTTGCCAACTGAAATGCAGGAAATTTTTTAGATTGAAATGCTATTACGCTGTGAATCTAAGTAGATGATCTCTTAAAAATCCCACTAAATACTAGGAAACAGGTGGATCCTTAACACAGCGTAGCTTACTTCTCTGCTTACTCCTGTAACTTCAGGAAGGAAGCACGTCTAACACTGTGTACATGCATGGACTGTGTTAATGTGTATAGAGCAGCTGTGCCTCCCTGCTGATTTCTGTCTGGACTGTGCTCAGCCAAGACTCATCTACATATGTTGTGAAGCTAAATAGGCTCAAACTCTTTCATAACGTTGTGTGCATTGCTTCATCCTCTTGTATATGCATACCTTGCAAAAACATGTGGCAGTTTCAGAAGAAGTTTTGTTTGACGTTCACATTCTTGCATCTGTTTCCCAACTGGTGATTCTTTTTTAGGTTAAATGTGTAAAAGTTGAAACACTGAAAAGTATCCAAAATTATGATTATTTATTAAAAACAATTACAAAACTGTAGAAAACAGTCCCACTGTCCAGCTTAGACTTAGTCATGCAAAATGCATAGCACATTCTGGGAGACAGTGCCATCACCTTCATTAAAGCAGTCTGTTGTGATGTTAGCCAGAACCCTGCTGCAGTCTGTTTGGAAACAGCAGCTATGGTTCCTGAAAGGAGGGCATAGTAATTATACTGCTGTCAAATTAGTTTGAAATATTTTGAGGCAAATGCAAATTTAATCTAAATGAACCTTTCCATCTCAGTGAATTCTGTGAGATTTAAGTGCAAAACTGTTAGTTTTTATGTTGACCTAATGACAACAGGGAGGGGAATTCCTCTTGCCTTTGCTTTTGCTGTTGCTTTTAGTTCTTCCCTGCCAGCAAACAGCACCCAAATGGCAGGTTTAAAAGATATGTTTTGCATTTCTTCCCCTGCATTCTAGATTGCAGAGGGCATGAACATACTTAACCATGTTGAAGGAAGTTTTGTCTTGATGGCTACCCATGTCACTGAGTTATTCCACTCAGCTTTATGCTGCCAGGAATTATATCCAGAGTATTCATAATGTGTTATCTCCAGTCCTCATTAGGTTTTATTACTCTACTTGGATTTATTTAAAAATCCTGAAGTCGGGAGCATGACATCATTCCATCCAATTAAGGTGCAATAGTTATATAGTCAGCATGTTCAGAAGGTGTCTTGTGGCACATCTTTAAAAGCACATTTTGAAATTTCTAATGTGATGGAGGGATTTTATTTAAACCTTAGTAGCCTTCAGCAGTCGTATATTTAAGCTGTTTGAAAGCCTGGCAAGTTTATTGTTTGTGATTTCTCTATTACTGGATCTCTTTATTCATGTAAAGGCAGACTATTTTAAACTTTCATTTTTCTAAAGTTTAATCAGAAATAGAAAAAGTTCAGCCTAATAGAGGCCCTCTAACTGATGCATCTTTGCAGAATAACCATTTATTCTTGATAGGCATTGCAAAATATTATTAACTGTGGAACTTCCCATAAATGCACTAGCTACTTTGTTATTCACAACACAATTACTTGCCTGTGCTGGTATAAAATTAAATGCTTCATTTTTATTCTGATGCCTTTTGCATGTTGCTTCCTTGAGAATACCAAGTCCTCATCCCCAAATGATATCTCTTTGTCTAGTATTTTTTCTTTGTCTATTGCTACTTAAATACACTGGAGTACAGGTTACAGGTGAGGTATCCCCTGGGGTACTGCATACATCTCTGTCCACTTGTGGTTGATACTGAAGTAGCTGAACTAGTAGTACAGAGACCTATGGTCCACCTTTCATTGTCACGATCACATTGAAAGAAGAAGCTGATGGTTCGTTTAGAATATGCTGTAGGGGCCATAGTTGTCTTCAGGGTTGTGACAAACAAAAGGAAGAAAGAAGATAAAAGCTGTTTACTCTAAAGAAATGATGCCACAAAGAGTAGGTGCCTGATCTGATCACAGGAAAGAAACAAAACTGTCTGCTGAAAATCTGTGAAAGGATTTATAACAGCCTGAATGTGAAAGTCTAGATCTCCCTTCAGACAGAAGCTCTAAGGGCAGAATACGTGTTCAGTTTGAGATAATTATGTGTTGGGGATGCTCACAGAGTATGGAGTTGAATTTAGTGACTTTGCATTTTTATATGTATCGTAAAATGCTTGGGTTGGTTTGCTTTGCTTTGTTTTATTTTGCATTATTTTTGAAGGGGGTGTTGAACTCTTCAGAATAATTTGCTGTATCAATGCTACACATCAAAATATGTATGTTAAGAAGGGCAGATGAGGAGGAATTAATAGTCAAAGAAGCAGTGATAGGTCCAAAATTTTCTGATAAAATGTCTTGCTTCTCAAACGAAGCCTGCCTGGCTTTTACCTTATCATGTCCGCCCCATTGTGCTGGTTATTTTTATTGTGATTAAAAAAAGTGTCACAATAGTCTAGCTATCCCTGCTCTAACACACTGGAGTTTGCTTCCTTTTGTCTGTGCTGTGGGTTAAGTTATGATTCTTGAAACTACATAGCAGTAGTTTTCTTACCCCTCTTCAAGCAAGAATGTAAGCTCATGTTGCCAACTCTGTGAAGCACAAATTTTATGGTTCCTAAATGATGGAGTAGCTGAAATCAGTTCTAATTCATATACCTCTATATCATATCCATCACCAGTACCCTTTACTTTGGTAGCAAGACTGTTTTTATAAGGATGAATCTAAATGAAAGATTAAGATTTCTCACTCAGCAAACGAGATCCTAGTTTCTCTTGGATTCTGTTCTTATGTATATTGCCTCCTGTTTCTGCAGCTTCCGATTGTTGAAAAAATGAAGATCATTGCTCAGAAAGTATATGGAGCGAAGGATATTGAGTTATCTCCTGCTGCACAGTCACAAATTGATCGTTACACCCGGCAGGTAAGAACATCAGTGAAATATGCCATCAAGTGCATGCTGGATGAGACTCGGGAGACGTTGGGTTGTAAAAGGTTCTGAGATAGGAGTGTTTAGACCAGCTTTTGTAAAAGGCATGTTCTTACCCATGATGCTGAACGGTGGAGATCCATGTGGATTGGTTTAGATTTGATTAAATGGAACAGAACTGAACAGCTTCAGTCTTGAAAGCTGTCTTCCGATAGCATCCATACGTATCTATGTAAGATTTGAGTGATGGTTGGAATCCATCTGAAGTTGTTGAGGAAATCTTGCACTCTCTTTGCAGGGTGCTAATTTAGGGTTACTGCTCTAAACGCGACAATTGCATACCTGCAAAAGTAGTTGCTAATGAATGTGCACAATCCTAGATTAGTGTTCATTTGTACCTGCAAAAAAGCCTGCCCAGCTATACATTTTAGTAACAGCATTCTCAACACTTGGGGAATTTTTTGCTTTCCTTTTGTTCATGTTATTTGCAAGGGATTATAAACGTTAGAAGGTGAAATAGATCACTGTTCCTAAAACATAGGAGTGGGCTATTTTGAAACCATGTAGAGAGGTGAATGTATTTCTGTAAACAGAATGACTTGGAAGTAAACATGGCTGGAGTCTTTCTGTTAGAAAATAGAAGCTATGGTGATGTGTCATGGAAAAATTCCCAAGTATGCTTCAGCAGCTTGGCCAGAAAAACAGTATAGCCATCTTCTCTATAATACAAATCTCCTGAGAATAAACTTGATTTTTTATATGGAGAAGAAGCTTACTTAGTCTACTTGGAGCAGAATAACCCATTTCTTTATCTTTTCCCACTGTGATTCTCTAATCCACTTTTAGTCTAAATATTCATAGTATCAGGAAATACTGTCACAGTGTCATTAAAGGATTGTTGTCAGCAGTGTGCTGCAGAGTGCAGTACTGCCTCTCCTCCTGGCCTTGTGAGTTGCATCCTTGTTTGTCAAGGCATTAAACAGAAGAGTGGAATGTGCCTGGCTCAAGGTTAGTCAATAATCTTGGAGACAAACAGTGTTAGGGGAGATCCCTGATGTTTTTTCCCACTTTTTGACTAACTATTGCATTTTCATAAGTAAAGTGGCTGCCATTGCCTCACATACTTTGTGCTTTTTAAAAACAAAGCAAAGTATCATGAGCTATTTATTTTTACCCTTGCGAAGACTCCCTTAGAGGCTTTAGGGCTATGAATTCCTATCTCATCTAGGTATCTAATTAGGTCACTAGATTCCAGAGAGAAGTGCTCAACCACTCTTTCAGAAAATAGCATACTCTAGCTATTCTATTGGCAATAATTGTAGAGTGAGAATCCACACGTGAAGCTGGGTGTGACTACAGGCAACGCTCTTTGGAGGTATGGGCCGGAGCTGAGAGAGAATAACATATAAAATACAGTATTCCATCAATTTCTGAAATGTTAGCTGTTAAGGAACTGAGGTTAGTTGTTGCTACGTAGATTTTGCATTTTATAGAAATGTTGATGACAAAGTGAAAATGTATTCTGTGTTACTGTAATCTTCAAAACTTTATTTTCATTCAATTTTTGGCTAGGGGTTTGGAAAACTTCCCATTTGCATGGCAAAAACTCACCTATCCCTCTCCCATCAACCAGAGAGGAAGGGTGTTCCCACTGGTTTCATTTTACCAATTAGCGATGTGAGAGCCAGTATTGGAGCTGGATTCATCTATCCCCTGGTTGGAACGGTGAGTATAGAGCATTCAACTTAATCACTTCTTTTGATCTAGCTTGATATGGAAGTATTGCTTTGTCACAAAAAAATGTGTAGAACCCATGTGAGTTCGCGTTTTTTTAAGTTTTAATTTTATTCTTTGATGTTGTGTAACTCTATGTTGATAGGAAAAGAGGATTAGGAAAGTGTAATATATAAAAGCTCTGACTACGGGCCTGAGAGAATAACCCTTGCTATTGTTCTTGTTTCTTATGTTTTTGAGTCTGAGATACTTGAACAACCTAATCTTGAAAAAAATACAATTGCGTGACTGTCTCCTTTTGTTATTCGAATTGCAGCCTGTAAAATAACTGTAGTTACAAGATCTTGGGAAATTCTGTGATTCTGTGTTGGAAAGGATGCACAAGGATCATTGAGTCAACTCCTGGCCAACCAAAATCAAACCTTATGTCTGAGAGCTCCGAACACTCCCTGAAACCTGGCACTTAGGGCTGTGCTTACTGCCCTGGGCAGCCTGTTCCATGCCCATTGCCCTCTGGTGCAGAACCCTGCAGAGCCCTCTGTTCCTAACCCTGACCTGACCCTCCCCTGACACTACTCCATGCCATTCCCTCAGGCTCTGCCACTGTCACCAGAGAGCAGAGCTCAGCACTGCCCCTCTACTTCCCTCTTGAGGAGCTGTAGGTTGCCATGAGGCCTCCCCTCAGCTCCTCTGCTCTGGGCTGAACAAACTAGGGAATATCAGCTGTTCCTTGTATGTCTGT
This sequence comes from Callipepla californica brunnescens, assembly GCA_023055505.1. Taxonomy (NCBI): domain Eukaryota; kingdom Metazoa; phylum Chordata; class Aves; order Galliformes; family Odontophoridae; genus Callipepla; species Callipepla californica. The sequence continues at coordinate 21,612,765 of JALIRH010000003.1, read as the reverse complement.
GGATAAACTACAACAGCACTCTAGACCCTTTGTAGTCTTTGTACCCACCCTTTGGATACTCTCTAGTAGTTTTATGTCCTTCTTACATTGTGGCACTCAAACCCACATCCAGTGCTCAATATCAGGCCACACAGAGAGGAGCATGACAACCACAGCCCTCACACAGTGACAGTGTTGGACCTTATGTACCCCTGGGTACGGCTGACCCTTTTGGCTGCCAGAGCACTCAATTTTCACGTGGTCAACCAGAACCCCAAAATTCCTTTTCATGGGCCTGCTTTCCAGCCCCTCATCCCTCAGTCTATATGTAGATCCAGGGTTGCCCCATCCCAGGTATAGAATCTGGCACTTGCTGTTTTTAAATGTCTTGTGACTGGGGATTACCAGCCCCCTATTTTGTCAACCTTTCTACCCTCAAGGGAGTCAACAGCTTCTCCTAATTCAGTGTCATTCTCAAACTTAGTATGCTCTTTGAGCCCAACCTACGAGCCAATTTTCACTCATTGTATTATGTATTTGTGTAGTTGAATACTGGATGTTTTGTCCAGGAGGATACTTCGAGAGACAGTATTGAAAAGTTTGCTGAAATCCAAAAAATTATCATCCACTGGCTTCCCTTGCTCAACTAGATGGGGAGCTTTGCCATAAAAGGAAGTTAATTATATTCTAAATATTACGTCCTTCATCTCTAACACAGTTAGATTAAAGAAGTTGTGTCAGGAAAAAGTGTAATTAAAAAGATTGTGTTTCTGTGGGATCTGATGAGCACAAGCCAATATGAGCATATCTGCTTATGCTGTGAAACTAAGCTATAGTGAGAAGGGGGTTGGTTTATAAGTACAGAAGTAACGCCACCTTTCTACTTTTTAGAGATGTAATCCATTAAGTACTAAAGAGAGGAAATGGTCATACTTTCTTCCTAACTATTTATTAAAAGTACAGACTCAGATTAAGAAGCTCTTACTGTTTTGTTCCCTTACATGGCTTATCAAATAGCTGAGAAATTACTGTTGCGTTTTGCTAACCATGCACATCTTCTTTCAAACAATGGTTGAACTGCATTTGACATCTCATAGTAGGAATTATTACTTATATGTAGCTGATTCATGGGATGGTGCTAGAGAAGGGATGCAAAAGCTATTGCATTTCCGGAAGAGAGTCCTCTCCCAATGTTATCTCATCTTTACAGAGCACGACCTGATTTCCTTGCATAGCGGTACACTTAGCAAAGGCTGAAAGTTTCTAATCTATTGTTTTGAATTCCCTCTGAAACAATCAAGTGTTTGAAACAAGGAAGGAAGTACTTTCAGACCAGAAGAGTTCCTGGAGTTCAGGAAACTGTGTCACTATAGCTCATTGGACATGGGGATGTGCTTTCCTTCTGTGTGGCTACATGATGTACATCCACCTAAAGTGCAGCACAGCTGTGTATTTAAATTGTGTAAGACCAAACTCCAATTACTGGTAAGAGAGTACAGTTTGTCAGAAGTTCTCGCATCTTCAAATTTGCACTGGAAATTTTGTGTCATAAAGTTGTGAGGAGTGAATGTGAAGAATGGGCAGCAACTGCTTCAAATCCATGAGGGAGCTATTCTGTAGGATGTCAGAGTGAAATGTTCTTGGGCTGAACTTTCTGAATGAGTCATGTTGCCCTCCTCAATACAAGCTAGCTGCTGTTCAGCCTCATAAATCCACTGGAACTATCCATAGGACACGACTATAGACAAAATAAGTTTTTGTGATACCTCTTATTTTCAGTTCATCACCCAGAACCAAAACTATTATTCTTAAGAAAAACACTATAGGTGGATAGATACAGAATTTCCTACTGGAAGAGATTTTTTAAAAATATGTCCTAGTTAGTTACTCTGACTTCAGTGAAACGTAGTATAGCCATGTAACTTTTCCTGCATCAGAAATATGGAAGGTAATATAGTTCAGTGTTTTGTATTTTAGGAAACTTTGCAGGGCAAGACGATGTATAAAGATCTAAATAGACACTAATCATTAATTGTTTGGAAAATATTTCTAATAGTCAAGGATATGGGACAGAACATTCTGTGAAACTATTAGAGCTGTTACAAATCTGAATGTATGGATGAGTCTGAATGTGTTCCTAACACTTTTATGGTATGATTCTTTCTCTGAAATTAACCAAAGAGAAATAGATCCACTAGTTAAATGTTAAACTAGTTAAACTCCATTTTCAAAGCATATTTTTTACTGGACGAGCTTCTCTCACTCTAACCGGGTAGAACTTATTGGTGGTAAAGCAGGTTGTTATAATTCTGCTCCAGTTTAAGTGGAAAGAGCATTACAAATCGAAGAGAGAAGTACTGCTGAAAGATTAGAAGCTATCTGCGGTAACTAGCATTTGTAGTTTAGCCTTGTTGTTAGTATGAGTAAATTAGTTAGATTTGTATATATCTCAGCACTAGTAGACTTTATATGTGCATATATATACATATATATACACATATGTATAAAACTAAATATTGTGTTGTCTTCATATTCTCTAATTTTTGTTTTGAGTTATATTTGGCTATAGTTCCCTTTCAGCATAGAAGTCTTTCCAGGAAAAGTGAGTTGAGCCTTATCAGAGGAAATCAGCAGTGAAACAAGAGGTGCATGTAATTAGCACTGGCAGAGCTTTTCTCTGAGTTCTTTGTGACCCTGACCCCAGGGCTACAACACTCTCACAGGTGGACTGTTGACATCATTGCTTGGCTCAGCAGAGTGATGGCAGGAAGGCTGCTGGAGTATATGTAGGAAACAAATGAGATCATTCACTAGCAATGCTTGGGTGGAGTATTACTAGATTTTTGTAGTATGTGTGTTTCTCCCCACCCCCACTCAAAAAGCCATTGCACTTTGGTACTTTCTCACATTGAACTGTATTTCCGCTGTTCTCTTCTGTGTGATGTGCAAGAAATTAGGCTGGTCTTAGAAGCAAAACCTCCTTTCTTTTACCTTTGTGAAGTGGCACTTTAGCAAATCACAAGTGCAAGTAATTTAGCTGTGTGTGATTCATAGTGAGTTTTGTAAATGCTTACTAGCCTCTTCCAGTGACGTGCTTATGTCTTAATGGCTTAAAAATATAGATAATGGCCCAGTGAAAATATGAGGAGTACTTGGAGACACACAAACTCTCAGATTCTTGCAGTGAAGTGACATCCTTCAGATAGTGACTTCAGAAAGGTTGGTCTGTTACAGAAAGTTATTTCTCTGCATAAAGAAAGCACTTCAAGTCTCTGGAACTGCTTCTGAAACTATATCCCCTAGGAAGGGATTCTTGGGACAACCTGGAGGGGTTTGAAATCAGCTTCTGGGAATGATAAAACCCAAATTAACTTGTAGGTGACAGCCAGGATTGTCCTGCTAAAATATTACCTAAATATTGCAAGGGAGAAGAAACACTTGAAAGTAAATCTGTTTTGAATATATTCAGAAGGAGTGATATTGTTTCCTGCTAAATGAATTTCTTCTTTCATAGTGGTTAATAGCTTAACAGTACTAGGTAGCTAGTTGAAAAAAGACTAGCAGCTCATAGATTTTGCAGACTGGTTTTGAGGTAACAGCAACAAGTGTGGGAAAAATGTAACTCTAAAGCTTTTGTTTTCTGTTGAACTCAAGAGGGAAATTGTACAGTTCTCAACTGAAAAATACTAACAGAAATAGAAAAACCTATCTGCTCTTCTATTAGATTATATAGCATTTATTATGGTAGGTGTAATTCCTTCTGAAGAGGAGGAAGAGAGGTTTTCTGAATTTCCCTGGGCTCAATGTTCTGAATGTGGGCATACATGGAAATGCTGAATGATGTTACATTCAGAGGAAATCTGATGGATTATTCAAAGTAGAACTGATGGGACAGGAGGTGAGAACATAGTTACGGTCATTGTCAAGATGATGAGGTGAGGACAGACAACTTTAGTTCAGTGTGTTTAAAATCCAGATGCTGAGAGGTGGGTAGTATAACACCAGCAAATCCATCCATGTTCCTTGGTAGATTGCATGATGTGGCTGTATTGGGCCGGCCAGCAAGAGTTGCAGTAGATGAGGCAGAAGTAGACACAAGTGAATGATTCAGCTGAAAGGACAAGGGAAAGTCTGTAGACTATAATAAAAAGGGCTATGTGGCTGCCTCTGGAAACATCCCAGGCATGTGGTCCAAGAGATGGTTGAGTCAAGGGTGATTGTGTCCCTTTGTGATGAGAAGATGAAAATAAAAAAATGGAGAGAGGATTGAAAGCGTGGGTTTAGCTAGAAAGAGAAATAAGTTGAATTTAGAGTTGTACCACTGTGAGGAGATACCTGTGAAATTATTTGAAGATACATACAGGATATGCATGGAGAACTTGGTGAGGGCCCTGAAGTAAGAGTCACAATCATAAGAAAGACTTGAAGATGTTCCAAAAGCATTAGTTGAAACAATGACATGATCTAAGATCCGTCCAGGAAGAAGTCGTGGGAGTAATTGATGGATGTAAGAGAGAGCAGAATGTCCCTTGCCTATGACTCAGGGTTTATTAATTAATTTATTTATTATGGGAGAAGAAAAGAGTGGCTTGAAAAGTATATCATCATCTTCATGTCTTTTGAAAGGCAAGGCACTTAAATTGTGTAATTCAAATCTCTCTTGACTGCTCTTTTTTGTTTGGTATTAAGCATTATTTGACCTACATTATAATACAGTACAATATATTACCTTTTCTGGATGAAAGAGCAGGTCCCACTGCAGGTCATACTGACAAAATTAAATTGCATCTTGATTACAACTTCCTTCGCACTGGCCTTAGATTTCTCCAGGGACAGCATTTGAAAAGTAAGCAGAACTGATTTTGCTTTGTTTTCAATTGAGAAGAAACACAAGTCATAAGACTTGCATTATTTCAGCAAACTGAATGAATGGAGGAGGGCTTGTTGTTTTGGGATGGGATGAAACCATTAGGTGATACATCACAGAATAAAATGCAGTGCATTTTTTGGTAAGCTGTTTAATGTTGGCAGTAGATCGGATTTTTCTCAGTAACCTCCTTTATAAACAATTATGTATTAACAATTAAGTATGGCTATTGTAAAAGTAGTTCTCTGTAGTCAGTGACCATATATCTTTTCCAATCTTACACTATTTCAAGAAATGTCTAAGAATAATTTTATTATGCAAAAGTTTAGACTTGTCTGTAGACACTCAAAAATTAACTTTTTAATAACAAAAATGAACTGCATGTATTTCTTGTATCAGTAACATTTCCTGTGTCCTCTTTTCCAGAGGTATTTTTATTAAATACATCCCTGTAATTGTAACACTGTGTTCTGGCTTTCAGACTTAAGTAATAAACGTGTTTCTGTTAAACTAAACCAGTTCATCTGAACAGGTCCCTTAAAACAGACACTTATTTATATGTACAAAAAGTTACTTTCACATTTCTCTGTAGTCAGTATGTGATACCCTGAATTTGGAAGACCTCTGACGTTGCATGTTTTCTTCATAGCCCCCCATCCCTTATGATGTAATTTAACCTAGCCTGCTTTGCGTGTGGAGGGTCCTGCAATGCTGTTCAGTGGAAGGTATGGCAGGTCAGAGCTGCTGGATAGGCATTTGTTAAATTGACGTATGTAGATCTGAAGCGTTGTAGCAGTTGTTTTCAGTTAAGATTAACTGAATTGACACATCAGCAGTATGGATTCCTTGATCAAGGAGTGCCTGGCTAGTGTGGACAAGTTTAAGTGAGGCTGGAGCAAAGATTACTCATTATGCTCTGAAATAGTTTTCTTCAGCATGGTTGTTAATGTCTTGCCCTCATCACACTTGTGAAGTAGTATGTAATGAAGTCAGTGCAGCTGTCTTAACTGTAGGTAGTATAGGCAAATAAAATTGGAATCACCTGTACCATGCCTGCAGCTGAAGGGGCACTTCTTTTAAATCATACTTTACTCAACGCCATCAGAGACTGGGAATCATTAAGATCCTTCTGTTTGTTCTAGGAAGACCTAGCTGTGAGTATGTTTTTCTGCCTGTTTCCATTCCTTTTTTGATTTACAGTCTATGACCCCAAGAGAGAATGAATAAAACTACATCATTTTAGAAAGGAAACAAAAAAATTGAGAGTGACCTGTTGACACTGGGAAGTGCGATTTGGATAGAAAGCAGCAGAAACTTTTGACTGCTGCCATTAGATTTTACACTTGACTGCAGACATGAAATAGGAATGCAGTGTTGGAAAGGTAGGCTTGTGAGTGTGAACACTCTGTGGCTGCCTTACTGGGTGTTCACCAGAGCAGAGCAGCAGGAAGTGGTTGACCAAACCATACAGCTCATGGCAGCATCTCCATGGTGCTGCAGTCCTGCCTGCCCACCCTGATTGTTCAAGTAATCAGCCTTGTATGCATCAAAAATCAGTTTATGGAACATCTTGAAATAGCGATATTAAGGGGTAATATTCTAACTATGCTACCTGCGCAGAAGATGTAATATCTGTACACTGGAGAGGGCAACTAAGTATGTACTTCTCCCATTCATTATATTTTCAGTGCTTGAAGAAGCTTATGCTGCCAGAGTAGGGGTCACTGAGTCCTTAGAGTGGCTGGCTGCCTCTCAGTGTCCCTGTCTTTGTTTGGTTTGCTAGCAGCAGCAATGCTTTGTTGCTTCCAGCTTACTGCTGTTCCTCCATATAGGGATGAAGTGAAATGATGTTTCATACTCCCTATTTTAGTTTTTTTTTAGCCTGATAGTCTTCTTCAGTTGAATAAATAGGTTTCTGAAAATGTGCCTCGTGGTTAAGGCTAGAAGATTTGAGATTCAGCCATTCACTATGGAAGCAGTAGTTACCTTTTTAAACCTCTTTGCTTACATGCAATATTCTCAGAGGCCATTCTATGCTCATTTAGAAAACACACAGTCTCTTCAGCATTCTTCCAGATACATTATTCAAATAGTAATTTGTAGATTTAGAAAGTATTGATTCTGTGGTAAGCAGCAAAAAAAAACTTTAAAGCTTCAGTTAAATAACTGAAATTCTTCCAGACTGCTCAGTAAGACAAATTATCGAGCAGATGTAGATAGATGTGTATTTGAGTTTGGCAACTTACTGTTGTTGCAACTCTAAAAGTGATTTAAGACTAATAGCAGGAACCTTGCTGGAGGCTGCAAGTCTGTGACTGAACAGTTTTATTGAGTTCTGGATAAATAAGGTGAAAGATGGTTTGAACTTAATAATGTTACCAGCAACTTGCTTTCTTTCATTAAATTGTGAAATAAAGGATGCAGAGTGCGCTAATTAACAATAAAGAGGACTGAATATTTGTGCCTACTGGTCAAGGGATTATCCTTGTTAAAACAGGAAATGGTATCTGATTTCCTGTTTTAAACTATTTTGTTCATAAACTTTGCATGAAAAAGTGGGGTTAAAAATAGTTTATGCTTTTACATAGTAGAATATAAATCTATTATTAGTTAAAAATAGCTTATATGGGGAAGGAAGGGCATTTTCCAAATTCTTCTGTTTTCAAATAAATATATCCTGCACATGCTTCACAAAATAGCATTTTATTGGGAAATTAGAAATGAAGCATCCCTAATTTATTTTATTGTGATGTGGGCTTTATAGGAGTTATAATGTTGAACATTTTTATTAAGTCACTTCATGTTAACAGTTTGCAAGACAAGGAAAATTTTGACAGATTTTAAAATAAGGAGTTCAGTGAAGCAAAGGTCCCCTGACAAATCAAAGGCAAGACCATAAATAAATTTCTCTGTTTCCTGGCCTGCAAAACTGTGAGATGCTTACCTCTAAGAATATGAAGGACCAATCTGGTATATTTCCAGAAGAGTAGACTGACCTACCTTCTGTGGACAACTTTGAAAGAAATGTATGTTCCTCTACTCCATCTATCACTCAGAGGTAGTATTTCCTGATAAATTCCTTATATGTCCTCCTTTAAAAAATGAAAGGACAAATGTTGGCATGCTGTATTTCACCTTTGATAAGCGGTGTTGGTTTTGCTTTGAAAATACCAATCTTTCTCTGCTTCCTGAAGCTGTGAAATGTCATGAATGAAGTGTTACCTTTTGAATGTAATTGAGGAGGAGGCTGCGTAAAACCAGCTTTAACTGGGCTTGAAGCTAAAGAGATATCTCCCAGGCAGTGAAGTCTATTAAAACAGGTACTCCTTGCATGTTACAGCTGTGACCTACAAGCTTCTGCAGATGCATTGTCTTTAACTGGTTTCACGTTTTTTGTTTTTTGTAACATGTCAAAATTTGAGGGTACTTGTAGGTTAAATGGTTTCTCTTCAGGGATCCAGCATTTTGTGAAGATAAAATCGTAGAACTGTGTGATATTTTGGGCTGGAGTGCCTGACTATAGCATCTTTCTTTAATAACCATGTTTCTTTAGACAACATAAGGAGCTAGACTTCAGGCTTAATAAAAAAAGGTAATGACATGAAGAACTTCAGAATCTGCCAGTCAGTCATATACAGGAATGTTGCAGCTGGGAAGAAAACATTTTTAAAATGCTAGGGATCTACATGTGCTGTCCTACTTAAAGCTTAGCAATGCTCTGAAGATTCGAGGCTAACCTTAACCTCAGAACACCCAGTTTCAGGAAAATTAGTGAGAAGTAGGTAATCAGGCCATGGTTTCCCTTTCTGCGCAGCTGCTCTAAATTTATCCGGAGCTATTTTTTCTATTGTTTTAACAGACTTAAATTTTGGATAGCATGCATCTTTATCAGAAATTTTACCAAGATGGTTGAGTCCAAATCAGCTGATTTCAACAAATATGCAAAATAACATAAAGATGCTCAATTTTAATAATTGTTTAGTGACCAATATGTTGACTATTAAATTGACACAGACTTACGTTAGTAAGGTATAATTTGTCCGTTTTAATCTTCAGAACTATTTTTATAATTCTGACTTTGTAATTGAATGTGAGCTACAAAGGAGCAGTGTGCCTGTGTCAGTCAGAAAGATGCACTAATTCATGTGAGGGGAGTGGTTTTAGCAATGCAACTTACAAAAGTGTCAAAGCTCTTTTATATAATAAGGCACCTGACGTGCTGACATCCTACAATACTGGATATTAGGTTTGCTTTGAGATAGCAACTTGGTTGCAATCAGGTGTACTGTGAATGAGAGCAGCAGAAGAATGTGGATAATGTGTTTGCCATTTAGTAAATCATCAGTAAGCTCTAATGCTGAGGCAGTCTGGTTTTGTTTCTTGCTCACTTAATAAAACAAATCAGTAGACTGAAGGCAGAAGAATTATAACGCTTTGTCACCTTTAGAGACCTGTGGTACTTTTTCTAGTATTTTTTAAGCCTTGCTTAGATAAGTAAAAATCTCCTGCCATCATTTTACTCTTCATTAATCTTCCCACAAGCCCGTATGAAATTCAGCACCACCCAAAGTTTCTTCTTGGCTCCTTATTTTCAGCCCACTGGCAGTGCCAGGCTGCTGCTGGAGAGGTGTGTTCAGAGAAGTTCCTGCTGTGCTTATGCTAAAAATGTACTTTGCAGAAGTACGGATTTGACCCTTTGTGCTCTTAATTAGACTTCTTGAGAAATGCTGAGAAGATTGTGTGAGAAAATAGTCTTTTACGCTTTTTCCTTTAGGTCCTATGGCAATATCATGCACATCACAGTGTGGCAAATGCACTCACATTCAAAAGGTGGTAGTAGTAAACATCCCTTTGGTGATTTCACTGGGTTGTAATTCCCCCATTCCAATTGCAGCGCTTGCCTCTTGCTACTCAGAATTTACTGCATTTGCACCACTTTCCAAAACTTCCAGTGCTCAGAAATGAAGTGTTAATCTGGGATTTTGTCAAAGAAGCTGTACAACACATGAATCTGGAACTGTGACTTTTACCACTCTGATCCAGGAAATAAGCTGAAATACAGAGGCCTCTGGTTACTACGTTGGAAAAAAAATGCTGGTGGAGTTGGGTATCTTGCATTTACATTTTATGAGTCCTGTGTTTCCCTGATCACAGTGGAGTTCCCTTGTGAGCAGCCCTGGGCTTCATACAGCAGGTGCTTGCTCTGAAGGGTGTCCCACAGCATTTCCTTGCTGCACAGCTCATGCTTTTGGCTTGGGTCCAGTTTCAGAAGTGTTGCTGCCTTGCAGAACGTGTGCCTGTTGAAAGCAGTGCTTTCACACTGCTGCCACAGTCTGTCTTCTTATAGCTTTGTAACTGCCCGCATAAATCCAGCCCTGTGATAGAGTGTTTAGGCTCTTAAATGCACTGTGTAAGTGATCCAGAGGAAATGTATGTGCTCTGCAGTTCAGTTCCTACTCAGCTTTGCCACTGACCACCATTTTGCACGAGATCCCTTCCTGAACAAAATTGCTGAAGAATTTCTCTATATTTATGCTTAAAGGGCAGCTTTCCACACATTAGCTTTACGTGTTTGATTTAATTTGTAACATTATCACTTGTGGCAGAGTGCAGTGAATGGAGCAGATATCATTTGACGTAAGAATTTCCTTGTGGGTACAGGAAGATGTGAATTGTGAGAATGAATTTGTTACTAGAAGGTTTCTTCTAGTTGGATCACCAGCTGTTCTTGACAAATGTCACTAAAACTGGACAAGAAATATTTCTACAGACTGGCATATATAAATATATATGTATGTATAATTCTGTTGTTTATACTCCATTGAAAATCTATGCATTTCTTTAACCATTTTCTTTTTCCTTTTTTGTTTCCCCTTGGAAATGTTTTGGCTGTTGGAGACAGTCTTAATTTTGATACATTTGACATAAAGAATGGAATGTGTTCAACTTTGGAAACAGAAAAGCTGGCAAAACAGAAAAAATCCTATCATTCTCACGCAGAAATCAGGGAATGCTTTCTGTTCTCTTAAGTGGAAACAGTTTTGCTTTTTCACTCAGGATATACACAAGAAAAAAATGGCAATTTAAGGGCGTCTTATTTATTTAAAGGTGTTGGGAGGAAATCTAGCAATGTTGGCACCATAAAACCTCACATTTTGTGTACACAAAATGGAAAACCAGATTATGGTATATATTAAAAATAGAATGTGTAACTTACAACTTTGGGAATCCAGCCAAGAGGAAGTAGTATATTAAAAACAAATAAAAAAAAAAAAAAAAAAAAAGAAAAATGCATGTATTCTCTATGGGGATCTCTTCTGGACTGAAAGAGTTGCATCCAAATTCAATACTTTTCCCTGTGGTGTAAATGAGCAAGTCAATAGTTTGTCCTGAAATTGCTAAAAGTCTGTAGTTGTCCCCCTGTGCCTACAATGTCTGTGCATGAGTACAAAAGTACATATACCCCAAAAGTGTGTGTGTGGTTACCTCCTTTCCTGTGCCTGTGCACTCCTACAGAGGAGGCTTGCTGGCCCCAAAGCCATGTCGCTCAAGACCATGCTTTATTTTTAGGCTATGAAGTGTTACATCCTTTTGCATTAGGGTCACCACGTTTTGTTCTTCCAGGCTTGCCAGAAAGGCCTAAGGGTGGGGAGGGATGTTGGTTAGCGGGTTTCTGGCTTTGTTCAAGGGTGAGCAAGCCAGGGAATGTACTGGATGGAAGGTGTGTTCCTAGCGCTACTGGCTTGACAGCTCTTCTATCCTAAGCTGATTCTTGAAAGTGCTGAACTTTTCCTGATCTTCAGCTCTCTGCCCTCTTTCAAATCCTGTCTTACTGTGATGTTGCTGACTCTGTATTAATTTCAGACATAACCTCTAGAAACTGCAACGTTAGGTTCCTGCCAGATGGGATTCCTGGGAAACATTGTTTAGCCCTTGCTGCAGAATGAGCTGCAGACTCTTCACTTGTTAAAATTTTTTTTGATAAAATTGACTTTTTCTTCCACTAAACCTATTTTGTAGTTTTGTGAAAAACAATGACAGGAAGGGAACAAGTTTATGTGGAGCCTCAGGGAAGTTATTAAGAGCAAATTCAGAGGAAAAGTTGACAAGTACGTAGTATGCATTTGCTGTAACTGTAGTGTCTTTGTTAAATCTTTGTCTAAACTCATTTTAAATTAGGTGTGAAGATCTTTTTCAGGTGGGCCAGTGCTGTGAGTGATCTGTTAGTTCTGCTTAGCATGTGGTTTCGTTTGAGGTATAATTGCCTACAAGATCACGTTAAACTGGAATTGGAGTGCTTATTCCTGAATTGAGGAGAAACAAACAGGCATCCAGTAGAATCTCTTATTTAGTGTTATGATAAAGCCTACGTTACTAAATAGAGAACTATGTGATCAGCAGTCATGGAAGCCACGAGGAAGCCTTGCCAGGTACTTTGTATTGTCTTTGATCCGTGTGCTAAACAAATCCAATGCAACTTAATGCAGTGAGGGTTTCAAAGATATATCAATAGATTTAGAGGAAATATTAAAAGTAGGTGCTACAGGAGGGTTTTTTTCTTACCAATGACAAACACAATCACAGGAGCTGTTGTTGAAATCCAACAAAACAAAACTGAAAGGAGTATTGTAGTTTTATAGAAAACAAGATCTGATTACATTTTTGGTGTTTAAAGATAAAATGGGGGAGAACATGATTGTTTAAGGTAAAAGCATCTTGGGCCTGTATTTTTTTTTATCTCATGTATTCACAATGTCTGCAATACAGACATTGTGCTGTGAGACTTTTAATGACGGGCAAGATTTCAGAGAGGAATAGAAGAACTCCTAGCACCAGGGAGGCTGGTGAAAGTTGGGTTAAGAGTCTGATAGATGCAGGTAGGAGGAACAAGCCAACACTAGTCACTGCTATAGGCAGTGCAAGCTACTTGGCATAAGTGCTGAGCATCAGTACCAACAACCAATGCTAGGTGCTAGCACCTCACAATAATGAGGTCTATTAGGTGCAGTCTGCATCTGACTGCTAGACTTAAGGCTTAATAAAGGAACAAACTAAAACAAGAGGACTTGTCAGCAGTTCTGAGTCAGCACTTTTGAATTTTCTCAGCCTGCTTTTCAGTGCAATGTCTTTTTGTATGAAATGAGTTTCAAGAGAGAAAACTGTTTATGTTCCTTGTTCAGTTAGAATTCCAGTAGAAATTAGGAGGACTGGATTGTTGAAATTTGTTTTAAATCTGTACAAACAATTGAAGAAAACTATTTCCGAAAAAGGAAAAAAGAAAATCAGGGGTAAATATTTCTGCCTTTCCTCTGCCTCTAAAGAATATTATTTTCATGCCACAGTTTGAAAAGCTCTGTGTAATTTTCATGGAATACAAAATTAGCTACAATAAAAATTATTTGACTTCTGTTGCAGTGGCATATTGATTTCCAGTTCCATGGAGAATGGGTTTTAAGATGGATGTGATAAATTCTTAATAAGTAGTTTGTTATTGCTGTTCTAAACATGTGTATCTCAGGAAACATCAAGATCTTAATATTCCTTTCCTATTTTGCTTTGGCTATTTAGACTTGGAAGTCTTTGAGATGAAAATTCTACCTGGTTTGCAGGCACTAAGACAGAATTGTTCCCAGAGTTGCATCTGCCAGGGTGTGCACTGCTTGTGCATGACAGAGATTATGTTTGTTCTCAGCCCTCAGAGAGGTGTGATTAAAAGGAAATCATGTCATTACTGCTGCTTCATTATTTCCATCTTTAAGCAGTTGTCTTTGGAGGACACGTCCCTCCATTCTGTGCAAAATCTGCCTTTTGTCTGTGGGTTTAACTAGTATTTTCTTTGCTCATTCTGGCTGCTTTTCCCAAGTGGCATTGATCCCATTCCTCTTTGCACAGGATGGATTTTCCCCTTGGCTCTATAGTCCTGCTAATTCTCTCTCTAATACATCTCTGTATTCTGCCTCTCCTGTTTTCCTGTCTGTCCTTTGGAGTAATAATTTTTAAAGATGAATGGAAAAAAGTTACAACAGGTAACCAGGAAGGTAAGGTTTTAAAATAAAAAATAAAAGTAAGGTGTTTAAAAGAAAGTAATTTTCAGTCATCATGGCTGTCATAACCACATACTCCAAAACACTAAATTCGAGCTGTGCTGGCTGCTGCCAGCACTCAGGCATCAAGGTAAGTGTACTTAGATGGTACAGCTTGCATTGGCATATCTCATAACTTCTTGCACAGGCTGGCACTGTCCGTTGGGTTTGTACATGTTGTTATATACCCTTTGGCAGCTGATGGCAAGGAGGATCTTTGGCCTCAGATTCACTGGGATTCACAGCCTTTAGAGGTTTATCTTAGAAACAAAATCATCAAGGTCATTTCATCTACAGCGTATTATTTTATATCTTGTCTTTAAAGTAATGTTCTTGATGCCTTTTTTCTTCTAGCTACTAGACTGTAAATGTTTTGATTCCTCTATTAAATAATAATTATGCTTTACCTCCCCAGTAATCAAAATTGATAATGCTTTTACAAGAAATAACACATTTCTCTCCTGAAGTAATTTTTTTTCATTCATTGAATGCCATATATGTACTTAGCCATTTTTCAGTTTTTCATTCTCTTTGGATTAAAATTCTCATCTAAATAATGCATTCACTTGATAGCCAGAAACTGGATATTTACTGAAATCTGCAAACTCAATTACCTAATTGTAAAAGTGCTTGTTGATTTCTTAGTGTGCCTATTTATGCCTTGAGGAATTCATGAAATGCAAATAAGGTACATCATAAATAACTTTGCAGTTAAAAAGACCAGGTTGGGCTTTTTGCATATTTTGAATTCTTTGTTCAGTTTGTGATATAAGTTATGTCACATGGCTGTAGGAAAAGTGTTTTGAGGAAGCTGCACATTAATTGATATCTGCTGTCAGTGGACAGAAAAGGAAGATGGTAAGCAGTACCTGTTTACCGTTCTATGGATATCCTCAGCAACTCCAAATGTAATATTCAAAATCACTTTGCTATGTCATTCTTCCCATTTGATATGTGTAATAAGTGAGGTGCAGTGTGTGATGTTTTTTCAGCAGTGATGACAGCAAGAGTGGGTCACCTCTGCTGATGCAGATGCTTGTGAGCTTGGCATGCAGGCTCTTGTTCCTCTCTGGCAAAAATGCCCAGCTATTCAAGGTGACTATGTTGAAAAATAGTGTTTTGTAGCTGATAACTTGCTCTACCAAATAGTTTCTTTGCTCTTTGTATCTGTTATAGTTTTCGTGGAAATAAATAGGAGATATTACTTTCAGAGCAACTGATGTTAATTTGCTGTAATGTACCTTGTCATGCACACTGCTTTTCATCCCTAACTTTCTTAAAAGATTATTTGCAAATAGAAAATGATCCCCGGTTGCAGATGAGAGGGAAACTGTCCATCCCAAACAAGAGTTGGGAAATGATGCTTGTTTCCTGTATCTCAGGCTCGTGCTGGAAGCAGCACTGTGTGCTGCCTGGGGCATGGTTTGAAGGAGAACACAACCTGAGCCTTGCAATCCTTTGAGATATTGAAGCTTGTTGTATTTATTTAAAAACATTTCCTTAAATATACTGTCAAGATTAGCACATCCCTTCCATTTAGCCTCTGTCATGCTAACTGCCAGATGCCACAATTGTGGAGATATTAGGAAGCTGCTGAGCTGAATGCGTATACAACTTCAAGTTTATCTCATCAAAGGAACATTTGCTGATCTGTAGTGAGCTTCCACAATATGTCAGTCCTTTGGAAGCAACAAATCTCTTCTGCTCCAACAGGCACAGCTGGTTAACCATGGATTTAAAGAGCTTCCTTGACAGTACAGCAAACTGCACTGAGCCCTGTGTGTGCATAGGTGCTGCCAAGGGACAGCCCATCCTCTTCATGCCGCAGCCTTCTTTCCAGAGAGAGTCTGGAGTCTAGGGGCAGTGTGGAGACTTAAGTAAGGGGTAGGAAAGAGAAGGATTCAAAATTGTGATCTTTTGTGCAGTGAATATTGTTTTTCACTGCAGATTTTCAGTCTCGCTTCTCTATCTGTTCCCTGCTTTTCATATGGTTGTAGATGTTGAAGCAGTAGGAATGCTCTAGGTTTGTTTGTTTATTTATTTATTTATTTATTTAACTCTTAATTAAATAATATAAAATTCTGATAACTAGAATCAAACAAACTCATAACAGTAGAAAATCTCTTTCATGATTTAAAGCTTAGCCACTCAATGGCAACTCTTTGGAGGGATCTGCGAGGCTTATAGCAAAACTGAAAGCAAAACCTTATTTTCAGACACAAATTTTTAACAGTATTTGAGATATTTGTTTTGCTTTCATCTTGGGTAAGGATCACATGATAGGCCTTTCTAGTCAAACAATTGTAAAGCTTATTCTTGAAGCAGTTCATTGTTACACCAAAGATGGTGGACCAGGCCATAATGATGTTCACCGTTTTAATTGGCAGTACCATGTCTAACTATCTGCTGCTTATTTAGTGTTGATAAGACTTGATAGGGACTGTTCTCAGTCATACATATGAGCACATAGTAGAGGTAACTGTTCGTTCAACCATGGATGAAATGACTCACTTCTTGGCAAGAAGAATGGGGTTTGTTATTTTGCACATGTAGTGGCACCATTCCTGACACTAGCTACGAAGTATTTTGAGGGAGTAAAGTAGAGTCTCTTCTCTGGTTAAGTCTTCCTAGCATTTACTTTTGAATCAAAAGCCCTCCAGAACCACGCTTAGAGGGTTTGGCCCTGCACTTACTACTCAATGGAGAACAGATCCTGTGCAAGGTCTTATGGATGTAGCTAAATTACTGTTTTAGAGCATCAAAATGAAAGACATTTGCTAACTGACTCCAGCTGCCTTAACACCAAGGATAGAGAAGTATGAAATAGGAACACAGCAAAAATGACACGTGCACATGTTGCATAATATTAGTTAAAGAAAATATTGCACCTGGTTGTTTTTATGTGTTTGTTTTGTTGTTTTTTTTTTTTTTTTTTCCAGAGCTAATTGAATGAGTCTGAAAGCTTTTGACAATGCATGAGATGCCCCTTTTTATTTCCAAATAGGAATTTTGTTTGGCAACTGGATTTGAATTTCTGCAAACCGCAGGTGCCAGCAAAGCTTGCTGTTTTAATAACCTGCCCATATTTCATTTCATATTGTCACATTTCTCTCTGCCAAAGCACCTATCAGCTTATGCTACTAATCCACTTCAGTGCTGGAAATGTTTTAAAGCTTTGCTTTATAGTAAGGACTTGCCCTTCCTCCTGAGATAACTGTTCCATGTTTACTGCCTTCATGGCTATCCATTTAACATTATTCTTGTTCAGTTTCATTTCAGAAAAGGAAGGTTTTTGAGAGATTTAAAGCGATATTTTTTTTTTATTTGTGGGAATGCCTCCTGGAGAAATTTAACGTAGAAGGAAAGAAAGCAGACGTTTTGTTGAGTGTGTCAGTGGCTGAAAAACACCAATCAGTGTTCCCTGATTTCAACATTGCTTGGATAATTTGTTATAAATTAGTTGTTATTTTTCTAGTGTATTGCCTCCATTTTGAGCGTGGCATTGCATTGCCAAAGAGCGTGCCCTTTCTTAATGGAAAGAGTACAGCAGAGAAAAATCCAAAGTTTTGCAGTGGTACACATATGGAGCTTACAAGCTGAGTTGTCATGCTGTTTTATCTTCCAAACCAAGCCACCGTGGGTTGCTTTTTGAGAACTTGGCTCAGATGGCACAAGTCACAGTGCCATTGGTGTCTTCACTACTAACAATTTGCTTTTATGGGTTACTGGGGACAAACTGGCATAAAGCAATGTCCATTGCTGATATGTGTGCAGAAATCTAAAATGTCAGTACTGTGAGTAAGCTAGTGCATGCTCAGGTGGTGATGGTAATAAAGATGCAATTAGCAGTTGCAGTGCAAGCTTCTGAGTGTGTACAGTGCATGTTAGTGTGTGCTGAAATCTGTCCTGTTGCATTCTCGTGACTGCATTTGCACCTGTTTTATTGAAGATTGCACATGTATGCCTTTGTGCCCACAGTATATCTTGGACATGAGTTACATTCTTGTATTTGCTGTGTAGCTCTATCAATGCTATTTTAACATTTAGAATTAGTTCTTTTGCTGAACCAAGGCCTTTTGGCAAATATGACCTGGATTTACTTTTTTCCTTGTTTTTTCTTCCCTAGTATTTAATGTCTTACACTTTTCTCCCATATTCTGTGTAAGATTTGACTGCCCTTTAAATGCGACCTTTGCTTTTATACAAGCCCTATTTCTTTTGTGGAACCCTGTGTTTAGTCTGCCTTTGGTGCTACGTTTAAGACTAATGCTTGCAGTGTTTCTGGCATTTAACTTTGTGAGCTCCAGCTGGTGAGTGAATGTAATTGCTCCAGCTCCATTTCAGACCAAGCAGAACAGTTTATTTAGAGCATGCGTTGCAGCCCCACCCACTTCCTCCTTGGAAATATGGAACAGAATCTAATCTAGGTTATCATAACTAGAGCGAAGGACCGTTCTTGTCTTCCATAGGAGGTTTTTTGTTTTGTTTTGTTTTGTTTTCTTCTTAATAAATGAATACAACATTTACGTTTCTACCTCACTGTCTGGAGATTACACCCTTGAAGATAAACGCAACTAAGAGCAGTGAGTGCAACAGCACTATCTGTCTTTCTACAAGATAACTGTTTGTTATCCTTCCAAAAAATGTGTGGTGACTAGCCAGGCAGCAAACAAATACAGTTCCGTACACCTGTATGCCAGATGTTGCACAGCTGTGCACATACTGCTCTTGCTGAACCTATTGTGAGTGCTATGGGACAATTGAGTTGGGAAAAGTATGTGGATTTTTCTCTTGGGATAGGCTGAAATGACAGTGAAGGAAACAGCTGCCAATTGAAAGAATTGCACAGCACAGTCAAGAAGTGAACCTTTTGGCAGTGTTTGTGTGGGGGATATCACTGACATTGAGAGTGAGGAAGATCTCCTCTGGCAGCTCCAGAGCTGTAGTGTTTTCCATGGAACCTTTGTGTCTAGTGAAGCTGAAGCAGGAATTGCTGAGGTTCTGTTTGGTAAGATGTAGGTATAGGTGAATAAGGCTAGGAAGTCCTATGATTTTTAAGGACAGCTGGGTGCATCTGGATATTCCAAAACCTTGAAACTCTTCTGATTATTGAACAGTTTTTTCATTACACTAACCTTTTTGTTTCTTAGTTCTTAATCAATGGGCAGATTGACTGTCCTATCACCACAATCCACGTCCATTTTCCTTCCTTATGACTCCCCTAATCATCCTTCTCCTTTATGGAATATTTTAAAGCATTGTTTTGAAGCTTGTGATATTTTGTGAGGAAGTGGGTTGTTTTTCTATCATATAATCTTTTATTTATTCAGCAGTAACACACTGCTTTGTATGTCAAAATGGAAGTTCCAGGAACCTATACATGGTGTTTCTGGCCAAATCAGTGCAGTTGCAGCTGGATTCTGTGTCACATCTTTAAAGGGGGGAAGGGGGATATCACACTGCTCTGGGAAGGGGGCCAAGATATTAGAAAGCGGGAGGGTGTGTGTGCCTTCATGGGGAGAACAAGGGAAGGAGAGAGGCTCTGGAGGTCTGCATAGAAATAGGCATGTTTGGGTGCTTCCAAAACCAAGTCAGATTTTGCATTTGCATCCAAGTCACTGACACAAAGCTTTTAAGGTATTTGAAAATTTTCTTCTAAGGTGCTGGTTTCTGAAATTCGGTTACTTGTGACCTCCCAGTCTGGAAATGAAATTAGATTTTCACTTCTTACTTGGCTTTGCAGCCTATGGAGCAGGGCTACAAAGATACAGTGTTGTTGCATAGGGTTATATATATATGTGTGTGTGTGTGTGTGTGCGTGTATATCCACTGTGATCTAAGTTGACTTTGAAAACTGGAATTGAAGGAAGATGGTGTCCAAAAATGTAATTGCAACGCAGTATGAGAGGCCTTAGTGTTTTGAAAGATTTCTGAAATCTTTCCTTTAAAATACAAATATCTCCAAAGCTCTGCCCATTTGAACACAAAGCTTTTGCATCCAAAAGACTCTGTAGGTTGCTTATGTGTTCTGCATCCATTCCATTATGCTAAGCTGTGCCTTGCCAACATGGAGCATCATTCACAAGTAAACAGCAGCCCTGGGCTGATGTTCAGCTGGGGACGGGTGGTCTTCCCCCAGAATATGAACTGTGCTGCTGAGAAGGCAGCTCATGCTCACTGCCTACTGCTTGGATATTTCTGCTTTCACATCAGGCAGTGAGGTTCATTTATTTTCTGTCTCAGTAGTAATATACTTTTAGTGGAGGACATTTTTCCCATGATTGTTTCCTGGGTTAATAGATCTTCCTGCATTTTGGCAAAGATCTTCCTTAATATAAACAGCTTCATCAGCTGTTATTAGTTTCATATGACTGGTCTTTGAAACACACAGTGTTATTGAAAGCTATAAAATCTGTGTTAGCTGTTTTCCTCCATTGTGATCCAAACAATCTCAGTAGTGCTTCAGTGAGTTTGGTCATACACATTTATTGCTGATTACGTGCAGTAAACCAAGAAGCTGCAGCTTTGAGACTATGGCTCAGATGAGTCTGCTCTGCTTATAGCTGGAGTGGTTCAGGGAAAAAACAGCTGTCAGATAAGTGCTAGTTTTAATAACAAATGCTTTATATATAGTTGTTCTAACTTTTTAATAATTGTTACTTTCAGTAACTTGTTTTTAATAATGCTAAATTACATCTTAATCATCTTTTTTCACTCAAGCAAATCAAATGTTCATAGTTGGTGCTGCTTCATGGTGAAGTAGGAGACTTATCGTGGCAAAGCACAGTGTGGTACTAATATCAATCAGTCAACTAGTGTGAAGTGTACTAATAATATCTGATTTCATGAGTCTTTAGATCATATGATACTTGAGAGAAGGTTGATTGGTTGTTTACGATATAACCGTAATGTACTGTTGTTAAATGCATCATTGGATTCTCATCTTCTTGAAACTGGGGAGGTTTTTGCTACCTGCCCCCAGCATCCTAGAGCTCCTTGTGCCCCAGAGCACAAGGCATGGTTCTCACCTTTAGCAGAGCAGAGATACATTGATCTTGGCTGGCCTTCCAGGTGCCTGTCTGGAAAACAGGAGCAGCTGTAATTGATTTGGCACATTTACATGTCATACTAATTTCTTCTTGTTTGTATAGACTGTATGAAAAGCTCGACAAATAAGAGCAGCATGAAAGCACCATGTTTTTTTTTATTATTATTTTTCCATTTCATTTTGCAAAGAGACCTTTCTCATTTCTTGGGAGGCCAAGTGCCAGAGGGGCAGCCCAGCTTCCCCAAAGGCTGTGTTGGGCACGTCCTTGCTGTAAGACTAGTGCAAATGCAGACAGTCTCATCCAAGGTTTCCTTCTAACAGACAAAGTGCTGCATTTTGTATTAGAGGAAAAGTTTTGAGCTGCTTGGCTGCGTTACCAAGCTCAATTTATAGCACTAGAACCTACAGGTGGAGCATGCATGAGCCCAGCAGCACATGCTTTTACCAACAGGTACAAGAAGCCAGAAATAATGGGAGCACGTTGACATAGCTGTGTCACCTCAGATTGTGATGGCTGACAACACACAAAACAATCAACAAAACCTAAAAATCTCACATAAATTCAGTTGTAATTGGAGATCTTAAATGTACGAGGGGCAAAATGTTGTAGGAGATTTTGAATAAAAACTGCAACGGAATTGTTTTTAAGTAGCTTACTTTTGATGAGAAAAACTTTACTGACAGACAGTCAGCACATGCAAATAACTAGCCACGTGTGGGCCTACCTATCCATATCCCGACACAGCTAGTAGCAACAGGATGCAACTAAGAATGCCTCATTTCTGGATCTGTATTCTCAGGATAAATTAAGTCATTCAAATCAGATTTTAGAAACATTCACGATTTCTTTAAGTTATGAAGAAAATAAATGTTTTGATTGCAACAACAGAAAACTAGTAAATGTTCATGAGGAGTAAATTTCTTTACATGTTCACAAATTCATTTTGACTTGGCAAATAAATTTGTCATACTTTGTAATTAGTACATTCTTGATCATTAGGATGTATTTCATCCTTATCCCATCCACCCCCTCTCTTCTCTTTCTCCCACCCTAATATACTGAGTATGCTGGCATAGAATCAAATACAAAAGTTGCATCAGTATGCATCATGATGTTTAAGGATTTTCGCATCTTTTACAGAAAACAAGAACCTTTCAGCAGTACAAGAGTTAATTTCCTCTTGCAGTGTTGTACTTTTTTTCTTTTTCTAAATTATTTAGCTTCCCTCTTGTCTCATTTGGAAATCAACAGCTGTTTCATACTGCATGCCCTTTACAACAAGCATTTTTAAGGCTTCCTTCACCAGCATTCTGAGGGATGCAGAGGAAACTAACCAGTACTTTGCTGCTTCCTTCTCATTGCTCCATCAGAAACTTGAAGTATGTCGTCTGAGTGGTGCTGCTCTGTGTTGTCAAATGACTAACTTAATTAATTTTCATTAACTGACCCTTGATTGAATTTTTGTAAGACAGATACAATTACAGGCACAGCACAGGAAGAGCATAGGAGGAATGTCTGGCACAACGATACAAACAGATTAATTACTTCAAATATTCCTGTACTGGTGAACAGGGACATGTACTCTGTGAGAGATTAATATAGAGAGGTAAAAATAGAGCAATACTGAAGCTTACTGAAGTGGTCAAAGTGGGAAGTTAAGGAAAGTAAAAGGGGCAAAGCTGTGCCTTGTGCTGGCTGAGGAAGGCCACCTGCACAAGCATCCACTCTGCTAGAAGAAATTTATAGGAATACCAGATTCTTTCACCTTTTTGTAGGAAATGACAACAATCATTTCTAATTGTACAGTTCCCTTTTTACTTATGCTTTACATGTGCTATACAAAATGGGCAATGTTGGGACATCTTCTTTGCTTCATAGTTAAGAAAAGAATGGAGGAATTGGAAAAATTGGTGAACATGTACACAAATGCCCTCCGTACACATGCACATGTGTCATACTGGAATGAGATAAAATTAAAGCAGAATGGTAGTTGTAGTCCATCTATCCAGGAGCATTCTTATTGTAGGATAAAGGGGGGCTTATCTGTGGCTAAGCTGAATCCACTCTGAAATGTTAGCCAAGCCTCTGTGTGCCATGCAACCGGGAAACAGTTGATAATGTTTTAAGGTGATTTTAGGAAAAGAGCAACTTTTTCTTTCCTTGGGTCATATCAAATGGACCATTAAATTAAATGTATGTTCTGAACCTTTTTCCTGGGTATAAAAGCCAGGTGATCCAGAAATGTGCTTTCTGGTAGGCCTTTCAACATAATCTCTAGTACGGTTCTAAGAAAACCAACAAACCATGTGCAAAATGAATCCCAGCTAAGTGCAGTGCTGTGCCTAGTAGTTGCATGGGTACCATTTTCCAGGGATGTATTCATAAAAGCTCAGTTTGAAGGGGATAAAGTCATCTTCATTTTATGGGGCAATTAAAAGCTTCTGTTTTGATGCTGCCTGGTGTTTTCTCTGGACTGGATTCAGAACCAAATACATACTGCAGAGGAAATTTTGGCATTACAGCTCACTGCTGGTGTTCTCCTGCAGGGCTTGAAGTACTCTCCCAGATGGGAAAGTGATTTACAAGGGAGACCTTTTTTTATAGGCCTGTATCCTAGCTAAACATTCTTCTGCTTATCACTGCAGGTACATGGAGCGCTGGCTGGTTTTGGAGTCTTTCCACTTTTATAAAGTACAAAGTTACAGTAATATTTTCTGACACTTGAGTAAGAAGAATTCTTGCCTTTTCCCCAGTTCAAAACAATTGACCGCCCTTTTATTCTTTCCAGACGTATCTTTAATATCGGGCCCAAAGGTAATGCAGTGCAAGATTCAGGATTCTGACAGACACGGATCTGCAGATGAAAGTCCTGTTACTGAAGTATGGCTGCCCTGCTGCTCTGTAGGACAGTGGTGCCTCAAGTGCAGAGATGTCTGATCTACTCATGCATCAGCTCCCAGCACTTAGAGCTTGTGGTGTTTTGTAGGTAGGCCTCTGCTACTTTCCAGGTGCCTTATACCACTGCACCAAGAATGTAGTTGTGCAGAAGCTGGCTGGGAAGGGACTGCAGTACTTGGGCAGCAGAGGGACTGAAGTACCAGAATGATCTACGCAGGACACAAATTGTAATGAGAGGAAACAAGTAACTGGGATGTCACAGAACAGCTCCTGGGTTGTCCCCTGCATATGCCGTCAGTTTCCCTTCTCTCTCACAGAATCTTTCCTTTTTAATAATAGACTTAATGACTGTATAATGCATCTGTCTGCAGCACCTACTAGATGCCAGCTTTCCCCTATGCAGCATTCATCTGTAAAAGCAATTAGAGCAAACAGCTGCTCCCAGAAATGACTTCCTGACCTGTGCTGGCTTTTTCAGCATTCTGCCAGGCTTCCCATTGCCCTCCCCACTAATCCCAGAAGATACATCAAAAAGTAAAGATCCTTCGTCATGTGGCACTGCAGCCACTCCAGATGGCTTGCATAGCTGGAGGAGCTTCTTTCTTGAAAAAGAAGAAACTCACAAAATCATATTTGTTAGGTTTATACAATCCAAACTGCTTCTTAACTTGGATCCCATAAAACAATTCAAGGGACGCGTCTATTTTAATTTCTATGTAAGGAGCCAGACAAGCAGAAGAATATTACAGAGATAGCATTTTCTTCTGAGAAAGGGGTATTGAAGTTGTTTTTAAATACTAAGTTGCGCATGGTGTGATGTGTGGTATTTTTAATAGGCTTGCTAATTTGAAATGTGTGCTATTATCTGACTTTGATTGTTGTTCCCATATCAGTTTGGTGGCAGGTTTGTATTCTCTAGCAATTTTACTTTTTTTTCTTTTTCTTCCCTCTGTTAATTAAAGCTTTCTGGATTGTTCTCAGTTTCTTTAACACAGAAAAAGTTTTAGGACTCTTAACACATTAACTTGTTTCTAATACTTGAAATAATGATAAAGCCCAGAATTTTTGAGGTGCTGTGTTCACACTGGATTGACATCTGAAGTCTTGTGCGTTTCATAGACTTGTACTTATATCTGTATTTTATCCCCATGCTGTTACAGGGGCTGTAGAGGTTATCTGAAGCTGTCTCCTTGCTGCATGGGAACCAGTTTTTCTTTGAAGTATTTCTTTGATTGTGTGAGGAGAATTTGCCAGGCATCTATATTAGTACCTCTATAAAAGAAGGAAATACTTTCTCTCATGTGATTAAAATGTGGAAGTCATTAACACGGGAAAAGTCACCAAGGCCAAGAATTTAACAAGGTTTATAAAAGGATATAGCCATCAACAATATGCAGGCTAGTAATTAATATAGGTAAGTAATTTGGAGAAAGTACTGAGTGTGGTGTTCCAGGGTTTGAGTAGTCCTGGTACCAGCTCCCACTGTTGCTTTGTCAAGTTTCTGTAGCTTTAGCTTTTCCCTTTAAATTCATCTGGCACAGGCTCTTCCAGAGATGAAAGCCTGGGAGATACACACTGCTTTGGGCTGATAAAGCGTGTTCCCTTCCTGCTTTTGGTTGATTTAAAGTGTGTAACTTCTGAGCTTCTGCTCACCCTGCCCCAATGTTCTGTGCATGCATGGCACGCTGCTGCTCTGTGCAACTAGAATTCAGAGCACTGGGTGCTTTTGCTACACTAGATCAAAAGAATAAAAGATTATGTTTCACTAACAAACACAAAGAAGAAGGTACAGATATTTCTCACCTTCCTCAGCCTTTGAGGGCTTTTTCCCATTCCACTGTTTCCTGGTAGTGGCCAGGAAAGTCTGCATTTGGTGGGTACAAGCACCCAGCTGCAGCAAAGCCGCAGGAGCACAGAGGATTAAAACCATTTTTGTATGTGCAAGAGAGAGATGTCTTGCTGTTGGAAGTATGCATGTCAGATTTGCCTGTCTACAACCAGTGTAGCCCTGGTCATGTCTGCAGTGTAGAGCATCAGTGCCACCACATTTGACATGATCCAGTGAAAGAACACCAAAACCAGGAGCTCTGCAGGTAATCTGACCAGATAGGGCAGAGGCAAAGAAAAGCAGAGTTTTCTCATTAATAAACCACATCAGCTCCCCAAGGACTGTGCCCAGGTGAGTGAGTGTGTGGTCACGTGCTGCTGGGCACTGCTGCTCTGCAGCCACCATCGTGGGGCACCACGGAGGACAAGGAGAGCTGAGTGCTGGCTGCTATGCTTACTGCAGAGTTTCTTTGCCAAGAATGAGAGTTCATTACTAGCTGGCCTTGTTTTGATTAGGAGCAGCCTGGGGGCTATTCTGTGAGAGTAAATAAAGCTTATGGCCTTGTGTGCCGCTCTGTTCACTTTGGAATCGTAGAGATGATATTCCCACTTGCTTTTAATTTCCATGTTATCATTTTATTTTTGATTTTTTTATGATTTACCCTGCGTGTGTGCACAAATGGACTCTCACTTCTTTGATGATATACTTTTTATGCATTTTCAAATGCGCAAGAAAACGTTTCCATAGATCATCCTCCACTAGGTGTTAGGCAAAAACCAAGAGAGTTCTGTTAACTCATTCCACATTGTCTGCAGAAATTTATTACTACCTGGTCCTTTGTCCTCTCATAAACTGATTTGGAAAAATACTTAATGCCTGTCACAAAGCATATTCAGGGGTTGGTTTGTTTTTTGGACTAAAAAAGATGCATTTCCAAATATGTTTGATTTTACTTGGACGGTTTAACGACATTGTTGTTATTTATGTGAATACATTTCTATCCTTTGTTGCATTGCAGAAATCTGATGCAAAATTGCAAGTTCAAACTGAGTATTTCAGGGCAAAGTGGGAGAAATAGAGGAATTTTTATTTCACTGAAAATACTGATTTCATTATTATAATGGAGATATTTCATAGAGAGTAACTGTTTGGCGTAGTAATTTTTGAGTTTCAGTTATATGAGATGAAGATGAGAATCAGATTTGCCTTTGTCAGGTTCCATTTTCCTGGCATCACCTCAGCTCCTTTTCTAACTTTTGGCAAAACGTTTAACCTTTTCTGCCTTTTATCTCACTCACCTTTTAAAACAGAGGTTTTATTTCATGCATTTCCCAGGTGTATTGCTTTTGGTTTAAAGTTCTTTGAAAGGTATTACCTCCATAAAGATACAAATCTCTATTAGATATGATTACAAGGATTTGTAGGATTAAGATTGTACCCTCTGTTAACAAAATTTTTCTGGTTTATTTTGAAAATTAGATCTATCTGACAGCATATTAGCTCAAGGTGTAAGTTCAGTGAACAGAAGTTCAAGTTTTAATATCTCCTTAGATAAACTTTGAAAATCATTATTACAAAGGGAGTTAATGTGAGCATTTGTCTTTTCTATTATTATTTGTACTTTCTCCTCACAGCTGCTATTGCAGTTCAGGAAGGTCTTTCTTCTGAAGGCACTGATGCACCATTTGTGCATTCCTTTCTTCTAAAAACTAAAGCAAAATGTATGAAAATTAGATGTTTTTGTTTTTACCTTTCATATCATAGTAGCAAGTGTCTCAGTGAAATTATAGATCTGTTTTTATACCTAAAGTTAATGACATAGAACTAATGGAAAATTGGGTGCATTCATTCTGGATGTTGTTTCGTTACTATTCTTGATCACACTTCCTTCTTTATCACATCATTCACAGTGCTTAAATCAGTGTTTTTCAGCCTTTTTCAAAGCATTTTTATGATACTCTGTTTTCCAGCAGAAGCATGAGCTTCAGTATAGGTTCTTCAAGGTTTGCTTTCCTTAGCATTGTTTTGGAAGCTTCTTAAAATAGCAAGTGGCCAACTGCAGGGCAGAAAATGCTACTTCATTCTTCTTTTTTCCAAGGAGAACCTCTGTGCATTCTGCTATGATTCTGGAGGATACACAGTATGGAATGTTAGATACTGCAAAAGGTCTACAATGCACCTGTGACTGATGTTCTTCCTTAGTATGACTTAACTGGGAAGGGTAAAGTTTGCTGTGTGTAGAGCTCATTCTTGCTTTGCATTGCCTTATGGTGTCACCAACTCCAGTTCCTGTGTTACACTTAAAGCCCTGAATTTTCTTATGTCCGTGTGTCAGACTTGCAAGGGAAGTCCTGTGTGAAAGTTAGGAATCTTCTAAACAAAATGGCAGAGTGAAGATCAAGAGCACAAAGTGGACTTGCTCCCAGGGTTTGAGAGATGGCCCTCAATCAATGCAAAATGAACAAGTTTCTGTGGAAATGAAGGGTGCCCAGTCACTGAGCAAAAGCAAGGTGGCTGGGATGTGGCCTACGTGAGACTCTTCTTCCCAAATGCCACATGCAGAAAGAACCCAAGATACTTGTGCAACTTGATCAACACTTGGCCACCAGGATACCCCAGCACTGAACAAAGTAGGAGGATTGTGTACCCGTGAACATCAGATACTCCAGACGTTTCTGTTTCTGAAGCGGTACATGAGAGGAGCAACTTTCCTTTAAATACTCTCTAGATTTATTTCTTCAGAGCACTGTCTGATGTGCTGGCTGCTTGTCAGGAATGGGAACAGCCCTTGGGAGCCTCTGACCTCAGGAGTGACTTCAGGATTTCTTCTGAGCAAGGAGGTGATTTTGTACAAGAGGCAGTGAGTTTGAGTCTTCTGCCAGGGATTCAGACAAAATCCTTGAAGGGAGGGTGATTCAGGGTGTAGACCTTGGCCAAGGGAGCAATTACTGCTGGAAAAGGATTTGAGTGGGCTGGGATGGAGTGTGGGGTGTTTTGAAATATGTTACCTGGTATTTGTAATATTTCTTTCTCACTAGGTGTATCACCTCTAGTAATGGTGGTTGTTGTGATTTGTTTGATTTTGTTTTGGTTTGCTTTTTTGTTTGTTTGTTTTGTTGTTGTTGTTGTATTATAGCTTTCAGTTTACAACATTCTCTTTATCCATTGAATTATCTAGGTTCAGAGAAAAGCTCTGAACAGCCTGTGGAACACCATACCACTTTATGAATAGTACAAAGAAATAAAACATCAAACATTTGGCCTATCTAATGTTCGACCTCAGAGAGATGGGGGTTTTTTTTGAGAAAAACTTAAAATATTTACACCATTTTGCTGTTAGTGGGGGAATCATTTTCTTTTGCTTCAAGTACAGGATTATACTCTCCAAGATGAAAATGTTTGAGCTGAGACAACTCTGCTAGGAGAAACTACTGTTACATATGTGAGTCATGAATATATTACTTAAAGGAGGAAATCTGCTTGTTCTCTTGCAGATTACATCTGTGCCTAAGTATTTTATTTAATAACTAGCAAAAAACAAAAGCCTCTTCTGAGTCTTTGTTGCCTCAGCACATCACTAACAGCAACATCTGAGTTTCAGCAGCATTACAGGGACCCATTTGCTAAGAACTTGGCCAACCAAGTACTGGCTGATTCCTGATGTACCCTATACAGCTGTCTCAAAAACTGTACTGGACAGATGTGGACTGTTGTGTGTTTTTTTGTTCATGGTGCCCAGGAGACTGCTCTCAGTCAGACTATTTCTGCTCAAGATGACTAAATTGTAGGGTCCTGAGATCCTCTAGAGAACATTACAGGGCACAAGCTGCTTCCACCTTGCTTGAGCACCTGGCAGCAAGGTCATTTAGGATTGTATACTCAGCGTTTGGTACTTCTGTAACTTCACACAGATGCTGATGGCAGGGAAATATCTGTGCATTTTGTTGTTGTAAATACTTTCACAAAATCGGAAAATTGCCAAGAATGTGCAAACATTAATGTAAGAGAAAATCATAATAGAATAATTGATGCCAGATGGTCTTCTGCACCTGATATCATACAGCATGCCAGTGATACAAAGATG
Organism: Callipepla californica brunnescens; assembly: GCA_023055505.1. NCBI lineage: Eukaryota > Metazoa > Chordata > Aves > Galliformes > Odontophoridae > Callipepla > Callipepla californica. Next base: position 21,582,977 of record JALIRH010000003.1, on the reverse strand, counting down.
TTTCTTCCAAGGAATGCTACACCATATGTTGCAGTAGGATCATCATCTTTTCAAACACTATTTTGGTCATTTTGAAAGCAGTCAATGTGCTGAGTTTCAGAGGCTGATTGCTCTTTTACTTTACAACAAGGTTCCTTTTTTGTTTAAAGATTTCCTGAGAAGGAAATACAAGCTTCACTCTCCTGACCTTATCTGGCCATCGTCAACTTCAGTAAAATTTTATTAAAACTTCAGTAAAACTTGTATTTCTTTCTTTAAATAAATCAAACAGTATTGTTCTCTTTTTATTATCCTTTTCTTTCAGTTTCCTGTTAAATTGTTTCCTTCCATAATTCCTATGTCTGCTGCTTTTTGATGCACTACAAATTGGGGGGAATATTGCAGGTTCTATGGAACAAGCTACAGTTTGATCTTGGAGCTGTCTGGGATATGGTGCCTGATTTTTGTGCACTAGCATCCTTGTTTAGTGCACACTGAATGTCTCTGTACAATGTAGGACAGTTTAATTTGAAGACTGGTGAACAAATTTCTGGTGGTGGTTCCACCACTAAAATGGCTCCTTACTGAAACCCTCAAGTGGAGATCCTTCATGCCGCACCTCAAGATTCTAACAGATTCTAGTGTGCTGAAAACAATGCACATAGGTTTACAGTGCTATTTATAAATCTCTTGAGTTTCCTCTTGTATTGTTTCTTGCTGAGGGAGTGTGGAGTGTGCAGTTCATCCCATCGGATTTTATTGAGAAGTTATTCGCAGTCATGAATCTGCTAGATTCTCCTGAGAAACAACATCTGTTTTCTGCAGTATTTCAAATTTCAAATGGTTGCAAATTGTCCTAGCTTATCTAATTGTAGTCTTTTGTTAACGAATATGAATTACTTGCATTTCTTGTCAAATGAAATGTAAGTCTGTAAGCAATAGAGCAAAGAAGTTTTCTCAGTAAGCTATCTGTTGATTTTTTGGCATCTTCTAGTCATCTGTTTTGCCTACTTTGTGTGAGTGAAGTTTCCTCTGGAACTTTGTTGTTGTTTTTTATTTCTCTACTTAGAAATCACACTGTACCTGCAAATCAATTATATCTTGTCTTATAGTTGAAAAAAAGCACTAAATGAGTTGGATGTAGTCCTCAGAACATCTGTTTTGCAAATCATGCCATTGTGCTAACTCTGTTAAGGTGATCTCAGGTTGTGTAAGGATTTTTTTAAATAAATCAATTCGTATATGTACATATGTGTGTATATAAACTCAAAGTAAAAGGCAGGATGTGTCAACCACTGATAAGAGTTTGTTCAATTAATAAAAAAAAAAGGTGAAGGAGGGTTTTTCCTCTTGGGACTATGGCTAGCACAGCTTTAGGGCTTGATGGTAATCGTTAAATAAAGCCCGTGGCCAAATGAAATACAAGTGAACGTGTAGCTGTAATTTAAATGGAACTCACTGATGCTCAGCTTAGTGACTCATCCAGTGACTGAAGGTATGTTTTGGAGAGGATGTGGAGCAGCACTTTTGTATAGCTGCTTTAAAATTATCTGGCAACTTCCTTTTGTAAGGGAGCTCCTTATATTTTTTTTTCTGTTTAGTTGTGTAAGCACACTTGGAAGATTGTAAATTCTTCTTCTAAATGACTATATATATATATATTTAATTTCCTACTAGCTGAGCATTTCCAGAAGCATAAATGGTCCTCAGGATGGCTGCTTGTAAGACTTGCTCTTTTTATCTCCTAAACATAGAATGACATAGTAAGAAAAAAGCATTGTGATTTTTCATATTGTTTTTCTGAAGGTGACTTGTTCTCATGGATGTGTAAACAGCTGCAGACTTGGTAAGGAAAATGATAGATTTCAGTGCAGGAAAAACAAGTTCCTATTAATTTGTTCATGATATATTTTGGGCAGCAGCTGGATAAATTCTTCATAAAACTTTCTATTGTCTTCCCTGCATAAAACATTCATCTGAATTCCATAAAGTCTTAACACGCAAAGTTTATGCCTCATATATTCCTTCTCCCAAGGGAAGTGTAATAACAGCAGTTTTGGTCAAACTGAGTTTTTATTGTTTTGGCTACCTACATTGAGTCTGTGGTACAAACGGGATAATGCGGTCTTGTTCACTACTTCTTATCCTTTTTTTTTCCTTACAGCCTCATCATGCGATGTTGAGTAGCTATCAAACTGTAACCCAGACAGTATTATATTAGAATGGAGAGTTGTGCTGATCTCCATACAGTGTATAGAAATTCTACACTGTATGAGATGCCCAGCAAGATACAATGTGGCTGCACATTTGTTTTGTTTTGTTTTGCTTCTTGTGCTGCACATACTTACTAATTACCAAAGTGAACTATGTTTTTGACATATTTTCTCTTTCACTGTTCTTTCTCCTTTTTACTGTATTTAGAAATGAAGTAATTTCAGTGTGTAGTTATCTCAGGAAGACTTAGAGAGGCAGAAGCTGGGTGCTGTACAGTTACAACAGGTGCTCCAGTGGCAGTGTGGCATCCCTCTGCACAAAACTGAGACTGTAGTCACTTAGAGTAGGGAGAAGAATGGGTGCTTCAGGGTCATGATGCATGCTGAGGTTAAGGCTGGCCTGTGAACTAGCACATTGATGCCTTCCTTCAACACTGTGGAAGGCAGAGCAGGGAAGAGAATTGCTTTGAGCCTGCACCCACTTGGAAAGCCAGCCAACTGAAGCCTCATTCAGCCTTGCAGTCCACTGAGCCCTCTGCTTCTTTATTTTTTGTCTGGTGAAAGAAATGGAGCGCTGCTGAGGAAAAAAGCAGTACTAATATCCTCAGCCAGTCAGCCATCTCTTGCTGTTGACCTTGAATAAATGAAAAAAAGGGTAGATTCAGCTACATGTTACCTCTCTGTTCAGATAATGGGAGTGGAGAGACCTGATCATAAATCGGCATGGCTTTGCCTGTTTGGACGTCTGGGCAATGGGGAAAAATACGGGACATGTTTTATTTTCACCCTACAGTTCACATAGACATTTGTCACAAAGTGTTTCTGCTCTGTTTTTCTGCCTTGTTCATCATTTCATGCAGCAGTAATTCTAATTCAGATGAACTCACTCCCATTTGTTGACTTAAACTTTCAATATGAGAATAGTTGTACTCCCTGAACTTGTAATAAACTGTTTTGATATTCACATTTTATAGATGCAATACTTTCACTGTATGCAGTTCCATAGTACTGTAACTCCACTCTGACTTTTCATAGGGGGGAAAAAAAACAGCAGTCCAATGTAGGATTATTTTTTTTACACAATAATAAGGAAAAACTTCACTAACTTAATCTTGTTTTTATTGTGCAGAGAAAATTAAATGAGGACTGGCCAAGCTTGTATTTTTTAAAATAATAATCTAAAAATAAAAATAGACACAAGGAAACATGGAATGTAGGAGTTTACTTTCAAATGTAGATGTAGAACTGCCCTACACAGAGTAACTAGAAAGTTGCCTTTGGCACTGTGCTCATTCCCCTCCCAGGAAAACGTAACTCATTAAAGCAGTTTCTTTATTAAGGGGTTAATTCAGAAACTAGGTTGAGTCTGAGGCAGAAAATAATTCAGTAACTCGAATAATATAGTAGTCCAATCAGTGTGGCCAACTGATAAACAATAGCGACAAGGTGTTTTAGTACTTAACTAAGATGCCAAGACAATGTCAGCCAATGAAATGACATCCTACAATCATTGGAATGGTTTTAAGTGAATGTGAACAGACAATTTTGTCTTTTAATCCTTCTGTGTGCAATAACAAAAGCTCAGGAAGGGCTATATTTAAAAACAGAGGAAACATACCGAGTCCAGCTGAAGTGCACGTTGCACTGTGTTTTTCCCAGATCTCAAGTAGGATGACGGCTATGTCAGTACTGCTTTTCCCCTTCCCAGAGTTGAGGTTAAGCTCTGAGATGGCAGGACAGCCCCCTGGAGAGAGGAGGGCTGAAGGGTGAGACAGGGCAGCATGCAGAGATGTTTGTACTTGTGCTCCCGTGATGGAAATGCTACACTTAGCATTCAGAATGAAACTGAAGTGACATGAACAGAATCACTGAATGTGCAGCAGAACCAGTTGGCTTATATGAAATACGTTACCAGCCAGAGAAGGGACTATAAAATACAGTTGCTCTCTGGAGCAACTGGGATAGCTGTCATTTGTTTTCCCTCTTTTGAGGCCAATTAACCTGTTACAGCTTGCCTCTGGCCGGGAAAAACACCACTGCTGGGACAACTGGTGAGGATTGTGGAAGGGAGCTGGCCGGCCATCTTAGCCATGCACCCTCTGCTAGGAGGTGAAGCCTCTTCACTGTCCTCCTACTGCCTTCCTGGGCCAATCTTCTGCTAGTGATCTAGTCACCCAATAAGCAGGTTTATTTCATTAGCTGACCAACTCTGGCCATCAGTCTGATGTGCTGACTGAGATTGCTTTGCAGTAAGACAACTGCTAGAGCTAGCTGCAAGGGGGAATCATCCCAGGGGTGAAACTTACCTCCTTCAGTGGGTTTTAGCTCATGCCATGAGAGCATACCTCACTTTATCCCTGTCAGTAGGAGTGGTTTCAGTACTCAGCCAGTGTGATTTGTTTCTGTACAACCACACTGAAAGGGGCAGATTAACCAACAACTTTAATTTCATTCCACTGATTTTCCCCAGCTAAAATGTTCTTCTGAATCTAAAATCTATTAAAGAAACTTTAATGCATAAAGGCTCTTAGCCAGCAAGGAGCTGAGCTAATGCTGAACTTCAGGCTTGTTTCCAAAGATTACAATGTCTTTCATCTCTTTGAGTATTAATGTAGGACCTAATATAGTATGGCCATCCTCTACCTTTGAGGTTAAGATACTGAATGAGTTTATGGACTTAATAAGCCCAAACACTATTTTTAGAATGCCTTGAATTAGTGGCAACATGGTGAGATATTCATTGTGTCTAACTGTCATCTTAGGAAGAAGCAGGGTAGGAAGCACAGTGGCTCAGATTGATCCAGACTAGTCCTGCCTTGAAACTGCCCCTTGGTTTCATCCTTTAGCCTGTGCCAGTGCTGGCACTGGGGCCATAGAAGCCACTCCTGGATAAAGGGGCTGAAACAGAAGATGAAGAGGATTAACAAATATGATAACTTTGCTGAAACTATTCTCAGACATCTCCTTCATAAGAAGGTGGGAGTGCTGAGGTGGGAAGCAGGGCTTCCTCTGGTCTCAGGTGGAATAAGCTGTGGTGGGCCTGCACCTTAGGATTTCTATGTTACTCCCACATCTTTAATTGCTGCTAAAATGCCAATTGTAAATAATTATATAAGTAGCTTGAGTGGGGTTTTATTTAACTGTGTAATTTGAGGTCACAAGATTATTCAAATGTTTAAAAATACGCAGATGCTGGTGTTTTATGCTAGATCAGGATCTTAATTATACATAATTTGAGATAATCGGGTTGTTTTAGCTTCGTATCTCAATCTACTGATTCTAACTACTAAATTAGGATTCAACTACAAGCCATGTATGTTTAGTTGAACTATTTAAATTTGTTCCTCACATTAAGTAATTGGTCATTAAAGTGTTGCAATTAATTCTGTTTCTGTGTTCTGAAAAGGTCTGCAGCTCAGCACATTTACATAACCAGGTGAATTCAAGCAGTTACATCCTTGCTCTCTGCTGTATGAATTTTCTACTAGATATAAATTGATGTGTGTTCCAGACAAATATGCTGAGAAACAAATAAGTCCCAGAACGTCTTCTTGTCTTCATTTTGTTAAAGAGCTTAGTCTTGTGCTTAGTTTACTATACTAGCCTCTATTTTGTGACTCTTTACTGTCTTCTAGAAGTATACACTTAAAAATGAACTGAAGAAGTACAGAGTTTGACATTTTAAAGCGAAACACAAAATGTGAAGCTCACATCTGTAGTTGAGTCCACAATGAACAATCCCATCTGAGTTTTACGTGGATTGAATGATCTACCTCTGTAGAAGTACAGTATTGTAACTTAATTTATTTGTTCACACAGATGAGCACTATGCCAGGACTGCCCACAAGACCGTGCTTCTATGACATTGACCTCGACCCTGCCACGGAGCAAGTGAAGGGATTGTTTTAATACTGAGGTCCAAATTCAGGTTGGTCAACAGTCATTGTTTTCCTGCTCCAGTTTGGGGAAGGATGTTTGTCTCTGGTATGTATATTAAGAAATTTATATTGTCAGGAGTTTATCTAGGCCCTAGTTTCAGAGAGGACTTCACACATGGGTTTGGGGAAATTTTTCTTAAAGTGCCCTTTATCTGTAGCTTTCTCATTTGCTGAGTGGTGGCTGGCATTTTGTTCTGATGCACTTTGGTGCATTTGGTCCTTGGATTTCTGTCTCTGTCAGTTTGGAGTGACAAGGAGCTGGTTCTGAAATTATACCACTTTTGGCTGTAGAAAAAAGTCTTGTCTGAAGAAATCATGTCCTGTTTGTTGCCTGAAAAGAAATATCTAGTTCATCTTTGATACTACTTTCATGTGGCAGTGTGTTTCTGTCATTACCTGGATATCAGGGGAGATGTTTTTCTGCTTTGTTTTGTTTTCTTTTTCTTTTTTTTTTCCTGGTTGCTGTCATCTTCTCAAATGATTATAAGCTTTTCAAGAACGCTTCTGTCCTCTTAGGCTTTGCATTTTTCGTGCTGGCTTCCCTCCTTTTCCTTGAAGGCTGCTGTTCCCCCACAATCTCCTCCCTTGTCTAAGTATTTAATTCCCTTGGCGTTCCATTCTAATTTTCTGTAGCACATATTCCTCGCTTGAAAATCCAAGCTGCTAAAATATTGCATGCTACTTCATTTTTAACCTTGCTCCGTACTGAATAGAGTAAGAGAATGAAACCCTAACTGAAGCAAAACACCTTTTGATGGGATATTCATATCACTTCTCTCTCAGCCCAGTAAATTGGTCTGGAGAGGAAAATGGTTCCTTTTGTGCAGAATGACAGTATCTCATAACTAAACTCTTAGGGCTGTGGTGGCAATACAGGGTGGGCTGCAGGTTTGAGGTAGATATGCCCAGGTGTTCAAGCCCTGCTCTAACAATCCTTGCTTACTCTCATTTGAGACAGCTTTCAGCTTCTGTTTTTGGCTATTGTTTGGAGGAGAGGTTTGCATAGCCCAAGGAGAAAACTGTTCAGACCAAATGAACCATTAGTTTGCCCATACTTGATCCTCACAGCATTCACGTAACATGTGCTGAGAGCAGATTCTGCCATTTCACGTGTACCAGTCAAGACAAGTGAAAAACAATTAGCTTGAAAGTTAGACAGGACAGACAAGTAATTACAATGTGACGTGCTGGTAGTGAGCAGTGCTTACATGCATGCAAACTGTCCCTGACTGTTCTGTTGCTGACTAGTGTTACACTTACTGCTTCTTGACATGAATCCTGTTTTTGTTACTGATGTGTATTACATGCCTAATAGCCTCTTACATACATATTGATTAATCATGTGTCAATCATGTCCTTACCTCTCAGTCATCTAAAATGACTGTAGTATCCTAATGTAAAATCTATATGCAGATTCACGTAGCTGGCTTAATCGTGTGGTTACTGCACAGTCTTCCACAAATCCATCCAATCCATGGATTGGTGTGTTGTGAAAAGTAATCATAATTAAGCAGATTAAATGATTAAATACTCCATTTTGTGAATGTCTTTCATGTGAAGTAGCGCATGAAATGAAAATGTTAGCCTTGGCTTTTTAATCAGCAATGGTGGTTTCCTAACTGTAAAAAGAAGCATTAACCGAATCACAAAAACATAGTAGCCAGGCAAAAAATGGTGTATTTTCAACTGCAAATAAATTATTTTAATTCTGATACGGAGGTGTTGGTGGCATCAGATGGATAGATGGATGATTCAGTAATTTTAATCCTTTTAAAGAAAAAATGGCATGTGTTCACCTTCATTCCTGCTTTTAACTGTCTGAATAAATGTCCTGCATTAAGAATACTGTAGTATCCAGGGGGCACCATACAGGGCAGGCACTGTTCATCAACTATCAAATTTATCATGTTCACATACTAGATTTGTACATTTGTTATTTTGAAGAAAGAGAGAAAGTACATTCTCAGATATCTTTACTCCCTTTTCCGTAGAGAATCCTAGTATTGTTCTTTGCTTTCGAAATTTCACAGAAGTGAACTCACACTGTAGCTGATACTACTCTTCAAAGGATCCGAGTCTGTTTCCACAGTGTTAGATTGAGGGATTTTTTTCTTCCACTTGGTCTCAATTATTTTCTTGGGGCTTTAGCATACAGTCTAAAATTTCTAGTAATAAGACATCATACCAACTCCTCAGAGATTATTGAAATGTTTAAGATGTGGCAATTGAAATATATTCAGAAATTAGTGTAAAAGCTGCAGATATTTCACTATAAACTCCAGCAGTGCTGAGAATAGTTGTGTTAGTGTGCAGTTCATATCCTCCTCTGCAAAGTGTACCTTCAAGGGATTTGTGAAAGAGTTACAGATTAACATTCCTACTCTCAGGTGACGGCTTGCTGCTGTTCTTGCACTGACACACTGGGTATCATCAGCCCCTCTGATTTTTCTCCACCTCTTCATTGTGTCGTGGAAGCAGATTTCACTTGTCACCCAGAAAAGTTACAAAATACCAGTTATTCCCTTCTATAAAGTCATATGAGCAAAAACTTGCCAAAAAAAAAGTCAGTTCAGCGTTTCTCTGTTGACAATTAGCAAGTACATATATGATACATAGGAGAAACATTCTCTATTAAATTAAAAGAAAAAAAAAAAAAAAAGAAATATTTGAATATCTGTGAATTAACCTGAAGGAATCTGGGTAGTTCTTTGTCCCTGGCCATTGCCCTGTTTATCCTATACTCCCTGGCTTACGCTAAGTAGAAGGTTGAAATTGTTTCCTTGAGAGCCATCTGTAGATAGTTCCAGTCAGAATATGAATTACTTACGCAGAGACAAGTCTGCCAGTAGGAATAACTATTAAAAATACATATATATATTATTTGCACAGAGAGGGGAATTTATGAACCTGACCTTCTCTGCAAAATCACAGTCCAGTCACATCTAAGGACCCCTGTGAGCTCTAAAGTTCCCTCTAATGCAGTCAGCAGCAGCAGGTGCCTCTCTTACTGTGCCAGTACTGGTTTGGGTGTCTGGGTTGATGAGTGATGTGATGGTTTTCCTCTGTTGGCTGTGACTTAGTAAGGCCATGGCAGTCCACGGGTGCAGAAATATTCCTACACTTGTTTCCTCTTCAAATTGGCAGAGCATCGACACGATTGTGATACACAGCACAGGTATTTTTCCAATCTCAGAGCTCTGACTGTCAGCATCTGCATGGCTGTACTCCATGAAGGGGGGACACCCCTCATAGTATCATGAAATTGCAAAATATTTGTTGTATGTTTTCATCTTAATTCATCCAGTTGTGGACAGGCATTGTTTGAAGGCTTTTTCTTTGTGTCCACAAGATCAATTTTATGAAACAAAACAACTGAGTTGTTTTATTGTCATTCCACAGTACTACAACTCAGGGTGTCAGTGAGCAGCAGTTACTGTTATAATGTAGAGCTTGAAGTCCATATCAGATGGGAATGGTGTTCAGATCTCTGTTTTCCTCCCAGCAGGGAAACAGAGATCATAAATGGAAAGTGCGTTCCTGTTTATTATGGTTAAGGCAAAAATATGTGATTCTGCTAAAGCACTGCAAGCACACTTAAGACCCTATTTCTATTTATTTTCTTCTTTAAAGACTTCTTGTTTCAACCTATAACTTCATTGTCTTTCTCATTTCAGAAGCCTGGAAATTAAGAGCTGCAGCTTCCCTATTTCCTGCGAATAGGAGACAAAAGTGAATTTGAAATATTCCTGTTATGTGTCTCTGGAAGAATGTCAAGATAGACCAAAGAGCAAAAGTTTACTCTTTCTTCAAACTAGTTTTTATGATGAAATATAGCTGTAAGGTTGTTTTTGGGTTATTTTGGTTTTTGTTTTTTTGCTGTTGTTAAGAAAAAAGGCAAGCTAAATTTTTCTCTCTGTAGTGCAAAAGTCTCTCTGCTGAATCTTGTTGGTGGATAAAATGACATCGAAAAAGTGGAATTTTTCTCTTTAGAGTTTTCATCCTTTCTCAAAGGAGTTAACAAAAGTATTTCCCTTATCCTTGGCTATCTAAAAACTTACGCAAACATGATTATTCTCTGTGACTGAGCCTGTTCCTCTCAGAAAAATACACTTCGGCTCCTGGCATTCAGGAGCAGAAGCTGCACACAGATTAACTGCACATTTTTGAGTTATCATGAAGTGTTGCTCTGGATGCATTTGGGCAACAGCCAAGCTTCGAGCAAGGCAGATACTAAGAGGAAAAAGAACAGAGCGTGTATTCTGTGAAGGGTTTTTAATATATAATTTGTTTCCTTGATGGGTGAAGATCTTTTGAAACGCTTCAGCTATCGCTGTCTCACATCCATAGGTCTCTGCATATCTCTGAGGCTGTCCAGCTGGTGATGTGCTTGTTGTGGGGAAGCTGGTTGTGAATGCTGGTTGTTCAGAAAGGGCACTGCTCTGCCTGAAGCTCTGTTTTGCTCCTCTTTATGGCTAATGAAGCCTCCTGTTGTGCTGGCTACCACCCAGTCCTGTTGCTGGTGGCATTCAACACCCAGGAACAAGAGAGGAATGGTCATCAAGCCAGGATGCAACAGGACAGAACTTTGTTGTGAAGTTTTTAACCACCTTGTAAAGCTGGAGTGTGTTTTATATTTAAAATAGGTATTCAGACAACTTAATTCCTCAACTGTGTGCTTCACTTTACCTCCAGTTTCTCACATCTGTGGCAAAATGTGCCTTAAGCATAGGACTGTGTTTAGCTTTTCAGGCTGCTGCTCCTCAGGAAACTCTCACTGACTCTCACTGTTGGTTCCCTCAATAACAAAAAATGAAGCAGGACAATAAGTCTAATCCAGACAATGGGACATTGTTTTTTTTTTTTTTTTTTTTTTTTTAGGTAAAAAGCAGTGAAATAATGATGAGAGAGTTTATTTTCCTGGTGACGTTTTCCATCCTGTTGCTTTGCTCTGCTTACGCACATCTGTATGGTATGGGCTTATACAATGTAGTTTTGGTTCCCTTTTACACAGCTACATTTGGAGACAGAGTTGCAGCACAGTTCCTGAGGTAATTGAGGGTCCTGTTTTGGTTTTTAAAAATCACACATCGTTATTTATAAACCTAAGACTATAATTATGGACAGAAGAAAAAAATTGGGGTAATTAAAGTAATTATCTGTGCCTTCCCTGGAGTAGCACGGAAATGTCTGCTGACTGCATTTCAGAGCCTATTCATAGCACTGTCTCCCAGTGCCAGGGGATCACTGTGATGATAAACTTCAACATGAAAAATAAGGCTGCCTGATCCTTTAGCCTGATTAGATGATAGAGCTCATAATGTCCTAGAGAGTGGATGCTTTAATTACATTGAGGCAGGACAAACGTGCTAAGTAGAGAGCAAGAATCACATATGGACTTTACAGCTCCTCTGGACAGAGGGTTCTGGTGTTTTCCATTAAACTGCCCCAGAATACAACCCTGTTATTCATATATGTGTTGTAATGTAGTCCTGTGCACACCTAGCGATATAGCCCAGAAAAACCCCGAAGACTTGGAAGAAAATAAGAGAGGTTTCCAGGCATAGTTTTTTCTATATTTCCTATAGTTATTTAAAGACATATGAAGGTTTCATTGTCTCATATGGCACAATTTTGAAAACCATAAAGGTGCCTTTCTTGGGTTCCCTGTGGTTCTCCCACTGGTGTTTGTGGGACTGTTCCCATGCAGTGTGGAACACAAAGTGTGGTCTTGGATGTCTGCACAGCCAGTAGGTGTCTGATGGACAGGTCGTATAAGCCACTTATTTCAAGCTGCTACTCAATACCCACTTGCTCTGTTGCAGTCTCCACGCTGTCCCCTCAGGCCATTCATGTTGGGACTGCTTTTCTGACCCATCGGTCTCTCCCTGAAACACCATTCCAGCTTTATTCATTAACAAACATCCTGCAATTTTTCTACTGTCACGTGCGCAGGATTTGTTATGCTCTTTTGATAGCTTCAATAATTGAAGGAAAGCTGGAATGGCTCTTTTTTGTTTTGTCCTAGCCTTCTCCCCCCACCTAGTTAACTATCTGCAAAATCCCTTTAGCTGTTCCATTTTTGGCTCTTCGTTTTATATTTTAGCAGAAGATTTGTTAGGAGTCATTCATATTGGCCTGCAGGTTCTGTATTGCAATCCACAGAGACTGAGCTATTGGCCATCCGCAGTGCCTTCCCCTGGGCTGCCCAACTGCTGTGGCCAAATGCCTTCATCAAGAAGGGCTTAAAATGTGATCTTTGCAAGGTGAGTGGTACTCAGTGCATTGCTTGTTGCTACACAGCTGGGCCTACAGATGTGAGGCTCCTACCTTGCATCAGTTCTGAGCAATTTTTGCAGCCTTGCGAGGCTTCTTGTGCTGAGCCCTGCATTTGCTAAAACATGTTGAAAAACACCTGGTTGTTTACTATTGGGTCTGACTTTTGTAATGACATTGAAATGGATCACTTACAGCAGATTTCTTGATCCATATTTTAAAATCCAAAACTCTGGGTTTTCAGTTGCTGTATACATCAAAATAAAGCGTATGCAGATGCTGACGTTCAGTTTGCAAAAATGGTTCTGTCTTATGTCTGAATTCATCAACTTAATACCTCTACTATTTAATACTGTTCCATTCTTATCCACTATCCAATCTAGTTTAGATAGTGACCTGACCTTCTCTGCTAAGCCACCAAGTCTTGCCATGTCCTTGTCCTTGTCTCTAGCTGAACACAGTCATAGCAGGAGAGAGTTCAGTATTATGGTCGTTGCATGCCAGGACTAAACAAGGCATGGTTCTCCCTCCAGGGCTGTTGGCAGAAGTGGTCCCTGGATGCCAGGGAGGCTCTGTGGCTGTGCCCATGAGGGGCTGTGCATGGGAGGGTTACCCATCCCATCTCTTCTCTCAGTGCGGCCCTTTTCAAGTTAGTTTGTGTTCAGAAGGAAGGACACACCAGATTAACATCCTGTCCTGGTCTCAAAATATCTAGCTATTGCCTTTGGTCTTCGGTGTGAGAGACTGGATCAGGCCCAAGGGTCAGTTGGACACTTTCCACTTCTCAGCTGGATTTGTGTGAAGCAGTATCAGGTGCAAGAATGCGCACCCATGAGCTTCTCAGGGTGGGACTGAAATACAAGAAATGTAGAAGTTTTGGGAACTGTACTTATTAACTTTTCTGGTTCGTAACACAGTAGCAAGCAACCTAGGAACAAAAAGAAATAAAATGGGGAAGCGGGATGGGCTGGAGGAGGTGGAAAGAAATCAAGCATTTCAAGCATGTACTAGACCTTGCTCCTGTTTGCTAAATAGTAAGATGAAGTCATTAGGACAAGTACTGGGTTTTTAATATATCTCATAAGTAAGTTTTGAAGAAGCTTTTCAGTTTCTCTACAGTGTTTCAGCAAGAAACCTTCTCCAGCATAAGGAATCTCAAGCACACGGCTTGTGTTCCAGCAGCACTTGGGTCTGCCCTGCTAGTGGGCACCCAGCCGGGCACAACGAGGGCTGGGGCAGGAAGAACAATCCTGTTTAATGTCCGGTTTTTGGTAGATGGTTATTCTTTTCAGAAAATATCTCAGAGATCAATTTAGAAGCCAAGCTAGGACTCCTGCTTGAAAGGAAATGGAAACACTGGAAGCCCCTTCAAGTATTTGTCCCAAGAGCAGGACAGATGCACTGTACTTGGTTTTGCACTGTGGGTTTAAGGACTGAGCGTTTGGGTAAAGTAAGCTAAATGCAAATATTTCCCAGGTGTGGTTGCAGTAATAACTCCCCACAAGCATGCGTGATGGAATATGTATGTGTGCATGCAGTTTTTATGTAAAGCTTTAAATATTTACTTCCCAAGTAAACTGTTTGACTTGAAACCTTTGAGCTATTGTTGGAAAGGGCCAGATCACTAGCTTCCAGCATAGGCTTGGCTGGATGAGACCCTGAAGAACCTCTGCAAGTCAACCCCATTTGTGCTGGGAACAGAGCAGGTGAGCTCCACATCCCACCCCAAGCAAACTTCTGTACACACTTGAACTGTGATGCTGGTAGGAAAAGTTTGCAACGGGGAAGCACACAGAGCTGCAGTACACATGTATAGAGACTGTAAGAACTTTGGCAGAGAACTAATAGAAATGAGGATGGATCAAATACATGTCACATTCTCTTTTTTAGCGTCAATATTTGGTAACAAAGTTAATTATGTTCTTACAACCAGAGAAGACATTCAGCTTTTCAGGACATGGTCTATTGGTATCCCATAACACAGCACCTGCATACTCCCATGACATACACAGTGAATTTTCTTCAGAAAAATGAATTATGACTGTGTTTATACTGTGTACGTATTATACAGATGACATGTAACTATGCTGCTATATGATTTCCAGGATGTTTCCTTCCAGTTTCATTTCTGCCAAAAGGCTTGAGGGGAAATCTGAGAAGGGGGAGGAAAGCCTGATGGATGACTTGTGGCGGCAGACCAGCTCCTGCACAGCTTTTGGTCAGTCAACATCTCTGCAAGGAGACAGCATCCCTGTATTTGCCAGTTCCTCAGTTATGCTATTGCACACATTCCCACCCAGCTCATCTGGAGCACGTACCACCTTGGTGCATCCACTGCAGTCAAAAGAGCTGTATTTTCCAGCCTGTTTTTTCAGGTGTTTGAGGTAAGTGAAGTCCCACTGACTGCATCAGGTGAGGAAGAACTGACACCAGCTGACTGCAGCCCAGGGTGTGACGCTACAGTATTTGTCAGCAGTAGAGCTGTAAAAGACTTCCTGACTCCATCCATTCTATCTTGCAGCATCTGGAAAGCCTCCAGACCTGATAACTGTTTGTGTGGTTACAGAGGGCTCTTTAGAAAGGATATTGCCAAAAGAGTTTGGGGCTGATGGCTGCTGGAGCAGTGGCCTCCTTAGCCAACATGGCTGAGACTACAAGCAAGAATGAGCACGTGGTCTTAGTTTGCAGAGAAATACTCAGTATGTTGTTAGTAATATAAGGTCCTATCAGATTGATTTATATCTCTGTGAATTGATTTTTACCCCATGAACACTCGAATTTTTCCACTGTTTGTGAACAAGTGGTAGGAAGCAAGAAAAAAAAAATTGTTAGGAGAAATAAACAGTTGTCCTGGCTTTATCGGTATTCTATATCATATTTTCATGAGACAGGCTGTTGGGATGACAGAGTGAACCTTCAGGGCTACATCCAAACATTCATAGATACAAGCCTGGATGCACAAGAACAATTTGGCTTGCGTACTTGGGAAAGCATGTTTGAGGAGGGCCTTTCCAGTCCATAACTCCTGTGACACTGCCACGATACCCGGATGCAGGGAGAGGCCCTCTGAAATCTCTTTTTTCAGTACATCTGAAATGGAAGCCTTCCAAGTAACCATTTACACTCAAATGCAAACTTGAATCTTAAATTTAGCAGTTTCAGCTTTTTAATAAATTTCATGTTGCCTCAACCAGCTTGACTTGAACCTGAACAGTTACAGAAATGTTTACAGCCATTCCCAGCAGTGAGACTGAGGAAAGCCTCGCCTGTGTCTCCAAACCCATATTCTGGGGGCTGTTCAAATGTGGTCCCCAACCCCAACCCCCAGGACACTCCTCACTGCAGATCTTTGGCAAGTTCCTCTGCCATGTCATGGTGTAACCAAGCTCCCAGATGCCCAGAGAGCCCTCCCTGTGGCACTGTGCCCTACGGACAGAGCAAATCCTACTCCTCAATGTCCACCACCCTCTGAAGATGTAGGATGTCAGGTATGTGCAGAGGCATACCCAGACTCGATTACTCAGCTAGTAAACAGATGACAACTCAAACTTAGAAAATTGCAGCTACTAATACAAACTGGCTCAGCAGTTCTGCTTTGTGAAGCCTCATATTAGCTATGATCAGGTTTACATTTCGGCTTTTCCTCATGTCTGAGGAGCAAATATGAAGTTGTGCCCAAAGCCTGTAAATGTTAAGCTGGCATATGTAGGGAGGATTTCCCCTACCCAAATCCAGCAGGAACCACTTGCTTTTGCATCCCAATATCTGCTGTGAATAATGTCAAGGTCTGTGCAACCGCAGCGCATATCCCCTCAGCACAGTATTGCATTAAGGAAATGCCACTGGAAAAACACTAGCAAGCTGAATTTTTATTTCATTACTACAAATTGAGCAGCTTTCCCACTTCAATGAGACATAAGGTACTATATTTTCCTATTGTTCTTTGTATTATAGTTACATAATTAAATGTTATACAATCACTAGAAGTGAAAGTCACTCTTGCAACAGAAGAAAAACACGGTTACAGTCAGTCCCTTCTATCTCCTCCTTCGGATGCCAATGCAACGTTTCAGATCCATCTCCTATTAAGTTAACATTCAAGTAACTTCTGATAAAGTTTTTTTTTTTTTTTTTTTTTTCTGATAGATATGAGGATTCCAGTAGAGACTCTTCAGATTACAAGTCTGTATTTGTTGTAACAAAACTGTAGTTTTAGAATTATTTTAAATGAGATCTGTTGTGATAGGA
Organism: Callipepla californica brunnescens; assembly: GCA_023055505.1. NCBI lineage: Eukaryota > Metazoa > Chordata > Aves > Galliformes > Odontophoridae > Callipepla > Callipepla californica. Next base: position 21,566,326 of record JALIRH010000003.1, on the reverse strand, counting down.
CAAGGGGAAATGGTTTCAAACAAAAAGAGAGGAGATTTATATTGCATATAATGAAGAAGTTTTTTACAGTTGAGGGTTGTGAGGCATTGGAATGGGTTGCCCAGAGAGGTGGTGGAGGCCTTGTCCTTGGAGACATTCCAGGTCAGGCTGGATGGGGCTCTGAGCAACCTGATCGAGCTGTAGGTGCCCCTGTTCATTGCAGGGGAGTGGGACTAAGTGGCCTCTAATTGTCCCTTTTAACTCAGAATGATTCTATGGTTCTGTGATTTTAAATATTTACATGTATAATTCCTTCAGATCTGATACAGATGCTGCCATTAAACACAACATGTACATACAACCACAAAGGAAAGAAAGGCTGTCTGGATGTCACCAAGTACTACCATGTGCTCAGAGTTTTCCCTATTAGTAAGCTAGATGTCTTTAAGTGCAAACTTTCACAAGGAGCAATATCATACAGCATAAGGACACTCATCAGCTCTGAGCAAGAGGACTCTCTCCCTCCCTCACATGAAGGACTTGCTGTAGAGGTGTGGGTACCAGAATCAACACAAGCCAATAAACCAGCTGCTCCAACTCGACCACAGCAGCATTACAGTGGTTTCACTGCCGCCTCTCTAAGACACAATATTAAGACAGCCAGCCAGATTGCTCTTTTAAATGGGCTGTCATAATTCAAACGACATCCTGAAGATGATAAGGGTGCTGATTTGATCTCTTACTGCAAACCACCACATGGAAGGGAAAAAAAAAAAGGAAGGGAAGGAATAGTGTAAGCAGCTGAAGGGAGCAGCTCCCATCCTTCCCTCTAAGCCTCTCTGGAAGAAGTGGTGCCTGGTAAGTGCAGCCTCCCACCCACACTGCTCCCACCCTTCTGGCACTTCCTGTGGTACTGCCTTGGTGCTTGGCAAGTATCTGTGCTTGTCTCTCAATGCACACAATACTTTGAGGGTCTCGTGGTTTAATCTCCTTTGGGTAATGACTCTTGACAAGACTAATGCCTGGCAAAGGTCAAGCTGTTGGTTATTAAAAGCAGGATTTCCCTCCATTTATAAAAAAAATTCTGCCTGACCTTTGGCTTGTTGGGCAGAATGTGGCTGTTTTCACTACAGATAATCACTGCCAGGTGGGCATATACACATGCATGTGTCCATGTACACACAAGGTCTGTGTGTGTGTAAATGTCAGCTAGACATGGCCATCTTACTCAAACCTGTGATATATGATAGCACAGATCACCCCCAAAATAAGGCAAACTTTACATCCCTCCATGGCACTTTGTATACATTTGCACGCACTAAATTAATGTAATACTAAGTATTAAAGAGAAGGAATCCTGGTAGCTTTATTTTGGTCTTTTTCAAGAAAATTGGTTTAATGTTCTCATTATATTTTTGCATGTTTGTCCATCAAGAACCTTTCCAGGATGAGACAGAACTTTATAAGTAGCAAACCCTCTCCAGTTCCTCTTTTTCTGCTTTCATTATGTGGAGTATTTTAATTATCGTGTATTTCTGCTTGTAATTCTGTTTTTATATTTTAGAATTAGGAATCTTACTGACATAGGTTTGTAGAACAGCAGTGAGACAAAATAACGTTTATAAAACCCCAAGTTGCTACTATTCCACATGTAAGAGCCCTGAAAATGGGTCATAGCAAATGCTAAGGAGGAAAACCAGATGGTCCTTTCTGCACCTTAGTGTTAAAAAACGATCCAAATGGGGAACTTCGCTCACTGTTTTTTAACCTGCAAAGATCACATAACTACACAAATTTGGCTCAGAAAAAATACTTGAACTTAGGACCTCAAAGCTGCTGTGATGTTTAAATCCTTTCAACTTTATTTTTGAGAAATTAAGTTGTGCGATAACGGGTAAAGTTTTCCATCCAAGTTTATGCAACAAAGAGAAAAACCCTCACTTGTATGGCCCATACTGGGCAACAGCTGCCTATCTCTCTTTCTGGCAGGAGGAGCTGAGGACTTCTATCACAAGACTTTAGGGCAACTATGGTTTCTTAGACCACTGGGGAAAATTGGTGCTAGCATCACTTTTCCAGTTACTGTCTTTCACTCACATCAGGCACATTCCACAGACCAGCTTCAGGGCTGCCACTAGGTCAGCCCCAGACCCCAGCCGTCCTGCCCTGGTGTTCCTCTGCTGCTGTGTGAAGGAGCCAGCTCCTGGCTGGATGTGACAGGGAAGGACACCTGGTGTATAAGAGAGTAATTTAGAAGCAGTGCTTCAGTCTGAATGATTTAATCATGGAAGTGGACGTAATTGGAAATCATCTGCCCATGACCAATGTGATACTATTAGGGCAGAATGCAATGACTTCTGAGCACTCTGGATAAATACTCCCTGACATTTTGAGAGCCAAAGTGGAGTGAAATGGCCTGGCTGCCTCTGGTGAGTGGTTCAGAAGTCATTTTCTGGGAGAGGCCAGATTGTTCATGCAGAGGCAGATGTGCAATGGTTGCAGCTGTAAGCTCAGGATTGTGCCTTTCATTGAACTGCTGGGAGCTGTGTACTACTGCTGCAGAATAATGCTGCTATATAAAAGATATGGACAAAAAGAGTAGGGAAGGGTAGATATATCACAGAACTAACCTTGGATAACACTGTTATTATAATTCTGCACACTGGAAAATGTTGCCAGAGCACTGCTGCTAGCTCATGAACTGTTAAAACAAGGAAATGTTTCAATTTTAATCAGGATTTTTCTTTACTGAAGCATCATTTAGCAACTGGGAAAAGCAGCTTGCCATACCACACACTGTTTGTAGGCCTGAGTGACTAAGGAGGCAGAAGAGCAAAGAATTAGGCCCAGGGATATGCAATGAGAGACAAATGCTATCTGTTTGGTGAATAGGCCCAGTACTTCAGCCATCATTCTGACTCAAATCTGAATTCCCCCTGACCCTTAAAGCTGCTCCCTCACACTGCTCATGTCCCTTGTTTCTATGTAAGGCTCTCATTTGACATTCACCTTTCAACAGATTGATAACGGCAAGGTTGGGCTCGATGAGCATCCCACTTGCCACCAGTCCACCTCCAGCTGGTCCTGCTGCTTGGCACTTGGTCCTGCCACTACACTGTCAGCAGCTTGTCCCCTGCCTGAAAAAGCACAGGGAAACAAGTGGAGTCGATTTTTATTTAATTCACTGGCTATATATTCGGTAACAGCTTAAGAGAAGGAGGGAAAAATAAAATGATGACTCAAAATTTGAAAAGTTCTTCAGCAGAGGCACTGTTTCTATTTTGCATCTGATAATGAGCAATTTGAGGACAGTGGGAGAAGAGCTCCCTTGTACGCAGGCTGCATGACAAACACTGTCTTCAGGGGGAGCATCCAGTACTACAAAAATTTCTGCATCATTTTTTTCTCCCAGATTTTTCAGTTCTGTAATAAATAGTCAGTTTAACAACCTGGAGTATTTTTAATTTTAAGAATTTTATAAAAAATGGTACATTTCAAAACAATAATCTTTGGGATAAAACCAGCTATATTACAACATTGAAAACAATTGAGAAGTAAAGGGAAATGGGAGTTTTGGCTGACATTTTCAGAGCTAAATGAAAGTATGATTTATGGTTGGACTAGATGATCTTGTAGGTCCTTTCCAACCTAATGTATCTAATGTATCTATTAAGAAGGGAGTTACATGGATCTTTTCTATATTTGCCTAATCTCCGTAGGAAAAGGCAGCTTGAATATACTCTAGATTTTAACTAGTCTTTTTCTACTGCCTCAAAATCACCTCTAACCTGGTTCAAAGCCTATAGACTAGTTATGAGACCTTCCAGTGCCCCAGTCCAGCCCCACCAGGACCTGAGGCAGAAATGAAGGCGGACTGCAGAGAAGTTGTTCAAGGATGAAATCAGAGGGAAGGTTACCAGGAATGACACCTTTTTTCTGAATGCAATTGATTGTTGGTGAGGATTGGTACAACGACAGTTCATCGCCTTTCATCCCCTTGCCTAGGTTTCAAGTTCTTGGTTGATGCTTTGATAAAATTCGTCGTCTGATAAAAGGCTTGTGTTGAACTGATGCTCTAGGATAAGATAAAAAAGATATTTTTGCTGAAAGCTGGGAATCATTGCTTCACAACAGATATTTCAGTCATTGCTAGATACAAGGATTTTGTCTTCATTATGAGAGGTATATAAGATGCATCTGTTTTTACACAGATAGTTCTAAATGTCTGAAAGTGTTTGATTTAGAGAAGTAAACTGGAGCAGGCTGGTGGTGATCCAGGTTATTTTCATGCCACAGCTCCCTCGTGATGATCCACAACCTCTGGTTCAGCAGCTGCTGCATTGCAGCCCCCAGGCACCCACCAAGACCTCAGGAGTTCCGACTCTCTTCTTCCCTCACTGCACGTGCAATGTGAGCAGAGGCAACATGTCTTGTTTACCACTGAGGTTTGCAGGCTTCAAAGGTCCCAGTGCAGAGCTGTTCTACTGTCTCAGTACACAAAGTTCACAAAAAGAAAAAAAAAAATCTTTTCCTCCTCCCACCTGCTGCGCTTGATGAGATCTTATCTGCAGCCAAATCAATAATGAAACTGCAGCTGCTTTTACTGGACCCATAGTTTTATCCAGAAATGTTACACAAATTAATTCAAGGACTATCCCAATAAATCCCAAAGAATTGCCATTCACTGATCTTAGTTACAGAAAATGTTGCAAAATCCCATCCTTTGGGAGGTTTAATGAACACAATCCGCCTACTCTAGTTGTGGACTCTTGAAGACCCCAAAGGATTTTTCCCTTCTTATTCTGATAGCTCCTAGCAACAGTGTTTCTGCTTTCTGTCAGTAAAGCCTCTGCTCTTTGAACCTACAAGTTTCCACTATTTATAGTTTCTAAAAGTCTTTGCTAACTGTACATTCTGTAAGAAATGCCATCATATGAAGCCTGATTTGCTGAGTACAATGTTCCCCTTCCTTTGCCATATTGGATTACAAACAATTACACCTTTAATCTAATGTAATATGAAACTAAGGTCACACAATTATTTACGCAGTGAGGAATTGCATGGCATGAGGTATGTATCTGCAGTACGGGAGTCTAAAATTTGGATCAGTCTGTGGCTTCCTAAAACACAAGTTAAGAGAAAGGTAATGTGGTGTCATGAATAAGTGAATTTAAGAGCCAATTTTTCATATGTAATTTGAAAAAATTGTTAGCATTTAATAAGAACCTTTACCTCATGTCAAGTAGAGCATTTTCATTGTTGGCAAATATTTAGAGAAGATTTCCTAGGAACGTTCTCAAAAAGAGTTAACAAAATCTTTCTTTCTTTGAAATCTTGCTAAATAAGGCTCTGAAAACCTGGTAAGAAACTACTGCTTGGTTTTCCTATCACTAAGTCAGTGAAGAGAATAATTGGATGATCATTCTTTCTCAGAGCAAATATCCTCAGTGAACCTCTCAGCAGTCACTAAGCATTATTCTCTCCCACCTCTACCCCATTTCCTTACTGCCCCAAACTTTGTTCAGAGCAAGGAAGAGGCAGCTATGTGGGACCTGGCAGCTGCAGCAGGCCCTGGAGCTGACCCAGGATCCATGTTGGTCCATAGTCTTCACGTGATCCAAAGCTATGGGGTACTGTTCATGGAGCCACAGCTTAAGCTGCCATACTGTGGGGTTTTATTAATAATTTTATTGTGAAAACAGCTAATTTTTTATCTTAATCTCCTCTGACAGAGTGATAGCCCATATTCAAGTGCTGGCAAGCTTCTAAAGACCTCAAAAGTTGGCTAAGTACATGAAGTTTTAGATGAATGTACAAAAACTCCTCCAGAAAGGAGAGGGGTCTAAGCACTTTCTGGCTTTTCTTATTCCTATTCACATCAGAAGGGTTGCATGAAATACTTGTTCCCTTGCATTCCCTTGAATTCCCTGATAGTCATGGCTAGATTTCAAAAGTGCAAAGACACAGATAAGTGAAGACAGTTAAATGCTGTTGTCTTGAACCTCTCTGCAAGCTTTTGTAAAGGTCTGGGATTTCTTAGTGTCTCATTCTCCCCTACTCAGGTAACAGAGAGCATATTGCTGCAGGGGAAGGAAAAATGCAGATAAAACAGAGGATGTCTCATTTTTCTCCCTGGACAGAGGAATTTCTGTCATGAGTGCTTGTTCCATTTTTGTACTGGTTCAAATTTGGTAATTGAGTGAATGCTGTGGGCTTTGGTTTTGCAGGGTGGGAATAGCTCACAGCAGCTGAACCACGAGTGGTGGAACGCTTTGCTGAACGAGAGTTTTCATCATACTGCCACGCTGCTTGACCTCCAAATGGGCCGACACGCTGCAGTATCACTTAGACTGGGAAAGAATGTTGCTGTGCTATTGCCCAGGAGGTTCAGGAGGATCCCATTACAGCTACGCAGTGTCTGTGTGTAATGGTAAAAACCAAGTATGTGAGAAAAACACAGTCTAACTTAAGGATCCACTGCAGTCCATCAGATAAACCCAGTGTTTAAAGATAATACAAACGCCCAGTGTCGTCCAGGCACACTCTTTACTTCTTAAATGCTATCCACAGAGTGGCCTGCTTCCTTCTCATGCTGTTCTCACAGCTCTGACTGACGCACTAAAATTATTCTTTGCAACCCCTGTTTTATTTCTTTTCTACTTTAAAATAAAATGATAAAATACTAACCAATCAGAGGAATGCTGCTGGTTTTAAACTTGAAGATATAAAAAAATAAAGATAAATATTAAAAAAGCCAGGCTCACAGGGCAGATACCTTTTCACTTAATCAGCTGCCACACCTGGAGGTAAAAAGGATTCTCTGCCCAATGATTTAGCCTCCTCCTCAACTACCCGGGCTGGGGAGGTGAGCCCTGCTCCTGAGTGAGACATCTGGGCTGTGCTGCCTGGCATAAGAGCCGTCTCTCGGTTTTATGGACTGCAATGTGTCCCAAGGGTGGAGCGGCCCGATCGTTTCCTGGCTAGCAAGAAACAAAGGAAGGAAAGCCCTTTTTCTGGAGTCAGTTCATCAGCATCGATCAGCAGGATGCTGTGCTGCCATGCACCGCCAGGGAAGGATGGCTCCGAGGGACTGCAGGCAGAAACAAAGAGTACAGCTGCACTCACATTCTGTCCCAAGTAAGGCAGAAAAGTGCATATCTACCCCTCTCTTTTTTTTTTTTTTTCCCCCAGGTCAACTTCAAAACAGAGCTGTAGCAGTTACCTATCTTGTTATTTTGGCTATGGCAGAATGCGAGAACAAAAGAGTAAGCATTTTGCTTGTGGCTGTGCAGCAAGTCAGTCACCAGCAAAGAATCATCACCATTTCATATGTAGCTTTATAAACAGATCTTTTTGAACACAGCAAGAATAGATGGCCACCTCTCTGCCCTCAGTGAGAGAAGTGCAGCCATACACGCTCTTTCTTTCCCTACAGAGCAGTAGTTCTTGCTTGCTTTGTGAATCCTGTGAAGTGAGCAGCCTGAAATACAGCATTTAAGGGATAAAAAAAAAACCAAACAGTTACTTAATGCTCTGCTATCTAGTGTAGCTACACTGTCCACACAGATTGGCAGCATCCTCAGCTATTGCTGATAATGGTACAGATCTCTGCAATGGAGTCTCTCCGAAAAGCACACAATAGCCCAATAAAACACTGACATAGGTGTAGGCAGACATAAAAGGGCCATATATTCAAAATGCATGAGTCTTGATTTGGACCAATAAAAGCCACAGGGCCATGCTTCTTACAGGAAGCTGTATATGCATAATTCATGCCAGTGAACATAAATGGCTGCTTGCATATGCATATACCTGTTTTCATATGCCTTTACCAATACACTGGAGTAATCACTTGCTCATAAATGCACATGCATCTTCAGATATGATATTGGAATGTGTCCCCTGGCATCTTTACACATATTTCTGTTTCTTGTCCCTGCTCTCTCAATTATGCCTTGTAAGAGGTCCTCATAAATCTCCACCTTTCTGCTGCTTTCTTTCCTCCCACCACCCTTTTTATGACCAGGCTTGCAGATCTTCATTATTTCTGTGGCATTTTCAACACTGCTTTCTGTAATGTGACCTCAGACTTGTCTATTTTTAACTGAATGACAACATGGTTATCACTCTTGGTCCCAGACCATGCCCTGACCACCTTGCCCTGCTTCCTCAGGACAAACCACCCTTGTACTTGATGTCTACCTCTCTGGACTCCCATCTCCTGAGTGTGCCTTGTTGTTGTGGGAAGAGCTGCAGTCAAAAGCATGAAGATGAGGAGCATCCAGTGTGCAGGTAGCAGCAGCAGTGCTCTCAAGGCTGCTGAAGCCTCTTCAGTGACACCTTTCCCCTGTTATTTCTGGTCAGAGATATTCTTTTCCATATATGTTTTGTATAACCCTTAGCACCATTTCGTGCTTGCATTTAAATGCAAAAAGTCAAAATAAACAGTGAAAGTCTAGGGCACGCACTTCCAGAGAGGCAGTGGACATAATCACAGAATCATAAAATGTCTCAAGTTGGAAGGGATGAGGATTATCGAGTCCAACCCCTTGATCCAAACAGCACCGCCCAAAATCCAAACACAGTGTCTGAGAGCACTGTCCAAATGCTCCTTGAACTCCAGCAGCTTGGGGCTGTGACCACTGCCCTGTTCCATGCCCATTGCCTTCCCGTGCAGACCCTGTCCCCCCAGCTGCCCCTCCCCTGACACAGCTCCATGACATTCCCTCGGGCCCTATCGCTGTCACACAGAGCAGAGCTCAGCGCTGCCCCTCCGCTCCCTGTGAGAGCTGCAGCCGCCATCAGGCCTCCCCTCAGCTCCTCTGCTCTGGGCTAACACAACCCATGGACCTCAGCCACTCCTCCCACTCCTTGCTCTCCAGATCATTCTCTGTCTTCAGAGCCCTCCTTCGGATGCTCTTTGATAGTTTTACATCCTTCTTACAAGGTAGCACCTAAACCTGCACCCTGTGCTTGATGTGAGGCTACACTAGCAGCCTCGCCAAGAGATGAGTGAAGGAACAAATTGCTGCCTCTTGCCAGCCCCAGTGTTTTGATATGTTCCCTAAGCACAGATGTCTGCCAATGGCACAGAGTGCCCCGAGTTGATTCAGCCATCCACACTCACTAAGCCATCAGCTCCCTGTGCCACTAGGTCATCTGGGCATGTGGATCTTATTCAAATCCTATTTCTGTCAAATCAAGTCAGAGCGCAAGCAATGTTTTTACTGGGGGTTGGCTCTCCATCAGTGGTGCTTGCTCCAGAACAGGCCAGCCACCCCTCTCAGGCTTTTGAATATAGCTGGGATGGCAGATCCTGTGCACTACTTTGCTGTGTTGCAAAAACCATGAGGATGACAGGTTTTGGGCTGCAGACTGGTGGTCCTATGGCTGGGTTCGCAGCATCTGCAGGGATGGGCGGCTGTAATACAGAGTTAGGGAACAAAAGGAAAGGAAAAGAAGGAAATCCTCCAGTCTCCAGTACAGATGATGAGGAATGTGTACCATAAACCAAACCCAGATGTCTTGAGTGATGAGCAAGCGCTATCTTTAATCTCTTATCTTTCCAGCTTTGAGTTTCATCATTGTGCTAAGTGCCCCTATCCTTACACTAGTCTAATGATTACTTTCTCCAAAGGGTTGAGGCATGATTCAGAAGCAGAATGGTGACTTCTCGCATCAGATTGAGTTACCGTCTGTCTCACACACACTTTAGCTACAAGCTGCCAAATAGCTTCCACGTCTGAAATACACAGCTGGCACCCAGCTTTGAAAACACTGCTGCAGCCACCATCAGGTATGTACCTCAGGACAAGGAGCTGCCTTCACTGACAGCACAGTGCTGCAGAGATGGGTGACTACAGCTTGGGTTTAAACTGCTTTCTTCCAGAACTCAAGCTCTGTGGATTATTTTATATATATACAAATATATATATGGCACTCTGAAATGCTATGCAAATGTAATGCTTTTATGTAGGAATGTTACACGTCACCACTACACACACTTAAAGCAGCATCATGTCAAGGCAAAGGAGGTAGTGTAGAGAACCATTAAGTGCCATTTCATGTATGCGCAGGTGGCTCATTCAAGAGAGAAAAATGGAAATGTCAGGAGGGATGAGTGATGGGGGCTGCCGGCAACCACAGCCACGGTGTGCCTGGGGGAGGAAAGCAATGCTTTTCCCTGCTTCATGTATGCTAATTTAGCCTCCAGACTGAGTGTAAAATGAGAAAAAAATGAGATACCTGGGTTATAGAATTAGCCTGGCTCCCATAGAGTGATAGAAATGTTTCAGCATGGCTAATATTTGTGAAACCTTTCAAAGACATGAACAAGATGCTAAGCTGCATTAGTATAACTCCCTCAGGATGCAATAATTTACCTGCTTTCAGGCATCACCAATCACGTGTGGTACTGCTTGTTGACTGATACCCACTGATGAACCTCCCCAGGGAGGTGTCCCCTCACTGGAAGTCACTGAAATTCCCTGAGAGGCCATGAGAGGGAGGGTACAGCATGTCCCAGGAGTGGAGGCATCAGCAACCCAGTAGCTCTGCAGCAGCCAGAGCATCCATGCACAGATATTGCAGCTGCCAGAAACATGTTCCTCAGCAGCATGAGGAGCAGGGGGTGGTCACAGCCTCAACCTTGCCAGGGACACTGATGTGTGTGGTGGCACTGGCAAAATGGAGGTGGAGGTAATTGTGTTTTGGAGCATAGTGCTTTCCAGCTGTTTTTTTGTTTTTTTTTTTTAAATGTAACATCTATCTATGCTCACTCTCTCACACACATTTGCATATAGGCTCACACACACATACAAAGAGCTCTTTCCAACACAGGGGAAGAAGCAAGCCAGGCTACATGAATAAAGAAATGGAAAAGTTGCCCAGGGATGCACTCCCAGATAGCTGTGGTCTCTGTGACACTGCTGTAGAAGTGTCACCTTCTGAATCCAGAGATTTTGGACTGCAAAGAATGCCTCGTAACTGACCTGGGTAATTATATTTAAAAGCAAACATTAATGCTATTTCAACTGTCAAAATAGAGCCACATCACCTGTTTGGTTTTTATCCTCCAGCCAGGGGCATCCCTGGAGCCCCAGCCAGGAAGGTGGCTGCTCCATGACACTCCCCTGCCACAGCCTCCTCCAAGATCCTGGGGGCCAGGAACCTGCTCTGCTGGTATATGGTGACTGAAAAGGCTGAGACATACATGCATCCTCCTTCTCTGAATGAATGACAGTCCAGCTGAATAAATATTTTAAAAAGCTGTTCCTTCCTTTTCTTATTCCCAGATGGAAGTACCAGCAGATGTGGCAGCAGGGGAGCTACAAGGTGAAGATGGAGACAACCTAGCTGGGTGCCCCAGGCTGCCTTACTCACTTCCCCATGGGTCTGCAGGATGTTGCCTGGAGAGGCAGGCCCCAAGGCACTACCCCTTCTGCCCTCCCTGCAGGTTCTGTAGTGCCACCTGTATCACCTGGTGGGGATCCTTCCCCACCATCTGTCTGCCAGGAGGAGGGAGATGTCACATGGGAGCTTTGTGTTTTGCCCTCAGCAGAGAATTAGCCATGCTTATTTGATTGATAAATAGAGAGACTGCTTTTCATTAATGTTATAGGCAGCTCCCAGGAAAGCAGCTGATGCTGCTGGGAGGGATGCTGCTCCCCTGACCCAGGCCACCTTTGGTCTTGGGCACTGCTGTGGGTAATGCCGTGCTTGGTCTCAAAAGCAGCATGAAGTAACAGGAGCAGCAATGTACAGTGGTCTTGGCTAACATGTTTCACACTGGGTATGAATTGCATCCAACCCTGAGATCAGGCTCCTCCTCGCCAAGAGTTCATGCTGCCAATAATGCTCTTGAGAGGGGAGTGATTACAGACTCTGAGCCATGAGGCAGCTATGACTGAACTCAAATCATGCACTAAATCAGTGTAAATAGATCCGTGCTAACTTGTGCAAGCATATACATAGGTCTTACTAGGACTTACCTATACATTGACATGTTTTCAATATTTTCAGTCCTTGGCAGCTGAGTCTGCCTATTTCAGTGTAGCCTCTCTAGCAAAGCTGCTTTGGTTTTGAGGATTTTTACCCATACATCATGGGTAAAACAAGCAGTGCCTCTCCTGTGTAAGGATGCCCCCCAGTTGGCTAGGATGGCCTGGTGGCAGGGCTTTTCTGCCTGAGGAACTCGTGCTGCCATGGAGATGCTGGTGTGGGACAGCAGCTACTCGCAACCCTAGCAGCCACAGCCACCCCTCAGCATCTGGGGACAGGTGTCACTTTCACAGTGCTTAGTTAGCACAACCACAACCACAGGGAATAACTGTGTCACTGTGAGGCACCTCCCAACAACATGCTGACATTCAGAAGAAAGGCTGTATTCAGACAAGTGTTTTAGCAAAAGAGAGATCAAGCCCCAAGCCTAACCAGCTGAAGCAGTTACGTTGCTACAAAACCCCTGTGAAATCAGATTAGAACAACCTATTTCAACTCAGCTTGAACCACAGCTTTCCTACGTTTGGCCAAATTGAGTAAATCTGCTTCAAATGTGTTGTCACACTGATTTCACGCTGCCTTAATTAAATGGTTTCAAATCAAGGTGACAGTTAAATCAGTGCAAGATAATGTGTAGGTACAAAATTATTATAATTTACACATAAAAAGCAGAAGTAAATCTTTTTGCTGTATTAACACAGGTCATGTAACAGACATACAAATTGTAATAATCACTATAACTGAAGATAAACATTTATTTGTATATGACATTTTACATTTTTTTACTTCGAAAACACATGTAGCTCTGAAAAGAAGCTTCTATGGTCAAAAACTTGCTTATTTTACATCCAGTAATGTTGGCTGAGGTAAGGAAAATACACCTTCCTCCCTACAACTCACAGCTATCTGAAATTATTACTGTAGATGTAACAGTTGATGTGACAGTTCTCCTCATCCATCCCACACTGTTGCCTGACACAAGCAACATCATGCTGCCCCAACATGGTGTGCTTTCTCACCAGCTGTGCCACCTGATAACATTTTTTCCACTCTCCTCCAGAAGCAGGTGAGATATTTCTGCATGTACCGACATCCCAAAGAAGATGGGAAATCCATTGGAGCGTCCTATAAGGAAGCTTCCTCCTAACTTGTAGTTATCCTGAAATTTCTGATTTAAGAATATATTTCAAAAGTGATGAAATCCTACTGTTGTAAAATGCCATTAACTGCTGGTGCTCTGGATAGTAGAGATCCTAATACAGACAGGACACAGCAATTATGTTTTCTCTTTGGGTACCAGATTTCTACTCTCCTACAAGACCCAGGCACTCAGAAAGACTCTATTTTTATTTATTTATTTATTTAGCTTCCATGTCTCTAATACTGTTCTGAGCAAATTACATCCACCTCTTCTCAAGGAGAATTTATTTACTTTTTTAGTGAATGGCAGATGACTACAATGTACACTTTGTTTGCACAAAAGCGAGCTCCCCCAGATCAGGATGTAAAGACTAACACTGACAGCTTCACAAGACAGTATTGCTTTGCCTGGAGCACCAGGTTTACTTAACATAATTCACATTTCAGATATCTTCAAATATTTCCTTTTGCTTTGGTTAAGCTACTGACACACATAATGCATTTTTGCATTTCTGGATGGAAGCAGAACATTCCTGAGTAGAGAGGCTGCCAGACTGAAAAGCTGTTTTTAAGAAATACTTAATATTACTAGACTATTAAAAGTGAATGAATCTGGCAGTTTAATTGCTATTTCATAATACTCTGTATTTGCTTTTTGGATTTTGCGTAGATTATGTAAACAGACATCGGGTTAATTTTTACTTGCAGCTAAACTTTTTTCAGCCACCGCCAATCCTGGCTCCTCTGTCCTAACAAAGTATTTTACTGTGAGTATTTGTAAGCATAATGAAGATTGTTAAAAACAGAGAGCAGAGGTGAGGGAGGAGAGGGACATTTCTACTAACCACATTTCTTTCAAAAGCTCACCCTGACACTAAATTTTGTGGTGTATTTTTATGACACTAAAATTTTGGGTGTCATCGCTTTGTTTGATTGCTCAGGACAGTAAGATTAGTAAAAATGCCCCTAGAAATTAATTTTCAAATTAAATAAAAATTATGTGGAACAACATTTGTTCTGTGTATTTGGAATTTTAGTTTTTTCATTTTGACTTCAGTAGCAATTGGATCAGAGCCAGCAATTTTTTTTTTTTCCTGAAAAATAGGTGGCATTTTAAAATCAGAACTCTTCCAGACACTTTGCAACTCCTCATACTGAAGTTTAACTGCACGTGTAGTGGCCCTAAATTCTCTCATGTTTATACAGACTCCAGTAATCTTATCCCACACTATCAAAAATGCCTGCAGAAAATGTTGGTGGTGTTTATCATGACCAAGGAGAATAAATACAAAGAGCATGACAATTTAAAAGGATTAAACGGAATGCTTCTAAATATTTCCTCCTTGGATGGATACCATGGGACATTATAATAGGACATTACACTGTAACTAAGGATGCCCATGAAAAGCAGAGTACTTAGCCATTTAGTCCTCCTCCATTGTACTTGCCTCTTGCATCAGGTTTCAATAAACAATGACTAAATTATTCATCTCCTTCATTTGCTCAAGTGCAGAAGTGTGGATTCACGTATTGAGTTTAGACGTGCTGGAAAACTGGCACAAACAAAGTGAACATTTGCTGAATTCACTGAGCTTTTCACCTTGTATAACTGAGGAGTTGAAGAATGAGGATATATATATATGTAATAGACACTGACATTAACTCGTCTTTTCTTATCTCATCACCTGTACTGACATCGTGAGTCAGAAGAAAAGGACACAGACAGTGGTCAGGTTCTTCAAATCTCTGCTTCAAACTGAAAATTGTGCAGTACTAAAAAAAATAATAATTATTAAAAAACAAACAAACAAAAAACAACAAAGAAGCTTTATTCACTTGAAGATCTCCTCCTAAACGTATTAACAAATTTATCCATCTTGGCTGAGGATGGATAAAAGCTTCTGAAGCAGAATACCTGGAAAACTGGACACAGAGACATTGCAGAACAACACTCTGATTTGGAACATGATGGCATTGAAAGTAAAGCTAGCAAAAACAACAAAATTACTTCACTATTTGACATGACCTTGCATACTGTGTGAGCAACAAGATGTTCTCTCTGTTTGGATAAGAAAATTGTGTGTTCTTCACAAAGAAACATTTTAAGCATAGCTGTGCTCGTTAGTCTCCATATTCATGGATCTGTCAACTCTTCCACTGTAAACATCAATGTTAAGGGTTAGATCTCTGCTGCGAAGCACAGCTACAGAGTGAAATGCCACCAGCAATAGACACAGATGGGGCTTGAACGGGGCACTTTGCCTCTTTTCAAAAGAGTTATTTCAGGTTTTTTTGTTGTTGTTGTTAAGATTATGAAAAGTACAGCAAAAAGGAAAAAAAATTAGAAAATTCCTCTTTTTTTGAGTTGTTATAATCAAAGGTAATTGAAGGTATGTTTACAATCTGTAAGTAGCAGATTGCTTCATGACAGGAGCCAGCATCTTCTCTCAAAAGTGTGTGAAATTTTTTTATTAAGGCTGAGGCTTAGACTGGCCTGTGTACTTGTGCTTGACAATGAAACCTGAGATATGTAGGAGATTTTGGAGGACTGGGATGCAGTAGTAATCAATGGAATACCCGCTGAGATCAGCTGCTGTCAGCTAACAGGTGAGAAACCTGAATTGGAGCGTGGATCATCCAGACCCTGACCAGGGGAGCAGCAAACCCTGCAGAGGCGAACACCAGAGCTCTACATCTTACTGAAGACTGCAGCAGTGCTGCAGAGAAATCTGTTTTGGAAGCAAAGCCCAAGAGCTGCCAGAAGATTCTCTCTCCCCTTCTGCAGAGGTTTGCATGTTCCTGTGGCAGACCTCTGGCTTCCCAGATCAGCTGGGGCCATGGATCACATCCTCAATAGCTGTTTCCATAAGCATAATTATAACCATCACTGTAACTAGAGGCCCTTCTCCTCCCCTTCCCCATAAAAATTTCCAAAGCTAAAATACAAACAAAGAGGCATAGCTGAGTGCAGTGTACAAGGACACAGTGAGAAGAAACACAGTCGTGTGAAGCTACTTCAATATTTAAAGTGCCACTGATGCTGTATTTAGTTCTGCATTGGTGGGAGCACTCAAGAGCAGAACTTTGTGAGAAGGCAATCTTTTCACCAAGGGAATTTCTATCTCTGTGCCACTATCCACCCCTTGGATGGATTTTCTTGGGTCCACGAGTCAACTACAGCACCTGTGTCAGGGCAAATAGCTCCTGCAACATTTCCGGCCCTCGGAGATGAGGACTCTTGCCTTTTGGGGAGTCTGGAATAACATGGCTCTGGGCAGATTTGAGCTGTTTTTTGGATGGATGTGTTTGCACTTCTTCATTGAAAGTCCTGAACCCAAACAGTGCATCCTCCCCTCTGTTTGCACTGACAGCTTCAGTATGGTCAAGAGTAGAAAATGCAGACCAGGGCCACCCAAACTTCCATTTTCTTGAAAGGACGGTCACAAGAAAATCCTCCTGGGACAGGAGAGCAATCTGATACTGCAGTATGGATGTCTAGACAGAAAAAAATTATTAATCAGCTGCTTCCAGTCTTAAGTCACATTACTTTTTGGGTATGTCAGGTAGACACATTACTGCATGCTTTGGGGTAAATGGTCTATGAATTTGAAATTAATGTGCAAAGCACTTTAATCTGATTTAGTGCCCACTGAAATAGAAACTAAAATGACAAAATCATAACAAGAGATGGAGGATGGCTGGAATACCAGAAGACGTTATCACTTTGTTCATTGCCAGGTTTATTTCCTGCCACTACAGAAATTCAAGCTGGGGCAGTTTCCAGATATATTTATTGCTTCTGGAGATCAGATTTAAAATACACAGTAAGACAGATATAACACAAGAATAATGCTTCATCCCTCAGTAATTATATTGGTCACTGCTTATTAGAGCTTAGAAAAGGCATAACCTATGAAATAGAAAGCTATTTCATAAACTTACATGAAGGGATCTTTTCCTCCCTAATAATCCAATACTGAACAGTATCAATTCCTAAGTGCTGAGTTAAAAGTCCTTTGGCATACTCCAGCAGGACAGTGCCTCTGTTCCCACTACTTCTGGTCCTGGGTCATTAGCTGACAGCCAGACTGAGCCTCTGCATTTCTGTGTGTGGGCCACTCACTGTCCTCAGCTGTCCGTGCTGCAGAAGGCTGCAGAAATAATCTGCATGCAGATATATATAGGAGCCTAGATCTTCGATTCTCACATGTACTCAAAAACAAACAGACATAAAACCACAAAGGATTACTTAAAATCATTGTCCTGCTGTGCTGATTATTATAGATTTGAAAAGAGAAACATGCTTTTGAAAGGCAGCCCTCCTAAAAAAAAAAAAAAAAAAAAAAAAGGCATAATTTAACTCCATATGAATTGGGTGACTTGGCAACCTGAGGGTGGAAGCTGCCAAGCTCACAACCCTGGCAGGGAGAGTCTCACCACCATCTTTTTGGGAGCAGATTTATGTCAGCACCAGCTATTCATGAGAGTAAATTTTGATAACATCCACCTGGCTTTTGCTGTGGCCCACTGCCCATGCTCATAATGCAGTCGTTTGCCAGTAGCAAGACATAGCAACCAATGGTATGTACTCAGCATCATGCAGCCTAAATTTGAGGCTAGGTCAGTGTCTTAGGACTAGAGTTGCTCAAAACAACTGATTTTAAGCTTTGCTTGAGGACTTATACTCCTCTGATTGGATTGGGTTTTGAGCCATGATCACAAGATGATGCTCGCATCCACACAGAGGAATGGAGCAGTGTATACTGCTTCTGATTCAACAAGAAATAAGCCACAAAGCAGCACCCACACAAGTAAGGAGTCTTGTCAGACTTGTCTTCTCAGAGGCCTTGGGTCAGGCAGCATATCCCTGCAGAAAAGGCATTGCTCTGATAAATCCTGGTCCCCGAGTAACTTCCTGCAGTTCCTGTGAAGTGGCAGGTGGGAGAGTTATTTCTGAGCCACTCACAAAGTTGTGCTGAAAACTGAAGGGAGCACAGTCTAGAAGGAGGCCCTGGTAAGCCAGCCCTCTGAAAGCATGACCTGAAGGGCTGCTCCTCCAGGTAGGACTCTGGCAGAGCCTGCACAGCCCAGTGGTCAGGAACTGGGAAGGAAGACAAGGCCTAGGTGCCCACACTATCCTGCCTGGGCTTCGCTACCTCTGCTGCCCAAGGCCAGAGGAACACAGCCATTGCTTCTTCTCACGGCCTGCCTGAAATTATGCCTGCTCTGAGCCTGGACCTATGTGCTCTGAGAGACCTTGATCCCATCTCGTGTGCTCAGCTTTGCCTTGGTGCCTGGAAGAACACCCTGAAAGTGCTAATTGCATTTATGGAAGACCTGTTGCTTTAACAAGATCAGTATCTTCTGCATGCAGACAGAGCCAGGTAAAGCAGGACTGATCTCTGTCAGCATTATACCCATACTCTCCCCACCACAAGCACTGCTGAGCAAGGAGGACTTGGCCTATAGAGTGATGAAAGATTACAGGTGTGCAGGCAGAGTAACAGCTCCTGATTTTTGCCTAAAAGTGATTGTTGCTAGAACTACAGCCATTCATCAGAATAGCTTAAAGCTTTTGCACCTATTCTGCAAACTATTCTTGCAATCATTTTGCAAACCAAACACTATATTTTTGAAAAATTCTGTGTAATGCTGCCTTTCCCCTCACTTTTTAATCCTCATCGGTACCTCTTAGCTCCTGCTGATTTTCTCTGCTTCCCTATCTGTTCTTTGCTTCCTCTGTCTTTGGAGTCCTTAACAACTAGCTCTACCTTTCTGCTGACTGTCACTTCATCTTCTTATTTTTTTCCTTTCTTTCATGTTTGCAAGATACACAAGTTGATTTCCAGACAAGAATGGCATCCTACACAGGGAAAGTAAACCAGGGAAACATTTCCTCTCATTTATTTCAAGCAACTACTTCCACTACTGCAGGCTGTCACTACAGCAGAGAAGGGCATGCAGGTTCAATCCCTGACATGTTAAGTGAATGTGGGATACACACATGGGAAGCCAAGTGACCAAACAGAAACTCAGGTTAATGCTGATAGTCAGTACTTTGAGTTCACCTTGCCTACTGTATGGGAACTGTTGAATCATGACTGATTGGTCACCTGAGGCAAGCACTGAGTCAATAGCAGGAGCACAGGTGAAGGCAATGTACCTGTGTGATCCGAAGGGGTGGAGTCTGGCTCCACCTCTCCCAGACCCTATTTAAGGGCTGACCAATGCTGGGGAAGGATCTCTTGTTGGAGATCCCTCTCCTGTTATCAGCAAATCTCAACCATCTGGAAAAGGTGAGCCTCTCTTTATTCACCAGTTGTCTGTGTACCATTCATAAATGCCTGACAAAATGTGCTATCTTCTTCACTATTCTTTCTGAGTACTACTCTTTTGGGTTATTCACCCAACACCTAGTCACATTTCTTTTCAACTACTGCTACATCTTTCCCGAATATCTTTCTCGTCAAATCCTCTTATTTCGCAACACTTCTCTAAAATGAAGGCATTTCATAAAGTTGTTCACTCTTTGCTTTCACATGCTCTTGAAGCACTGTGCTATTTAGATCTGTGCTTGAAAAAAGCTGTAGCTGTTCTGCATTCTGGCATCCCATTACTAATTCTGGCGGAGCTAGACATTTCTGTAAACATGGCTGGGAAATGGATATTGTGCTTTGTTCCAATCTCCGCAACAGACTTCTTCGTGACCTCTGGCATGCTGCTCAGTTGATGGGTCTCAGTTTCATCATATCAGGATTTTCAGACTTTCCTTTCCTTTCTTACTTTTTATTTGAGAGAACAGAGTTTTAAAAGACAAGGGGGGAATACAGAATTATTATTTTTATCCTTTGCCTTCCCCTCTGTTTTTCCTTTTGCCTAGCTTCTAA
The DNA here is from genome assembly GCA_023055505.1 of Callipepla californica brunnescens. Taxonomy (NCBI): domain Eukaryota; kingdom Metazoa; phylum Chordata; class Aves; order Galliformes; family Odontophoridae; genus Callipepla; species Callipepla californica. The sequence continues at coordinate 21,546,320 of JALIRH010000003.1, read as the reverse complement.
GCAGCTGTTGAACATTTAAGAAAAACATGTCTCCCACTGAGCAAGTTCCCTACAAAAGTGAATTGAGCTTCAGGCTAGAGGAAATGTGAGTCCTGAGGTCACTCCTGAAATAAAGCCCTTGCCCGGCTGTGTGTAACTTTGTTGTCATGTGTTTTAGGCATGATTTAGAAAAAAAAATATTGCCCCTTTCTCATAAACAGAATAAAGAGAAATGTAGGTGATCATGAGATTATCGTAAGATCTTTCAAATTTTATTATGCCTTTCTGGTATTTTCAGTTGTGCTTTCAGAGCCCTCTGCTTAGGTCCAAACAAAAGTGGGATTAAGGGAAGAAGACTACTAGCTGGAGCAAATCAGTTAACAGAGAGGCCTCCATGTCCTCCACACAGTTTGCTTGAGAAGACAGAACCTTTTTTCCACATTTAAGATGCACCCCCTGTTCACAGGGGAGTAGTATTTCTGTCAGATATGAAAGTAGTTTCTAATCTGCTATGACCTTGGTGAGAAATTCAAGTCCAAATGTAGCAACATAGAAGCTGACAGGTCAGCCTTAAGAATTTGACATGGGAGAGGCTTTCTTGCTGTCTTTCTTCCTTTCTTTCACTGAAAATCTTATCAAGGATCACTTCAAGTTCTGCAGCAGTATGACTGACCACAGAAATGACACCAGCTGTGCCATTGCTCCTGCTGTCACAGTGAACATAACGAGACTGGTTGAGGATCTGATATTATTGCTATAAACATTTAAAGATGGAGTCCTTTAGGGAGAAACATTTTACCTTCTGATGTGCTAATGCTGCAAAAGTGGATGTAAATTTTACAGTTATATCTGACGCTCTAGAGAAAGACTTCTTTACCCTAGCTGCTTTGTACTTTTTTTGTTTCCTAAGTGGTAAGCAAATACAATGACCCACACAAAGACTGTGGACAGTTACCTCAATTTCTGAGGTGTATGAGTGCCCTCTGGTACAATGACTAAGACAAAACTTGAATGATAGAAATGATCTATGCTTGCTCTGCTTCTTGCTTCCTTCCCGCATCAGTAATCTTATGTGCCTTGACAACAAAAGGGCTAAAAATGCTTTAAGAGTCCCAGCTCAGGAATTATTTACAAGACTGAAACATGATGGTTCTCTTTCAGGATATCTTTCTTTTGGTTATTTTTCTGGAAGCAAGCTTATTTTTGATCACCATGACAGAAGGTTAAAAGCTTTTGGTTAAAAGTTTGGATGTTTCTTTGTACTTTGTCAGTGAAGTGATGAGCCTAACATTTCTATTCATTGCTCGTGACAAAAGTTATAAATTATGAATAGCTAAAACCTATTTATTATTTGTGTTACTGGAGAAACAGCTCATAGACAGACCCCATTATTTTCAACATAGTGCCTACCAAACAGAACACAAGTGTGTGCACTGGAGAGTTCACAGTCTAAAATTTAAATAAGGTAAAGGGCATATCTTACAACTTCCCTCCAGTCAGAGTCTAGGAACTGTGTCACCCACCCATTCAAAGACTACTGGCTTCCTGGGTGAAGAGTCTCAGATATGAAGCAGATGGCTTTGAAACCCAGACGCTGCCCAGGAGATGTCTGGTGGGACCTTCTGCATCCAGAGCTATGTTCAGACCTGTGGGACCAGGTGCCACCAGCATGGGGCTGGAGGAAACTGGGAGGCAGCAGCACAAGCTGCATGGAGGCAGGCCTCTTGGGATGAACAGAGGAGGAGCTCAGGCTCAGAGGTGAGGTCTGGTGAGGCTATACCAGATACTTATAGACCAATAAAGGTAAGATGAGGAAATGAGGAAGTAAGGTTGTCCAGCATGCCAGGCAGTGATCATAGATGAGCCATGTCTCTGCAGCCAATCCATTTTTAGTAGACAGTATATTAAAGGCATGATTTATTGAAGGACTGTGAAGGACGTTACCTCCCGCAAAAGGCAAGGCACAAAGTCTCTTTTCTGAACATCTCAAAAGCAGAATGGTGATGACCATCATCAACACTGAAAGAGAGATTATAAATATGGTAGCGTTAAATGAGGAAGGCAATTTGAGGCAAAGATTCAAAGTTGTGCTCTGTGGAGAACCAGGGGAATACTGCAAAGAGGAAGGTCACAGTAATGGGTTAGGAAAATCATCCCTGCTGCAGCATTCTAGGTGAGTACTGGAAGACTAGGATGGTCCTTGCTCAGGCCAGAGGAAGAATGCGACAGCACTGAGATCCTGGTGGTCTGCATGTTTCTTTTAAAATTCGTTTTCCTTCTCTATCTGCTGGAGTTGTGATCCAGGAAGTGTTTTACTCTTTCCCACTTGCAGCTACCAAAGTTTCCCCGGGAGTGCATCACAGAGAAAGTATCACATACCTTACACTGTTTTTCACACAGCAAATGTCCCTCAGCTCAGCCAGGAGCCATGAAATATGACAAAAAGGCCAGGTGGCTGTTGGTGGTGGCCACGCACCTCAGGAAGGGAGATGGGTACACACAGGCTTGACAGAGACTGCTGGAGGACAAGCAAAGGACAGGTGCCTTGGATCCAGGTCCCAGCTGTGGGCACTGAGAACTCTGTCAGCAGCACAGGCTGGAACTGTATCACTACAAGCCCTGGCAAGAGGTGAGGAGCAACAGGAACTTGCCTGAGCAGAGTCTTGAACCGCCTCTTCTAAGGTGGAAGCTAGCCCTGTTTTAAACAAGAGCATGACCTCCAGTGGTCTCTTACAACTTAAGTTTTTCTGAGTCTGTTCTAAATCAAAATTTAATTTTCAGAGAGGTGTCCCAGCACCTGATGCCACGAGTACCCTTCTTTTTCTTCTCAGCTGCCATGACAACACCAGCAGTGCCAAGGCATTCCTCTGTAATGATGCTGGTTTTGCCCCAGACCCAGGGGTTTCTTCCTGAGGATAAAGCAGTGTCACTCACCTGCTACCAGGACAATGGAGCAATGGCATTGCAGATTGCTCCTCTGCCTCCTTATCTCTGTTTCATGGGCATTCCTTCCTTGATGAGGAATTTCCTCAGAGCACTGGCTGAAAGGGTTCTTGGGTGAGATGCATTTATCTATGCGACAGATAAAACACCACCAGGGAGGACGCATTCCTGCACTTCTGCCACTGTCACTTGCCCCAGCCTGCAACCTGGGGTCCACACTGGCACTCTGCAGCCTTTGCATCGGCACATCATGTTATTTATTCTGCTACACTCCATGACAGCTACAGCCTGAATCTAGCCTTCCTCTCTCGCAGGAAAGTTATATGGGAAGTAAGAAATTGAGACTGCATTGTTTGGGCAGTGACCGGGCCATGCTGGGCCTCTCTTTGGTCAAACTCCCAGCATGTCATGAGACTGCTGCGGTCTTTTGCCCTGTCTCGTGCCCTTCTGAAGAACTGTCCTCAGGCAGGTGGTGATAATTGGACTACTGACGCTTCATGTGTTTGCCAAACTACTCCCAGAAAGAGCAGGGTAAGTGAGGAGTGAGTAAGGATGGAAAATAACCACAGGTGGGGGCAGATCTCCCAAAATGGCTGCTGCACATTGAGCAGTGGTATTTGGGACCAGCTACAACATGCGAATATGCACTGGGTGACACCCCTGTTATTCAGATATATGGCCTTTACCTAAATTATCAAACTTGTCATTATTTTATAATTTGCACACACACATACACATGAATAGATTTTTCTGATACAGATAACCTCTGGTATGTGAAAGGATTAGATTTAGATAGATGATTGTTGTTTTGCTGGGTGTTTTTTACAGGGCTGTGTGTGTGTTTTATTTTATTTATTTAATATCAGCATGATTTTTTTAGAGTATTTTAGCTCCTAAGTAAATAAAATAAAATAAAAAGGTAATGGGGCAAATTGTTTTCCTTTCTTGTTGTTTCTTCCAATGGCTTAATCCAGGCTTCTTGCAAGCAAACTATTTTTACACAGCTATTTTTGCCATTTTCTTCCTTTTACACTTCTTGCTGGCGTTTTGTTAGGCTGATAGGTATTAGCTCCTTAGGTACCCACATTTATTTCCAGCAACATCGTGGGACTTCCTATCACAACTGGCTAAAAAAGGAGGGAAAAAATGCTGAAGATAGCTGGTAAGTACAGCTGAGGTGAAGTCAGAGCACTGCGTTCTCTATCCAGATCTAAGATATGTTCTCGAGAGCTTCTCATTTCATGAACACTTACATGATACATTCCCACTTAGCTTTATTGCCAAAAATATCCCAGTGTGGCTCCTGTTGATAAAAGCAGCAGGGTGTTGGTGTGAACAGGGCTCCAGGCAGCCACCCCAGCTCCTGCACAAACCTGTGAGCAGGAGGGTCTCCTTTGGCTGGAGATGGGGAGCCTGTGGCCCATGCTATACGACCCCACCTCCCACTGCAGATGCAGAGGCCCAGCTCTCCATGCCACTCCACTGCTCTTCAGGCACAGTTGGACCCACACAGACCCAGAGTCAAGGCCCCAAGTTGCAGATGGGGTGCAAATCATGGATGAGACAGAAGATGCGGGTTACGTGCCAGTAGTACTTTAACTATGATATTTTTGTTTTTCTGAAAGGCGGCCATGCATACTTCTGTCTGTAATCTGAATATTCTTGCAACAGTGCTGCTTAGTGCCTTGGGAAGAGGACCATTTGAAGTACATGTGACTCCTTATTGGAAAGGAGAAGAGACTTAGTGCCTGAAAGGCCTATGTGTAGCAAGAGGCAGTCACACTGCTTAGGGCAAAGGTCTGGGTAGTAACCCTTCTAGCACACGGGCAGAAGATAGAGAAAGATAGGAGAACGCATGCCAGAGTCAGATCTGTCATCTGTCACTATTCCTCCTGCATGGACAGGGCGCAGAGCATGGTGAAAGGCTACAAGAGGATCAACAAACAGCCTGTGGGCCAAAGTGGAGACATGGGTATATCTCCTTAAGTCCCTGCGCTGGAGTTGCTCCAGAAAAGGAAGCAAAGGGTAGAGGCCATGAGCAGAAGGGCTACAAAGCAATTTCAGACAATGGAAAGGAGGCTGTGCCCTAGCTGCTTGCAAGGAAAGCATTTGGTGGCCAATGAGCAGTGAAAGTGATATGGCATGGATCTGGGGTTGCAGTGAGGCTGTGACTGAGGGGAACCCAGCAGCCAGGCTAGCCTTTGGGTGGCTCTGTAAGCTGTTGTGGGCTTGGGTCTGCCATCATGAGCACGTTATTAGTGATAATTTACTGGAAAGAAGATCTTGTAGGCCTAGTCTGGAATATGTCATCCACATCTACAGCGCTTCCCAGTGCTGATGCACTACACGTGCCCAAAAAGTAAGAAGGACTCATTGTCTCTGGGCACAGAAGCCAGAGGAGTTGGGAATTACTTAGCAAGGACTCTGCCCTTGGTGTGTGGCTGCTCCCAGGGGCTGGCCACGGTTTTAGGCTTTGCTTCCACCTCCCAGAGCCAAGCAACTGTACAACCGATTTTCACTCCCTTTTCCTGTTCTCCCTTAAAACAAATGCGCCACTACTAATTTCCTGAAGATGAGGAAAAAATAAACAAATGAAGGATTAAGAAAACTGTTAGAGAGATAAGTGGCCTCAGGACAACGTGTTCTTGGTATTACACGTGTATATACGAGGGTGAGCAAAACTGGGCTGAAGAGAGGAATGTGGTTCTGCCTGCGTTGTCCTCAGCAGCGGTTTGGTTCTGCTGAGGCTCCGTGAGGTTCTTGTGCTGCTGCAGTGGCTGTGTCACAGTGACTTGGTGTGGCTTGATTGCTTTACATAAAAAGCTGACCACGTGCAGCGAGCAGGCAATTAACAGAGTGGATTGTTAAGAGAATATATATATATATGTCTGAATGACCCAGTGATTCAATGGATGAGGATTGTTTCACGTTTTCTAAAGGAAAACGTCCCCAGTATCTGATTTGAACTACGAACTGGGTGGAGGATTGGGGGGGATTCACAGGGAGGGGCTCCCTCTGGCAACACAGCGGTTGGTTTATCTCAGTGCGGGTATCATTTCCCCGGGGGTCCTTTTGGATCACAGCGGTGCTTGTGTGCACGTTGGTCCCGCTCCTGCGGCCGTGTGCGTGTCTGGGTCGGGAGGGAAGCTACCACGTTGCCTGCTTCGCTCGCCATGCAGTCTAGCAGGAATTAATCAATGAGAACCTGTGCCGCATGGCAAAAAGAAAAAAAAAAGCAAGCGAGCAGCGTGGTACCCCGCTAAGGCATGGCTTGCTCCGCATCGGTCGCAGCCCGAACATGCCCCCGGCGGCCCGCACGGCTGAGGTCGGCAACCCCCGGGCACTGGTGGTCGAGGGGCCCGAGCTCACCGCGGGCGCTGCGGTGCAGCCCCCGGCCGGAGCCCCCTGAGGGCATTTAGCGGGAGGCGGCTCGGTCCCGGTGGGCGGAGGGGAAGGTAAAAGAGCTGAGTCAGCGCCGCGGGCTGCGTCTGGGGTCCGCGCGGCGCTTCTGCTCCGGCGGTGCCCACGAGAGAGGAGAGAGGCCCCGGGCGGCGGGCAGGGCGCTGCCCCCTTCCCCCTCCTTCTTCTCCGCCGCTCCTTATCAGCCCGGCTCGATGCTGCAAGGCGTGTCTGGGGCTCTGCTCATGTGATGGAGCAAGCGGGAGACGGGCGGGGGGACCAGGGGCGGAGGTGATTTTCCTCCCTCTCCCGGTTTTTTTTTGTTTTTTTTTTTTTTTCTTTTTCCCCTTCTTTCCCTCCCTCCTCTCGCTCCCTAAAGGAGTTCGCGGAGAGCCGCGCTCCCTCATTCCCAGCCGCACCACCACCACCGCCGCCGCCCCCCGAGCTCCCGCCGCTCCGCTCGGCTCTGCGGGGCAGCGCCATGGGCGCCGGCAGCTCCTCCGAGCCGCCCGCCCCGTCGCAGGAGGACGGGGCCGGGGCCGCCGCCGCCTCCCCCCTGGAGCCCGCCAAGGTAAGGCCGGCGCGGCGCGGGGCACGGGGGGAGGCGGGCGGCGGCTCCGCAGCGCGGGGAAAGTTTCCTGCGCGCCGGCGGGCACCTGCCGGGGTCGGCGGGAGCCTGCGGGCCGGGCGGGCGCCGGTTGGGCCGGGACTGCGCCACGGGCAGAGCCGCAGTCATCAAAGTCGCGGCGGCGGCTGCGGTGCGGGGCCAGGGCGGTGGGGCTGGGTGCGGGGGGGATGGGGGGCGGTGGCGGCGACGCTTTTGTGTGCGGCTGCGGGGGGAGAGGGCCGCACCCAGCCGGGGCAGGGCTGTGCTACGAGCCCTCCTGACTGCGGTCCTGTGGTACCCAGAGCTCCCGCAGCCTTTCTTTTTAATTTTTTCTCTCTCTCTTTTTTTTTTTCCCCCCTTTTTTTTTTTTTTTTTTTGCTCCCTTCTCCCATCTCTCTCGAGGATGCGGGTGGGAGGCGCGTCGGGGTGACTGCAGCAGGGACCCTCCCCGAGCCGCCAAGTTTCCCCTGCTGGGCTCCAGTATGGGTGTCCCTCCTCTCGTTCCACCCTCCTTCCCTCCCTCCCAGTCCCGCATCAGGCTCTCCGCAGCCTCCCCGAGCAGAGCCGGGCGGGGAGGGGGCGCGGGGTCGCGGTGCGGGCGGTGGCTGCGGCGCTCCCCGGTGGCACAGCGGCGGGGCGAGCGGGGCGGCGGCGATGGGGGGGGGGGGGGGGTGTCCGAGTCTGTGTTATTTTAAATAAAGACGTTGAAGAATTGAAAGAAATTCTTTTAAAACGTCTGGTGTTTAAAAATAGATTATGAATGAACCCATTTATCCTTCTGGAATAGGCGCGTTGAGGGGATTCTGGGACTGAAAGGGAGGTTATGTGCATCTACGTGTTTACATAGCATCGTGTTGGGGTTAGGCGTTAGTTGTTAGGGGAGACATAATACGACGTTATGCCCGGAGTCTGCTGCGCAGCCTGAGCCGAGCTTGGGTCCTCGGAGCGCTCCAAGTTTCTGTGAGCGGGCGTGTGGGTGTGTTGGAGCTTGAGAACTGGTTATGACTTTGTTTCTTTGACCTTGTGGTTCAGATTTAACTTTCAAGTTGAATTTCCCATAGTTCCTGGCTTCCACTAGACCTCCTTGTGCGTGTTTTGACAGATTTGAAAACCGCATCGAGAATGAACTTTAAATTAACTGAGATTTATTTTATTTTCTTTTTAACCAAATAAGCATTAGGGATTGGTGTTGGTTAACAAAATATTTAGCGGTTGTGTTGAGCCGCTTTAGAATTCAAATGCTGAAACGTAGACAGCGGTGAATTTGGAGGGCGAGCCTTTGGTCACAGTGATTGTTTTAAAACGAAGATAACCTGGCTTTGGGAAGGGCCGCAACGTTTGTAGTCACGTTTATCCATCCAGTCATGGGAACCAAGGTTAAAAAAAAGAAAAAGGTGGGATGCCATCAGTGCTGTTCTGCAAAGAAAACTGTGACTGTCTCTAAATAACATGGTCTATATCTTCTGCTCTTTAGGAAGTGTGCTTTCCAACACTTAGTTTTATTATTCAAGTTGGTTAAAGGGTCCCTCTGCGTGTCACTGCTGTAAGAAGTTCTGGGACTGTGGTTTTCCTAAAGCAGCTATTTTTGTCTTCTTTTGCACTGAATCGAAGTTTGAAGGAAGTTTAGTCTTGCTTCTTTTTTTCACGTCTCCTTTAATCTGTTCTTAGCACAGTGAGATTGTTTCATGCAGATTCATGACACAGTTTTTCATAGCTGTTCCTTTCAGCCCTCTGAATGTGAAAATCAGCAGATCATGCCATGCCCCTGGAGAAACCTATAAAAAAGCTAATGTGTTTGGGGGGGGGGGGAAAAAAAGCAGTGGTGTTGTTTTAAAGGATGGCCTCTCTTCTCGTGCTTTGGAAATTGAAGCACTCATCCTAACTCTTTTAGATGAAAAATTTTGAAAACTGGCCTTCACATAATCAAACTGGAATGAGCCTTGGCAAGTAAATTACAGACACATTGTCTGGGCAACTGTTACAATGGATAATGTAAAATTTCATGTCAGTTCTACTTCTTCCTCACTTGAAATGCCTCAAAATATTTAAGTTTCTTTCATAATAGTCCTGCTTTGCACTAGATGAAAACCTTCTTGCCTTTTTCTCTGAGAAAGGCCAAATTTACAGTCGTTAGGTTGCCTTGTTATCCCCATGTGACTCTTTGGCCGGATACCAGGTCTCGAGGTGTCCTGGATACTGCAAGGGGGAGCACGTGGGCCTGCATTTCACTTCTGCAGCCCAGGAGATGTCAGATGCTGCGTGAAGCATTCAGGCTACCGTGGCAGAAGAGATACCTGGGAGCCTTTGGGTGCTGGCTTGCAAACAGTGCAGGCTGAAGGAGTTAGGATCCCAGGTGCTCACACTAACTTTTCACAAATGGCTGCTGATTTGCACATAAAGCAGCCCCCGAGTTTCCAATCCAGCATGTTAGTAGGACTTGAAATTGGTGGCTGGTTTCTTGTTGTTTTTTGTAGCAGATTATTATCGTGCACAGCCACTCTGCTGTGGGAAGCCCCCTCTGCAGGGAGCATGGCAGGTAGCTCCCCATTGGCACATCTGGACTGAATTCATTGGGTTTGTTCAGCAGGGCCCAGAGCGCTTCTGAAATCAGTGGGCAGGGCATTGTCCCATAGAAGGTTCATATGGTCTGGGTATTTCTGTCTGTTTCAGCAGACACACCCCTTTTCACCCATTGTTTTCTTCATTCCCTGCCCATCTTTCCTACCTTTTTCCATTGCCCATGCAATGCAGCCCTGTGTCATGCTGGTGCTCACCTTAGGTTTCTATAAACCAAGCAAACTCACCAGCCCTTCTGGAAACAGTAGGGGGGGAGGGGTTCACACTGAACTGTTCCTGATGTATTGGTGGATTTGCTTGCCTCATGATGCCCAGCTGAGACCCAGAGCCAGAATGAGGCAAACACCTGTGGCAGGTGGCCAGGTGTGTGGGGCAGGAAGGCAATGAAGGTCCACAAGAGAGCTGGTGGATCACAGATGAAACCTCTCTGCTACTCTGTCCTGAGTAGCATGGTCAACCAAAGCTTGCCCTGAGAAGGGCTTAAGCAGAGTTAGCTTTGAGGTGCCCACCAGCACAGGCCCTGTGTTCCTGCCTCTTCCCCACCTTGAGGCCCAAAGCTTCCCTTGGTGGCTTCTGGCACTTAGTGAGCCCCTTCAGCGAACTGACAGCATGGGAAGCTGCTCAGCTTCTTTGCCACCATTGCTCCCCCCACCATTTTAGCAAGGTGTGCTGGCTGCTGGCGCTAAGGAGGCAGCAGGAGAAGGGAGCAAGCAGGCAGGACCTAGGTGGCACTGTTCTTGGTTGCAGCAATGGCACTGCTGTATTTAACGGGTGAGCTTGTTTGCTGTTCATAGCATGAGCTGGTTTGCTGTTCATAGCAGGGATGCTCCTCTTGCCCAGCTTCCTATTGCTATGCTGAGAATCCAGAGAGGCACTGTGGAGTTGTTCTGATTTATTCCCCCCTTAGGCTCTGAGAGAGGAACTTAGCCACAGGCTGTGTGGTCGGTACAAAGAGAGCTGCGTCATGCTGCTGATGTCGCAGACAGAGCAAGTGTGGTCCACCCTGTTTTCACCTCATTCAGAAGTCCAGGGTACCAATTTTAATACAGATTTCTTTTTGTGGTCCTGCTGAGAAAGCAGAGGGCTGTGTTGGAGCAGCTACCTGCCTCTGCGTTAGGAAGCTTTTAAAGGTAGAATCCAGAAAGAAAACCCTGGCAGAGCAACAAGCTATTCTTGCAGCAAAATAGAGGTTTGGCAAAGATTGCCTTCTGCGGGAATTTTGATGGCTTTAAAATCTAGTGTGGTGAATTCCTGGCTTGTTCCCATGCAAGGGCCTCTGCTCAACAGCAGCCATCATTCAGACTGTTTTCTGGATAATTCCCATTTCTGAGCAGTAACTTGATTACGCTACCTGCCTTGTAATGAGAGCAAGTGTCTGCTAGACAGTAAATATTTGGAACTGTCTCTTCTAAAGAGGTTACCAGCTGAGATGTCAGAATGTCTTATTGTCTGCATGCATGACAAATAACAGCTGTGACAGGCATACATCTGCTGTTTAAACAACTGCGTGCTGGTGACAGGGCAGGGCTGAGCCTGCCTGAAAATACAAGCAAGTTGTACATTAGTTGTAGTAAAACTTAATCAAGTACCAGAGGAACTTCCCTAAATGGCATCTTTAGGTGCCCTAGTTAAAAAGCAGTGGATTTGGAAGCGTTTGGCCCAGCGATGAGCTACAGGGCACTCCTGGTAGGACAGGGCTGGTTTCTCTCTTGAGTGCTTCCACCAGGCCTGGAAGGAAGGTAACGATGTCATTGTGTGCTGATGTTTGGAGTTCCTCCTGTGCCTGTGGGGTGGCTTAGGAGAGATGATAAAGGTTCTTAATTGAAAAAATGCACAATGGAAATTGGTGTCATGGATTCACTGAAAGCATGAAATAACCCCTAGTCATACAGGAGATAAGAGGAGGTGGCAGAGGGGGTGTCAGGCACTTTGAAGGCTGAGGCAATTAGCTTGTGTTTGATGTGATGGAGAAGCTAAAGAGATGTAAAGAGGAGTGACAAGGTCTTTGGAAATCATTCTGGTTGGAAATGCAAGCCGTGTTTTTAGTTATGGAAGCTTCCTTTGTGCTGTGGCCTTCTAACTGTTAGGGTGCTGCCTTAGTTGTATCTTAGGATTGCTATGCAGAAGGAGTTGAGAGGTGTGAGACCTAGGAAGGAGCTCGTGTTGATTCAGGCTTAGAGTGTGAACCAGAATGATGGTCTGAGAGCAACACTTCCTTTACAAGTCTCACAAGGATTGCAGAGATGATTTGGGAATAAAACCATCAGTTTTATTTTAGCCAAGAGGATAATCGTCTGTAAGGAGATGTCACAGCTAAGTCAGACTGAGAGTTAGAACGGAAGGTGATAATTCTGAGGGAATAAAAGGTAAGGAGAAGGCCCTTGATTTCATCTGTGGGAAATGTAAACAAAACAAAAAAGGAGATACTGAGATGAAGTATGTGCCTTATAGAATAAGGGCCTTCTGTTATCTCCATGTGGAACTTAGAATGTCCCATGAACTTCCAATCCTTAGCTAATGTGAAACAAGACAAACTGCTGTGAACAAAGAGCTGAAATGACCTAAATTCAGGGGTAGGTTGTTTTTTTTTTTTTCTTTTTTCTTTTTTTTTTTTCCCAAATGTCATTGTTTGCAGATATTTCAGTGAATCATTGTGTGTAAGGAGCTGATTTCCTAAGTTGACTGAACTGCTGTGAGCTTTCCCAAAGTTTCAGAATTAAACTTCTGGAAAAATATTAGAGACCTTTATGTTAGTTTGCTCAGTTGTTCAGACAGCTGGATCTGGCTATTTTAGTAATCTAACGTAGAATCTGTGTAGCAGGATTAACAGAATGAGGCAAAATTAACCCTGGTGTGTTTGGGCCTGGTATGAGGAATCCTTGGAATGATTTGGGTCTGGTACAAGGAATGTTGGGAATGATGGTGATTCCCGGTGGGGGGAAGAGGCTGCGTAGTGCTAGCCCATTTGGACTAGTGAACAAATGAGTGAAGCATGCTCTAACACACAGTAGGCAATCTGGGATCTTCTGTTAATCTACACCTCATGTGGGTCTTTGCATTGTCTTTATGTGTGTTTAATGGTGTATGCATTTAATGCTGGGACCAGCCACTAGACTTCCATATCTAAAGAGGGGAGCAGAAACCACTGGAGGTGAGAGTGGCATGGTCAACAAGCTGTGTGCATTTTAGCCTTACTAGCTGTGCATCAGTGCCTGGCTTCTGTCCTTGCTGGGGGTATGAGGGGAGTCTTTAGGAATTATTTGCATGATTTATAGGAATGGTGTGACAGAAGCAGAAGTGTTACATCACTGATGGTTCTTTGTTTTGAGAGTGATCAGACAGAAGGACCAGTGAACTAGATAACCAGGTCTTTTCAGTTTCTCCTGCAGTTATGTGACAACACATTCATAAGATAATTCATAATCCAAGGAGAACTATGAATGAGTGCCATAGAAACTTGATAAATACTAATATATGTACCAACAGTAGTGTCTCTACTTGTAGGTAAAGAGTTGAATAATCAGGAACCCAACAGTGTTAACTTTTATCTTTAAGGTTTTCTCCCGTCTCTTTAAACTGTGACTGTATATTCAACTAAGCTTTGTAATGCTATTCGTAGTGGAATTAGGGACATGGCCTGGTAAATTGGAGATAATTGGTCCAAACTGTCCTTCAGATCCTCTCAGAGAAATGAAGCAGTTAATGTGAGTGAAAATTGAAATTAGTTTCTTTCAAGAACTAATGCACTGGGACAGACTGCACTGACCCTCATAAAGAGCCCGAGCAACTTTTCTCAGAACAGAAACTTTATTTTGAAAACTAACTTTGCTGTTGTCTCCCTTTGTGTTACGAGCCCTCCCTGCTCCAAAGGATGCATGTTTTCTTCTCCTTCGGATGCATTTTAATTTGTGAAAAAATACTGCTTTATCAGTTTTGATGATCTACATTCCGTAAGTGAATAGACTGCTTGATTTGGAAATCTGAATTTGCCCTCCAGTGGCCAAGAGTCGCATCAAAATCTTTTCCTAGAGTCTGGGCTGCAGCGGTCACTGCTCCCTGGAAGGCCGGGGTTGTGCTGCAAATCTGGTCAAATTTGAGAATACTGAGTTCTTAAGGTATTTATGTCTCGCTAAGTTGTGAATGTGTTTCGTGCTTTCAAAACTGAATTTATGTATAGTGGGAATACAGGTTATAATTCTACCAGCTGATAGTAAAAACTGCTTCTGGTCTTAGCATTTAGGGATGTTCAGAAGGAAATCTATGTGACTGTTCTGTATACAGGGAAGTATTGCGTTTGACAAATCTAAAGTGATATCTGCTAGATTCAGTGACTTCTGAAGTTCGATCATGCGTGTTTGAAATGATACGTAGTCACTGTTTTCCTAAATTCATTGCAACTGTAGAATGAATTAGGGACTGAGGGATTTAACTATGATAATAGCTTGTGGTTACACTTTAGGCTCAATTTAAGGAGGCATGTACTGTGTTGAGGTACCTAATTCCTATATACCTCATCTTCTTACAGGGGCCCACAGATTCGTATTGGCCACTTACTTGAAATCAACCATTCGTGAATGTGTGCTGGCAGCCAAAAGGGCCAACTGAACCCTGGGGTGCAGCAGGCATAGCATGGCCAGCCAACAGGAGTTGTCTGTGCACCACTGCTGCGCTGCCTGGCCTCGCTTCAAGCACTGGGTGCAGGTGTGATCACCACAGTGTAACGGCATAAAGCTGTACAGAGCTTCCAGAGGAGGGCTAAGATGATGATGAAGTGGCTGGAGGGCAGGATGTGTGGGGAGTGACTGAGTTCTCTGGGTTGGTTCAGTCCAGAGCAGAGATGCTGCGGGGAGGCCGCATGGCAGCTGGAGCTCTTCATGGGTAGTGGAGGGGCAGCACTGAGCTCTGCTCTGTGTGTGACAGCGACAGGGCACGAGGGAATGGCATGGAGCTGTGTCAGGGGAGGGGCAGCTGGGCGTTAGGGACAGCTCTGCACCACAGGGCGATGGACATGGAACAGGATGCCCAGGGCGGTGGCTGCAGCCCAAGTGCAGAGTTCAAGGTGCTTTTTGACAATGCAGTCAGTCACAGGGTTTGTTTTTTGGATGATGCTGTTTGGATCCAGGGGTTGGGCTCAATGATCCTCCTGAGTCCCTTCCAATTCAGGCCAATCTATGATTCTACATATACGCCTAACTTTAAGTGGCTTGTTGGAAACCTGGAAAGAAAGGCAAGGATATTTTGTAACAAGGTGGAGAGTGCAAAAATACTCCCAGCTGTTGCTTTTCTTGCTAGTCCTAGCAGTTGTTGTTGCTACCTCTGAGGGTGTGATTAGAACTAGTAAAGTTAAGGTTGTTTTGGAGTTTGCGTGAGTAGCAGTCTTAGAAAGAAGGAATGACTATTCATTTGTATTATGTATATTAAAAAAGACCTTTTTCAGATTCCTAATGAAGAGTCTCAAATTAATTTATAAATTAGTCTGTTATTTTCTGTCTCTTCATCTGTAATCCTTAATGGGTTGTTACCATTCAATTAATGCTCTTAGCAATTGCAGAACTTGGACTCAGAGTTTACATCCCTTTGTTTGGTGCCGTGGCATTTTTATTTCTTCTGAGTTCCTGTGTTTTAGATTTATGAAAAGGATGATGTGAGAAGTGGGAGTGCAATCTGAGTGTTGAGCCATTCCGTATTTCTTCTATTTAATATCTGGTCTCAGCATGTGAAAACTCTGAAGCCAAATTATTCCATCTGTGGTATTGGCAGTGATGCAGAATGGTGTCCTTTTTCCTGAGGTGGATTATGTGGCTGTGAAAGGCAGCTTTGAGGAGTGCAGCAACACCAGGTGGAAACAATTTGGCTTAATTAAGGGCTTCTGAACTGGAGATTGGGAACCCTAATGCACGTTCCTCGCCTGTGTGGCACTTTGCTCGGGTCTAGCCGAGATAAGAGGGAAGCCTTTTCCCTGGCACATTGTGTGTTGATTTGGAATTTCACTGCAGCAGGCCAACTGTTAATAAAAATAAATAAATAGCTCTGCCCATTCAGAATCTTTTTAAGTGGCTTTTTGGAAGATAGTCATCAAGAGCGTGTCATCTTTCTGATCCCAGTTTGGCGCTTCAAGTGCTTGGATGTTGCATTACATTGAAAGATGGGGTGCATCAGTGGTTCCTTCACTTAATTAACAAGTCTTCAATGCCAATATTTTGGGAATACAGCAGAGTAATAAGAAAATGATATGTAATTAAGGTTTGCTCTTCCACCAGAGGAGCTTTAAACTTGCACTTCAGGAGCAGAGGTTTGGGAAGTGTCTAATTAGCTGAAACAGCTTCTGTTGGAAGGGAATATGATCAGTTGGAAATCTAACTAATTAAACAAATGAAGGGTAAAGAAGTGTGTGTGGAGGGAATTGTTTTTGTTTCAACGATCACAACACAGCTTAACCTTTAGGATGTGTGTCTTTATTTAAAAAAATATCTTCCCTAGTTACATGACAAGCCTATAGATGTTCTGGAGGTGATTAAAATGTATTAAACATAGAGATGGAGAGGTTTTTCTCATAATAACAAATTCAGGAAAAAAGCTTCAAATATTATATTGTGGAGTCCTGAAGTATTGCAGATTTGTTTCCTCTGTTAAGAATGAGCTCTACTTAGTGACTGAGGCTCCAAAACTCTGGTTTTAATCCCAGTTTCACTGAACTTCCACATGGGGTTTATATAGATACATTCTACTTTCTGCTTTGAATAGTTCAGGTTTGGTTTTTTTTTTTTTCTGTAACTGTACTGCTTATGTTCACGAGATAAGCACATCAGCAGAGGAGTAATACCGAAGACAGGATTCTTTTATATATCAGAGCAATTATACCAGACATCTTGAAGAATGAAAAATATCTTTCCATTAGCTAGATTCACATTATCCCAAAGCTTTCCTCCATGCTAGAAGGGATGCCAGAAATGTGTTTTTACGCAAGGTTATAGGACTGTCTGTAAGACTTGCGTTTTTCCTCACACTTCCTGCAGGAGAAGAGCACAGTAAATAGTCCCAGATCATAACCTGCTTTTTTTTTTTTTTCTTTTTCCCCTCACAGTAGTATTTTGATTTATTGAAGTTGATCTTAAAAAGGACCGATGCTATACAGGCGCATAGAAGAATTTCCCCAAATGCCTGCATGCATATACCCAAAATGAGAAGGGAAGAACAATGTTCTGTACGAGAGAGAGATAGAAAAAAAAAAAAAAAAAGATGGCCCGATACTGATGACACTTTTTCTTTCTTCCTCTTTCTCCTC
This sequence comes from Callipepla californica brunnescens, assembly GCA_023055505.1. Taxonomy (NCBI): domain Eukaryota; kingdom Metazoa; phylum Chordata; class Aves; order Galliformes; family Odontophoridae; genus Callipepla; species Callipepla californica. Next base: position 21,529,530 of record JALIRH010000003.1, on the reverse strand, counting down.
TGCTACCATCCTTCATCCTGTTTGTGACTTTCCAGGCCTCAGATGCAAGTTCACCTGTACCTGATATTAATGAAGACAACGTGGGGCATGAAGTCCCACCAGAGGAGCCTCAGCAGCCAGGAACTGTTACAACACCTCAGGAGCTGACTGGGCAGCAGCCAGAAGTGACTTCAGCACTCCGAGAGCCCCCTGAACAGCACACAGAGGCCCTCACAACAAACGGTAAGTAAATACCCATGTTTATTGGCTAATCTTAGAGGCTGGGTGCTAAACAGAGTAAGAAGTTGAAATGAGGTTCAACTGGCCTTAGTGTAGTGAAGAGGTAATTATTCAGGCGGTCTCTTGGTTACTCAAGTGCTTCTAGGATGTTATTTTATTGAGATGTATTTTCCTTATATCAGAGTTCAGGTACAAAATGAGTTTTGGCTGAGACTGTCAATAGAACAGGATGCCATCCTTTCTGCCTTCAGGGTGCTGACTTTCCCATAGTAAAGGCCTGAAGCAAGGCCTTAGCAAGCCTCTGCTTGCTAAGAATGGCTCAATTTCCCCTTCCTCTGTTAGAGTTTGCTGCGTAGACCTCTCTTCTTTCACAGGGTTTTTTTTATTATATTTTAATATATTCATTCACTAATGTTATTGGTGTTAATAACAGACTGGTTGAGGTGGGAAGCATCTCAGGAGGCCCTCAGCTCCAGGCTTTGCTCAGGCCTGGAGCAGGCTGCCCAGAACCATGTCCAGGTGGCTTTTGGAAAGCTATTTTGAACTCACAGGAAGGGACAGATGGCTGATCCTTTAGTTCAGTATTGATTAAAGCTTTTTCATATCAATTTTAATCAGATTTTCATTTTCACCCCAAAAATCTTTCTCACTGTGGGGGTCCCCTGTGTGCTCTATCCTGGGAATCTCTCCTGCCCTACAACTATGCTGCTTGTTCTTCTGTTCCTGCCCTTGCCAGACTTTTGTTCCTGTTCTTCCGGTGTTGGGAGGCATCAGCTGCCAGGACCCAGCTGTGGGCTGACCTTCTCAGCAAGGCAGTGGGAGAGGGGATGGGGGGGACTTTGGTTGAAGCAGACAGTGAATGCTGTGGAATGAAGGAGCAGGAGAGAGGTGAGGGAGATAAGGGAGGAGAGACCACATTTTTCAATGTCAGTCTCTGGAGCAGCTTGTGGCAATTGTGTCGCCCTTCATACATTCTAGACTTTGAATTTTAGTAGTGGCAGTTTTTAGCTACATCTTCAGATTAATTGCCATTACTGATATCCCAATAGGAAACCTTCCATATTTTGTTTTATATGGAGCTTTTGTACCTTATTCTTTATCTTTTTGGTGGAGACTTTGGGCACTATAAAACGAGAATGCAATATATTTTCTTTCATTCGTGTTAAACACTGTTTGCATTTAAAATTTTCTCTGAAGTGGGGAGGGATGAGAGAAGTTACTGAAAGTCATGAAGAAGGAGAAATTACCCAATGATTTGAAGTAGCATCAGTAGATTTCATGTTATTCAACTTCTGGATCAAGAAATAGAATTATTCAGGATTGAGTAATAGAAAAGGCCTTTAAAGGGGCATGGATTTCAAGCTAATAGTTAAAGTAATTTTTATTGATTGATTATGAGTTGTAGCTTTAGTTTCAGATGTTGTGTTCCTGAAGTGTATCTCATCTCTTCTTCATTATACGGGTGGTTATAGGTGATGAAATGTATTATGCTTTATGGGCACAGCACTGGGAATGTGTGCTTGAGTAGATCGCCCATAAAAGGCTTTACTTACTTTACTATCACCTCTCGTGTAGTGATCTTTCATGATGATTGTTGAGTGGAATCTCACCTAGGTGGTAGCAGGATTTAATCTTACATTAAAAAAAAAAAAGCCCTTATGGAGGCAGCGCAGAATATATTTTCTCCTATTGGTGGCTGGTGATGACACTATCCATAGAGAGAAAAACTATTAAAGCACTGACAAAGCTGGTTCTTCAAGTGAATACTACGTTCAGATATCCATCTCTTTGTATCCACCCTCTGGTCCCTGCAGTGTCTGGTCCACATGTCCTTGAGCGGATGAATAAAGGTGTGGGTGAAGTATCTTTTACGTACTCCATTCAGAGAAATCTGTTAAACACTGTAGCTCTACATTTTTGTTTCACCTTGTTCGTGAACTCTTTAAAACCAGAAATAAAGCACTGTGGCAACAGAGATAATTGCTAATGGTGAAGGAATTCAGAGTCTTTTTTTGTTTGTGGTCCTGCTCCCCATCTCAGTTGGGTCACTGTTTGAGTCATGCATTTGGAAGGTTGGTGGAGAGAGGCTGAACTGAACACTGTTGTTGCTGTCACGTGAAGGTAACTGGAAAGTGCTGGTGGATGCAGGCGCAGATACAGGCTGTGTGTGGCTGTCCCAACACCTGGGCTTCAGCTGAGCTTTGGAGATACCCCATGCAATCTGTAGGATTATTGTCACTGTAACAGGAAGTAACCCATATCAGACGCTGATATTTTACTACTTTTTTTTTCTTCTCTTTTATCAAATTGTATTCTCTTTCACTAGCAGTAAGCATTACCAGGACATTACGTGGCTATAATACAAACATCCAGAGGAATAGCAGAATTTGAGATGACTTATGTATGTCATTAGGCTATAGAAATATTAAATTTATTAAAAATAAACGAAAAAGCCTCAACAGCTAAGTGACTGTTAAGAGGTAAAAGAGCAAATGATCTGCTGTCGAGTAACAGAAGAATGTGATAAGCTTTTTCATTGAGAAGTTAACTACCTAGGGCCCTTAGATAGCATCTTTTGAGGGATGAGTTTGGCCTGGATACTGTGTGACTGCTTCAGAAAGGTGTTTCAGAAGTTGGAACTGAAGCAGTCTGTTGTTCAGAAACTGGTTATTTCCTAGTGCAAAGCTTACATTTCCTCTCGGGGGAAAAAAAAGAGTGCCTGGAGTGAAAAGTATCAAGACAAATACTTCTGAGCATAATTAATTGCCAGCCACGAAGGGTTGGAAAGAGAATAGTTAAACTGTGCTTCTGCAGCCTCCAAACACTTGCAGAGCCTCGCAGGGTCTGGTAGCCGGCAATTGGTGCTGGCGCAGGCAAGGGGAGGGATCCCACTCCTTGTTGGCGCACCGTGTGAGCCCAGCCCACCCCCAAGTCGCTTTTTGCTCCCTCCGTTGAGCAGTGAACAGCTGAGGAGGGAATGGTCCACCACCACGAGCATCTGCCAAGGGAGAGAGGCTGTGGAAGCACGGCTTCGGTCCGCTCTGCTCATCGCGTCTGGTGAGGCAGGAGGCAGCAAATACCAGGAACCGCATACTGTGAGAAGGAAGTTTCTTATTATTAGTGTAATTTAAAAATGCTCGGGACCATAACAATCACGGGTAAGGCAGTGTGGCATTGCTAAAACGTAAGCACTTTTTTCTTTTTTTTTTTTTTTTTTTTTTTTTTGGCTTTTTCTCTGCTGGTTAGTGCCTGGCTTAGCTGTGTGACTGTGCTGCAGTGGGTTGGTGGCTTGCTGGGGTGGGGCGCACCGCGTTGTGCATGCTGGAGCACCCCTCGGGCTCTCGCAAGTAATGTGTGAACTGTGATAGGTTTCCTGGTGGCAGAGCAGGAGGTAACAACTCTGCCGTGAGTATCTGATCCGAGTGAGAACTGTTTCACAGCAAAAGCTGCCCAAATCTTAAAAATTCTTGTCACTTCAATTGCATGTTTTTGAAGTGGCAGCTCTGATGCAAGGCTAAGGTACTTAAAGGTGCTTGCATCTCTTTTCTGCAGTGTCGGAGTGTGACGTGGGGTCTGAAATGGAGCAGTAACAACAAAAAAGACAGTGACGATTTTACTTTAATCTCTTGACTACAGTAAAATTCTGCTGTGTCTCACAAGCTAAACCCAGCGCAATATAAGGACATGTCGAACTGGGCATCTTTTATCCACTGTCAAATCATTTGCATGAGAGAAGTGGGTCTTTAACTTTGCTTGTAAGGAAGCAAAACCCGGAGGAGAGTAACAGTGTGGCATAGGAATGGGTGAATGTGTGTCGGAGGGATCTCAGCGTGAGAGCTTGATGCTACATGTGCACAGGGCTCTGTACTGCTTAAGAAAGAACGGTGTGAGCCACTGAAGTGTGAGTGCTCACACCACAAACCAGCTGGGCTTTCTGAAAAGACTGCACTGTTTACAGGAGTGATACATTAAAGAGAGGGGGAAAAAAAAATTACGCTGCTGCTTTTGCACAAACTTTTGTCTTTCTCTGGAAACAATGCGGCACTATGGTGTTTAATTAAAAAAAGCTTAGTTGCCTTAAAGGTGATCAGTACGCATCAGGACTTCCCTCATAGTGATGTCTTTAGGAATCTGCTCAATCTGTACTGCGCTGTGTGAATATTCGTTTGTTTGCTTTTATTTTGTTTGCTGGCACTGGCAAACCGCTTCAACAAATGGTGGGGGCTGTTCATGCAGAGCACTCTGCTGTTACAATACCCCCTGACAACAAAGCCTGCAGAAGTCCAGCGCCGTTTGGAGCTGACCCTGGGGAGGACTGTACGTGATTTGAATCAGTTAGTAGGGGAGGAGGTATCCCACTGCTGTTTACAATGAGGTTTTCATTAAACTCGATGTTTAATGAGCTTATCACATGCTGAGTCTTTTTCCTCAAGGGTTCTCTATTTTTTATTTCCCTTTATTGTTAGTATTTAAAGGTTAAACTGTTTTTCAAAAGCGATGTCTTTATAGGGTTGCACAGTTTAATCATCTGAGGTTTTCCTTATTTAATAATGCTTGTAGAAACTTGAATTTTCACTGCATCGCTACTGCTTGTGTAGTGCATTTTGCAAGATCTGTGCCCACGTTATTGTTCTGGGACAGAGCTATTGCAGGGACAGAGTGCATTTCCTTGTTGGTATGCGGGAGCGTATTAAGCTATCATTTGTCTAATTAGTGTAGCTACAACAGCATCTCCTTTGTTTGTGTGATGGTAATTATCCTTTATGCAGATGCTTTGAACAACAGCAGTAACAACCTTTAAAAAATCCACCTTCTGCATTGTGCATTTTCATTAGGGGTTCTCAGCCACCACTGAGCTGTATTGCTTATCCCTTCCTTGCTCCTACAAGAGCAATTTTTTTCTCAAATCCCCAACTGCTAGTGGTGCATCTGTCTTGGGTTTAGTGAATACATTCTATTTTAAAAAGCAAAACAAAGTCGCAGAACATGAGATGCGGACGGTATGGACAACCATGAAATCTCATAAATATTTGCAGCATGCCGGGTTCGGTTCACAGGCAGAACAGCTGGACTGCTTGGAGAGTAGTTTATTGTTGTGAGTGCATTTAATGAAAAAGCTCTAAATACGGTAACTGTATATCCAAGCCACAGCTAATGACCTTCCTGTTAAAAAAACAGTTTCAGAGGATCTGCGCTGCTGTCTTCTTGAGCTGTAGTGCTGTTCTTTTTGTGCTTTTTGTTTTAAAAACATTGAAATGAAAGAAGAAACATCTTTAACATCTAATGAATGAAACGTACGATGTCCCATTCTGGAATCTGAGAAGTTAGTCTCTGTGTTGGAGCAGAAAAGGACAACTAAGGCATAAACTTCTAAAAATAAGCGGGTTACAAAATATGTTGCACAGCATCACAGCGGAAATGCTTTGTTTTAAGTTTATTTCATACAAGGCTACGTGCAGTGTCCCTTTCTTGGGGCGTTGCTTTTGCTTTCTTAAGAAGCCTTTAGCCATGAAAAATTACAACTATCTTTCAACTTTTCCCCACTTATTTATTTATTTATTAAAGTATGTGAGATCTTAGGGCTTAACTCTTCAGTTGCCTCTCAAGTACCAGGGAACTGAAGGCTGAACTTCACGGGGCTCCTTGTTGTTAATGCTTTGGCAGGAGAGCACGATGAGAAAGTGCATGTATGCTCTCTCAATTACGTTACGCAAAAAAATCTTTAAGTCCTCCTGCAGTATTTAATTATTCTGAAGGAAACCTCTCCCCCACAGTTAATGCTGTGAGTCAGTCTGTAGAAATAATGGAGGGAATAGAATGGGGTGGGAAAAAAAGCATGCTTTCCATGAAATAAAACTGTGTATGTTGAAGGAGAAACACAAATGTCGTGAATAGTGGGGAAAGGAAGCAAGAATTTGAAATAAATTGTCAAGGAGCAGCAACAGCACAGATGAACCACGACAACGAAGCCCCCAGGTTTGTTAGAAAGGCAGCACCTGGGCGTATTTCTGCTTCGTGCTGTTACTGAAGAGTGGGTGGGGGGTTTGTTTCATTTACTAAGCCTGACCTCCTGAAGTCTGTGGCCAGAGGAATTGTTAGTTGGAAAATAGTGTCCAAGTCCTTCACTGTGCGGTGAAAACCCAAAAGCACGGCTTATTTATTTTCATTGTGTAAGTATTCAGTTTCACTGATAATTCCCAATAGGTGCTTTGTCTATTGCCTAAATGAGTCTATTTAGGGCAGGGTGTGTGCAGATGTCACTTCAAACTGCATTTTGTCGGGTTTGTTTCATTTTTGACTACTGATTCTCTATTTGGATCAGTTGTTAGCCTTGCTTGACTTGGTCTTTAAATGTGTCTGCAAATAATAATTGTGTCATTAAAGAAAAATGCACTTAATGGATGAGAGCTTGGTATTAAACTCAGTTCAAATTCTTCTTTAAATTGTGTTTTCCTGCATCCATTATGTGAGTTCATTATGTGAGTTCTAGGGCATGTTCTGTAGATGTGGTGCTTATGGCAAATCTCAATACAGTGCTGGAAAATGATACTGAAATCATCCCTCAGCTTCAGTTTTTGGTTTTTGTTCAGGTTCAAACAATCCCACCGAGAGCGGGGTGTGTGTGTGTGTGTGTCTGACTACCAGTAGGATCTGGCCTAAATACTTAGGCACTGCATAAATGAAAACAAAACAGCAACAACAAAAGTCTTCTGGAGTCTTTCAGTGGTCTGTTGGGTTGGAAACACAGGACACAGGGTGTGTGTGACATCCATCTGATAGACTTAGAATGCAGGGAATTTGTGGAAAAAATCCAGCACAGCGCTTCAAATCCTTAGGGGGAAAAGTCAACCAGCTCCAGATGTTGACATGGTTGACTGCGAGCGCTCCAAGTACTGTGGGTTTAACTCTTGCAGTCAATGCTTTTTTCCCACTGGCAGCTACCAGCAGAGGAGCATTCTTACTTCAGGAGACAGAGGAGGTGATGGGAGCAGCTAAGTCCAACTGCTACAGTGGCTCTCTTCCTGCTGAAGAAGTGCTGTTCATTAATTTAATTTTTAATAGAGTGAGGTAGGAATTGGTTTGACAATATTACTTTTCCATCATCTCATTAGTGTACTTCTGATAAAATGCAAATAAATCCTTACCGTGGACTAAGCTGCATAAAGATGTTTAAAAAAGAAAAAAGTCAAGCTCTTCTCCTTAGCCAAGAAATTTCCTTCAGGAAGAAGGCCGCTTGCAGTGGTTAAAACACAAACAGCACCTTGATTCCATCTTTAAGTGCTTGAGAATTTCACTGGTAAGCAAGCAGTTAAAATGGAATTTAAGCTTTAGTCCTTAGCCACACTGGGTTTAAACAGTGAAGTGAATCGATGTTGTGCTATGACTTTTATCACTGCCTCTGGCTGTAGCTCTGTTCCTGGATGAGCCCATGGGTGGTGGAGTGCGGCCTTACCCCAGGACAGGGCAACAGAAACAGCGTTCAGAAGTGATTCAAGTTTTGGAGAGGATCTGTTATGTTCCTGAAGGATGCTTTCAGCCCTGTGAATTGATTCATGAAGTGCTGGCTGCCTTGCCAAAGTACCTGTGGCAGTGACTGCTGCAGTGCTCTAAACACCATGTTGTGCAGGTAGCCTGCAAAACCTTTGCAGCAGAGCTGTTCTGTGTTTGCTTTGCACTCAGAAATGCACTAACAGTGTTTGGGCACCAAGGATGTCATTAATAAAAAATGTCACTAAAGAATCCAGCTGCTGAAGAGCAAGATCAGCATGCATAGTTGGCTTTTCAGCTCTTCTGTTTAGTGTGTGCCCATTGGGTAGCAAAATACCAACTAGATTTTATCTTGGGGAGGTGTGGTGTGGTTGTGAGCAGCACTTGGCTTGTCCTGAAGCCAGGACAGTGCCCAGTGGCACGAGGTGGTTGTCATGCCACATCATCCTTACCACTGCTGGGGAAGGGCACCTGGAGCAGCTCAGAGATGTGATTTACATGGGAAGGAGCACAGGGAAGCAGCAAAGCAGGGCTGGGAACAAGGGCAGGGAGTCACCCCATTGGTGGCAGCTGAGCTCTGCGGTGCTGAGGGGAGAAATACCTACCACATGTGCAGCGAGGGTGTGATGCTCACTGATATGTGGAGCAGAGCTGCAGCTTTTCTTACTGGTGTAAAAAAAAAAAAATGTGTTCTGTCACTCTTGTAGAGTTGTCTTTAACTTTTGCAATTTCCTTAATGAAGTATTGCAAGGCACTGTGTTTTCTGGTCTCACAAGAGGGGTCTCAGTGCTGTTGATCTGCTTTAGCAGGTCCTAAAAGCTTATCCCTGTGCCTCTGAGCTTCTGTGTTATCTTTGTTTTCTGATTCCATTTGCTGTCATACTATATATCGGACCTACAGGTTTTGTAATAGTTTTTCAGCTCTTTTCACCTGCAAAGCTTTTTATTTTTTTTCTTTTCAGCTACCTAGTCTTTGTATTAGTGTGTCGTGAAAGCATCAATTTACAAATGAATGAGCAAAAATCCCCTGAATGCTTATCATGAGTATGGAGAGATGCCTTTATCAACTAGCTTTATGCCTTATCTCTCGCTTCAGAAATAAATTCCTCATTCATTCACATTGTGTCATTCTTCTATTATAGCAATCCTGTTTACCTGAAAGTCCTCTTAATTCCTAGAAACAAGTTTAAGGGGGGGGGGGGAGCCATAGACTCAACTGAACTTAAAAATAAATTAAACCTCTTTTTTCTTTTTTTAACTTCTCTCTCTCCAAAATGGTAAGCATGCCTTCCCTAGGACTGCATGCAGAAGGAGAGAGCCCTTACAAAGATGTCTGTACCTGCTCAGTGGTTGCCCACAAGGATCCACAGTGCCTTTTCTCCTCTCTTCTACCCACACTGCCTTTCTGCTTCTGCTCTTTCCCACACAGAGCCAGCATCCCCAGCTGGCTCACAGCTCTGGTTTCTGCTCTGCCTTTATCTGAGTCATGTCAGATGGAGGCAGAGCATCCCCTGCGCGAGAATAAGCATGCAAACAAAACTTACAGCGTAGACAGAGGGAAGAAATATTACCACCTTCACCTGGGGGAAAGAAAGGAGGGGAGTTAATACTACCAAAAGAGTTGCTGTATTTAAAACAGCAGTACTTACAAGCTTTGTTCCCATAGGTACTTACCTATATATATATATTTGTTTAAACATATAACTATGTATCTGTCCATTTGTATATGTATTAGAGACTATGTTAAAGAGCTAATCTACCTGTTGCTAAATAACTTAAAAATCTATTATGTACTGTAGTATTTGAAGAAGTACTGATGACTTTGTGAATTCCCCTTGAACCACGATAGGCTTCCTGTTCAAATTACATAGTTTGATGGCAAGGGGAATGCTTTTTTTTTTTTTTTTCTGGGCCTAAGAATAAGTGAACATGGATAAGAAACAGTTCCTTATGTAGTACCAATGTGCAACTACATATGTCTGATTCACAGCCTGACTCAGATGCGGATGACTCAGTTTGGATGTTTCTATCATTGTTTGAAAAGTTCAGGGACCTATGCTGTTATCAAAGGTCACACGTGTAAGTGACTCAGAATTAACGATTAAAGCAAGTAATTTTAAACTGTTAGATAAGGGAAAAAATAAACAGCTTTGTTTATGTCAATTGAGAAGCAGCAACCAGTAGACTCCTGATAGTGAATGTAAACATAATTTGCCCTCTACACAGTGGTTAGAAGCCTATAGGCTTCGTTTTTCAGTTGTTTCAGTCCTGCCTAAGGTATGTTGTCCCTGCTCTTATGAAGACACAGCCCTTTCTAAGGGGGATATATTCTAGCAGTTTTGAGGAAGCATTTAGGCTAGAATTGATCTCTGGAGCTCAGTGGTCCAGCGCTTGGGCAAAGGAAGGCTCACTGCAGTTGGATCCAACTTAAAGATGGATCAAGTAAATACTAAATCAGTTTTTGGAAATTTAGTGATGTATGTGCTTTTGAAATCTGTCTCCTGCATGTCCTTGTGCATTCTATGATTAAGTAAAGCTTAAAGAAGGGGACAGTGCTTCTCCTAAGATGTTAGCATTTAACATTGGATTGGATTTTTAAATTTTTTTAACATTTTTTTTTAACATTGGATTAACATTTTTTTTGTTTGTTTGTTATTTGTGTTGGTCACCTTGACATTCCAGCAAGAAGAGTGCACTGCCTCATCCGTGCCCTTCTACTTGCACATGTTACACAAAATCAAGCGTCAGTAACAATGTTAAATTGAAATTCTGTCAGGACCAAAGAACAAGAATTTTTCGGTGTCTTGATCATGCCGTGGTCTTTATCTTTGTGTGTTGTTCTGTTCATCACACAATTGATATTAAAATCCCAACTCTAACAACAGCAGTTTAGTGCTCATTTTTCTGTGTGTGTTTAAAGGGCCTAAGTGTCCTCGTTCCTCTCCAGAATTCCTTGGAAAAAAGGTGTTGAGCTTGCATTTAGGATTATTATAGCAGTTTGTTAATAACTTGTAGAATAGAGTTACTTCTTCGGGGGCATGGAGAACTTGCAGTTTTGTGTTTGAAGGTGAGTGTATGCTGGCTTCCTAACTGTCACGTTTCAGGGGGATTAACTTGTGTACCAGTCTGTGAGTTCCTTCAGCTCATAGCTAGAAGGACTGATAATACCTAAATTGTCCTAGCAAGATTGAGAGGGTGGCTGCCAATATCCTGAAGGAAAAACTCAGCGCTCAAGAAAGAGGCAGTGCAAACACAGATGTGTGAGGACTGGAGGATTTTACCTGCTCGAGTAGTAACAACCTCATTAATTTTGAGCAGTGTCGGATTGCTGTAGATGATGTTTGTGTCTGGCAATGGTGATGTGATACATGGGACTGTTCCAGGATTTATGATCTTTAAAACAAATACGTTGTAATGCAACTACAGTTGCATTACAAGTTTTTGTAAAAAACTTGTTTTTCAAGAAAAATAGGCGATTTCTCATGGGCATTTTCACATTTCACCATTCTTTCGGGACAGAACTGTAAAATGAGCTTTCCTTTACTCGTCGTCAATTTAGGTCAGTACTTCACCCCTCCCACTCCCCAAGGTTTCCTTCTACAGGGGGAGGATTCTGAGCTTTACTTCAGAAATAATTACGTATGTGATTCTTTACATTCTTTGAGTAATAATTGAGTAGAAATGAAAAGTTTGTCTCATAAGTTTGCCCTAAGGTCCAAAAGAATAAAAATGCTGCACAAGAGAAGAAAATAATGAGTTTTAAAGGTGCAATTGTAAGTAAACTTTGAAAGGATGTGTATAAAGGAGAGGGATTAAAGTAATCTTTGATCAGAAAAACTAGTTCTAAAAATGTTAACAGTAGCGTGTAGAGGCACACAGATAGTAGAATGTTTATATTGAGGAAGGCTATATATATGTATGTATATATGTAAAAGTACAATACAATAATAAATCAAGAAGGAAAATATGTTATTTGTTTGTTTTTTTTTAACAGTTGAACAAACAGAATCTTCCAGTATAACTCCCAAGGAAGACGACACCCAAACCATGGAGACAAGTCCATCTGACTCAAGCGCTAAGAACGGTGTAGCTGCTGAGAAAGAGGATGCTCATATAGATAAACGGTTGCCATCTTTGGAAGAAGATGCAGAAGATGCCGAACATGCCTCTGAGCCACAGTCTTATGATCTGGGCTTTAAAAAGGTTTTTAAATTTGTTGGATTCAGATTCACAGTAAAGAAGGAGAAGACAGGAAAATCAGAACCAGTTCAATTGCTTACTGTAAAGAAAGAAGCACAGGTCACTGAAGGAGCTGATGAGCAAAAAGAAGTCAGCTCTGAAGAAACAGTGATGCCTGAAGATGCACCCCCTGCAGAAGACAACACCAAAGATGCACTGAAAAATGAAAAAACAGAAGACGAATCTCCTAAAACACCAGAAGCAAATGAGTCATCTGCTTCAGCCACTGATACTGCTTCACCATTAAGAAAATTTTTTTCTCAGGGATGGACTGGATTTAGAAAAAAGAAGAGTTTTAGGAAGCCCAAAGAAGATGAACAACAGTCTCCTACAAAAGAAGAACAAGAAAAAGAGGCGGCAACTGAAACCAGTGAAAAGGGGAAATCAGAGTCTGAGAAACAAGTTGAAGAGAAGGATGTGACAGCGGTAACCATTGAAACACATGAAAAGGAGCAAACTGAAGATGAAAAGCAAGATTCAAAGACTGCAGCAACCGTAGGATTTGATGTAAGTGAGAAGGAGGAGGTAACCGAGCATGATGAGCAAGATGTAGGAGCAGCAGTTGCTACAGCAGGTGCTAAGGAGGAAAAATTTGAAGATCAAGAAAGTAAATCAGTGGAAGTTTCAGAAGCTCTTGGTAAAAAAGAAGAGAAAAATGAAGGAGAGAAAGAAAGTGAAATGACAGAGAAACCACTAACAACAAAGGCAGTGATGCCTGTAATCATAGCGGGTGTGGATGGAGAATTGAAAGTATCCTCAGAAGTCCTACCTGTAGGAAAAGATCTGGAGTCAACAGAGAAAGGTGGAATAAATGACCAAACTGAAATATCCTCTGAAGAGAAACTTGGAGCAGGATCTCTATTGGCAACTGAAATTTCTAGTGAAGAGTTCAAAAAATCTGAAGGAATAGAAGGAAGTAAACTAGAGAAAGGAACGTTTGATGGAAAAACAGAGGCAGCAGAATTGGAAATTTCACCCGTGACAGAAGTTGTCGCTGAAAAGTTAGAGACACAAGGAGTAGCTCAGGATGGAACCACAGAGAAGGCAGCAAGCAAAGATGTTGAGGCAAAACTGGCTCCGGAAGCTGCTGGACCAAAGTCCTTTTCTACTTCTGAACAGACATTTGACACAGAGGATGATCAGCAGACTGTCAAACCCACTGGTGAAGAACTGCAAGACAAAATTGGCATTGATGGTATCAAACCAGGTGAAATAACCACAGAAATAACTCCTGAGGAAGCATCTGGAAAGAGGCCTCCAGAAGGTATCACAAATGAAGCTGAACTGCTCTCTTCTCAAGAAAAAACTAAATTACAAGGCAGCCCTTTAAAGAAACTCTTTATAGGTACTGGCTTAAAAAAACTGTCTGGAAAGAAGCATAAAGGAAAAAGAGAAGAATCTAAGTTAGGGGAACAAGGAGAACTAACTCAACACTTATCAGATTCCCCAGATAGCCCAGAAGATCAAAAGGCAGAGAGTTCTGCTTCTTCTCCTGAGGAGCTGAATGAAATTCCTTCCTTGGAAAAATCTGTAGATGGAACGCAAGTCTCAGAAAATGAAGATACTGCAGTTTCAGATGTGGAGAGAAAAAGAGAAAGCGTTACACCTTGGGCATCATTTAAAAAGATGGTGACTCCCAAGAAACGTGTAAGAAGACCTTCTGAAAGTGATAAAGAAGAAGAAGTTGATAAGACGAAGACTATTGCAACGTCAGCAACTGAAAACGTAGCTGAAGAAAGTCAAGTAGAGTTGAAAGAAAATGGAATGGACCAGAAACCAGAGAAAGTCACAGAAGAGCCAAAAAGAAAGGTTGACACCTCTGTGTCTTGGGAAGCTTTTATATGCGTAGGTTCTTCAAAGAAAAGAGCCAGGAAATCATCATCATCTGATGAAGAATCTGAACATAAGCTTGGTCAGGAAAGCCAAAAAACAGAAGAATCTGGACAGAGCAAAGAAACAGCAACAGATGCAATTCTTACTAGCTCTCAGGAGAGTGATCAGGGACAAGGGAATTCCTCTCCAGAACAAGCTGGAAGCCCTTCTGAGGGTGAAGGAATTTCAACGTGGGAATCATTTAAAAGGTTAGTCACTCCAAGAAGAAAATCCAAAACGAGAATGGAAGAGAGAACTGAAGACTCTGTCACAGGATCGAGCCTGGAGCATTCAACATCAGATGGTGAGCCCGGAAAAGACGAATCATGGGTTCCGTTCAGGAAACTTATGCCTGGCCGTAGGAAGAAAAAGTCAGATGGGAAGCCAGAACCAACTCATCTTAAGCAAGCAAGAGAAGACATGGCAGAAACAGCTGAAGAAGATTCGGATGTTCCAGCTGTTGTTCCTTTGTCTGAATATGAAGCAGCAGAGCAAGAGAAAATTGAAGCCCAACAAGTAAAAGATGCCCAAGTATTGAAAGAACAAAGCACGGAGGATGAAAGAGTTGAGAAATCAGAAGATTCGCCACATGTTAAGCAAGCCAGTGAAGGGCTAGTACATGCAGTTACTGTTACTGTTGTGGAAGGGGAAAGAGCAGTTACCAGCATTGAAGAAAGGTCACCATCATGGATATCTGCTGCTCTGACAGCGTGCATTGAGCAGGAAGAAGAGGAAGAGAAAGAAACTGAGAAAGCACTTGAATCAGACGTTGTTGTAGAAGAAGTGGTGGCAGTTGCCAAGACAGTGCCAGAGATGAGAAAGGATGTAAGTGATGATACCACAGCAAGTGAGCTAGAATTAACCTCAGAGGCGGTGACTGCTCTAGAGGAGACAGCAGAAGCTTCTTGTGCTGAAGAAACAATGGAAGTGTCCCTTGCCGAAGAGACAACTGAGATGGTTTCTGCTGTTTCACAGTTATTAGAAACTCCAGATACTACAGAGGAAGTTACACCTGTACAAGAAGTAGAGGCCACTGAACAAAATTTGAAAGAATTAGACAAGCAGACACAAAAAGTTCTTCATGAAGTTGCTGAAAGAGTCAAGTCTTCAGATGTAGCACAGCTGGATTCTGAAAGAACCACGACAGCAACTGTAATTACAACTGTGCATAAAAAAATAGAGCCGGAAGTGAAACATGATGCTAAGGATGAGGAAATTGTAGGTCAGGAAAAGACTTTGCTTGAGCAGTCCTTGAAAAAAGGAGAGCATCTGGAGGATGATGTCCAGCCCCAGGAAGGTGCAGGGAGTGTTCAGGGTGAAGATGAAATTGAAGAGAAGGTACACGAAGGTTCAGAGAGAAGTGAAATATCTGCTGCAGTGAAAGAAAGCGCAGAAGAATATGAAAAAGTGGATGTATTGAGAGATGAAGGCCAGTGGCAGGCATGTGAAGAAGTGGTTGCAGAAGACCATCAAGAAATAGCTGAAGTGCAGAGGACAACAGAGGAACCTTCAGCACAAGATGGCAAAGCGGTTGCTGTCAAGGATGAGCGATTAGCAAAACAGAAGCCTTCAGAACAAGAGAAACTGCCCCCAGCAGACCTGACAGCAGATGAGAGGAGAGACGACCGTATTTCGGAAATGCAGGCTGCAGTAAGTATTACATAAAACACAAATACTGATCTGTCAGGAAAAACAGAAAGACATTGCACCTGATGTAGAACCAGGCTGTGGCAATATGCCTATCATTGACCTTTGTTGTGCAGTAACTGAAGTTTGTTTTCACTGAATCAGACGTACAGAGGTCCAGAAGCAGCAGCTGCAGATAGTTGTGTTGCAGAGTGTGGTGGATGTAATCCCTACAAAAAGGGGGGTGGGTGATATTGTACGTTGATCAGAAGGTGCAGAAAGCAATTGTATTTAGCGTGCAGCACATTATGACTGAAGATATTATATGAAAGTATATAATACAGATGTGATCCATATGATACTGTGCGTAGCAGATGTCATGAAGGAGTCACTGTGAATGATTTGTTTCTGTGTTCTTCCACTGTCTTTTTTGGCTTAGTTGGTGTTTCAAATGTGTCAGCTATCCATTGTTTCCTGAGCTGTGTCCTGATACACTGGACATGCTGGGGTCTTTGTGGCCCGCTAAACTCAGTGTCATCAGCTCACACCCTTCCCATAACCTTCCTCCCCACCCAGTCTTATATTCTGTCGCTCTTCCATCCACACTGTTTTCAGTCTCCCCCAACTCACACCTCTATTACATCTCTGTTACTGTTCTCCACAGATGCAGGACGAGATCAAAGAAGAAACCTCTGCATTAGGATTTAAAGGTGAAGAGCCTGCAGAACTTGAAGGAGAGGACAAAACACTCCCCGTGGGACCAGTGTGCACAAAAGCAGATGTCACAGAGGCCCCTGTCAATCCTGAGAATCAAGACAAAATTCCTGAGTTAGACTCACAAGAGCAAACTTGTATTGAAGCAGTTCCTAGCGAGGCATCTGTCCAGGGAGAGGAAGGTGACACTGTGCTTCTTGGAGTAAAAAGCACAGAAGTCATTGCTGCTGAGGTCCCCATGCACAGTGAGGTAGAAGCCTCAGTGCTTACATCAGAGACACCTGGCTCAGAAGCAGCTGAAGCTGCTGAGCAGAGTGTGAGGGATGGGGAGGGCAGGAAGATTACAGCAGAAGATCCTGTCCCCATCCTAGAGCCAGAATGCATAGAAAGAACAACTGAAGCCCCCTCCCAGAGTGATGAAATCAAAGGTGGTGAAATAGAAGATTCTGTGCTCAGAACTGAAACACACTCGCTGTCAGATAATGCTGTCACTGAGCACCCTCCCAAGACTGAAGGAGACAGCGAATCTGCTTTAGCATCAGTGTGCCTAGATGTCACTGAAAGTGGAAGCACTATCTACACTGACGTAAGTCCTAAGACAAGTGAAGTACAGAGCAGCTTAGCTGAAGAAGGGACTGCAGGAACAAAACAAGAACCTGCAGAAACCTCAAACTGTCAAGACTTTCATGAAGAAGAAAACATACATGGGCAGTTGATGGAAACAGTCGAAGAATTTGAATCTGGAAAACAGGAAGCTGTGAGGGATGGTGAATGTTATTCAACAGCTGTCCAGCAAGAGGTTTGTTCTGTGCAAGAGGAAGGCCGTGACTCGGCCTCCCCACCAGCTGAAAGCTCGGAGGCTCTGGAAGTGCCTGTAGCAGCTGCAGCAGCTGAAGAGCATGTTGTAGCAGAAGCTGCTATGCCCACAGGCACAGCAGCCAAAACTGTAGACCCCTTGGCAACAACGCCAGAACAAATGGCATCTGATGAGGTCCCAGCTTCTTGCGCTGACTATTCAGGCTGTGAGACTGCAGAGCCTGGTATTGCAGAAGCACCCCAGCCTCAGGTAACTCATGCTTATGTCAATGGAATATCAGAGAAGCAGGAGAGTTTCCAGAGTATGGATCAGCCTGAACAAAACGCTGCTCCTTTAACTGACGGTCTCACTCTCTCCCACGCAGAATTTGAGACGGATGTTGTTCCTTCTGGGGCTATAGAGTCCCAGAGTACAAAAATCGTACTGAACGTCATCCAGACGGCTGTTAACAAACTTACAGAAACAGAAGAGGCAGCTGCCTTAGAGACAGAGCAGCACATGAAGTCCAGAGGGAAAAGCCCATCAGACACTATTTTACCTGAACTTTTGGAAAGTACGCAGGTAAAAGGAGAAGTATCAAGTGAAGAGCAAGAGCTCCAGCAGTCCCGACTAAACAAACATGCAACATTAACAGAGCCTGCAGAAATTCATGCAGCTGTAGGAAAAGCAAAAGATGTGCTATTAACTTCTGAGGTCCTGGAAGATGGACAAAGTCAGAATTCTGACTTTGTGACTACTCCTGAAGACATTTCAAGGGAAGGTGTGAGAGTTCAGAACTCAGCATTAGAACTAAGCACTTCAGAAGATTCAACCAAAGACCTCCTAGACATACGCCCAGCAAAATTGAAGGAAAAGGAGATTGGGAAGGTTGTGGAGATCTCAGACCAACATATAGGTAGGCAAACGTGTGGAGAAATGGAGGAAGACGGTCACCCACCAGTGGAAGATGGGAAAACGCAAACGTGGCAGGACGATGGTTGCCAAGAAGACACAGCTTGTGATGGCCCACAAAGTCAGAACTCATTGGCTCCTGAGGCTTTGAATGTAAGTAGCATTTTTAGCCAGCAGTTTCTTACTCTTCGCAAAGAAGATTTGGGGGTTTCTGTAAATGCTGTCTTCTATTTTTTATTTTTTATTTTTTTCCCCTATTCCAGGAAAATAAACTGCTCCCCACTTTAACAGGCCACAGATTTCCCCCCACATACACTTTACTGTCTCTCTGGCTACTTCATGCCTTGCCTTTTTTTTTTTTTTCCATATAGATGCTTCCACATAAAAGATGCTTCCACATAAAAGGCCTTTGTCTCGGCCTGTAGTTTAGAGTGATGTTTCTTGGAGGTAGAAAATGTGATTCCCAATTTTCCTAGATTAAACACATGCAATACAACTGTGTACAAGATTTAATCCACAGGCGTGATTCCACGCTAACAAGAAGATTTTTAGAAAATCCTAGAGGAGGTTTATGTTGCCTTCTGCAGTAAACTTGAAGTGCTTCATTCCCAAAGCCTTTTTCACTTCAGTGAAATCTGCATCAGAACAGGTGATAGTTATCCCTTGGTTATTTAGTGTGTTTGGTGAACTAAGCCATGTGACTTGTCTTAAAATCCGTTTCTAAAACTGCTTGAGAAAGATACTAAGATGCTCTTGAGATAAACAGTCGTTAATAAAGCTTTTTTTACTGTCTTTTTTTTTTTTTTCAGATGTGCTAAGGATCCACGTGGAATTTTGAGAGATACCAGTGCTAAAAAAAACAACTGACAATCCTGTGAGAGAACCAGGAGCTTAATTCACTACCCTTTATTCTTGGATGTTAACACCTGCTCTTTTGAAGACTTTGCCTTTTTGTCATTAAAAACCAATGCCTTTAATACTGGATATATCCACACGTGTGTCCCATTCAAAGGTCATTTGCCTCTGCTGAAAATGTCCCATTTAGACTGGAGATGCACATCAGAGTCAATGGACAGACCACTAAAATTCGTGCCAGAGTTGTTACCGTCCCCTCACTTAACGTGTCCGTCCCGTCTGTCCCATCTCCTTGAATTCTTCATTCATCCTTAAACCCCCTACCTCCTTTCTGCAGCCTCCCTTACTCCCAGCATCTTCCGTAGCTGCCTTGATTTGACCAGCGAGTGGCCACAGCTGCTGCTCAACTTCTGTGCTGAAGGGGAAGAGGAGAGCTGACTGAAGAGAACTCATGAGTCTTCTGGCTGATAGAAGATGCATCTGTCAAACAGCAGGAACTGGATCACGCACAGATTCTTGAGCAAGATGCTCAAGATTGCTGCCTTTCAGTCCCATTCAGGTATCTCTATCTGTTGTTTTCGGTTCTGTTTGTGCAGGCCCGATTTAGTCAGAAATTGTTTCTACGGTGTAGCTTGAAAGGAAGTTGAGAATACTCTTTTTCTGTTGTTCAAGACTTCAGGTTTTGGGACTGGACTGTAACGTGTTGAATATTTATATGTATGTCTTAATCCCAGTTCTGATTTTAATGTAGAGCTCTGATTCTTTGTGCTGTTTAGGCGTACCCTTGAAGGAGTTTTGTAGAGTAGCCTGGAGAGGAAATTGATACTGGTGGAGTGGAATTCAATAACGTGTAGTTTCCTATTTATTGTTCCAGGTTTATCCCCTTGTAAAATGTCTCCAAAACTTGGCTGT
This sequence comes from Callipepla californica brunnescens, assembly GCA_023055505.1. Lineage (NCBI taxonomy): Eukaryota > Metazoa > Chordata > Aves > Galliformes > Odontophoridae > Callipepla > Callipepla californica. The sequence continues at coordinate 21,509,898 of JALIRH010000003.1, read as the reverse complement.
CATGCTTTGAATATTTATATGTCAATTCTAAGCCCAGTTCTGATTTTAATGTAGAATTACGATATTTCTAAGGACAAAAGGAGAGCCCTGACCTGTGTCAGATCCAACTGTGCTGACAAATGTCCCCTCAACTTGCTGTCCTCTCAGGTTTCTGAGAACCCTTTAGACTTACCCTTTCCCTGCCGTCTTGCTCATGTAGCAACCCCAGGTGTACCACAGCCCAAAATCACACCCTGCTCTTTCCAGAGTCTGATCAGTTCTGATCACAGCCACCTCCATCCCCAGGATATTACCTCCACCCACATCCACTAGTATCCATACTGCATGTAAGTATCCTCCTTCCCCAAGCCATGCTTGAACCTCTTTCCCATCACAGCATTGCCCACTTCTTGAGATCCTTCCTGCTCTTACCAGTTCTCCATCTTCCCTGAGGGGGAGTAGGAAGGAGGGTAAGGGCTTTGTAATGAGTTTGGAGTGCCAAGTTCCTAAAAATCTCTGCCTAAGGTGGGTTGGACTGAGATCAGACCCGGGTAAGCAGGGTGATCTAAAGATGGAAAGAAGCCTCACTGGGATGTCTGTCCCCAACAGGAGTAGGTCCTTCCTTTTGTTGTTTACATTAGAATCAAACACGGGGTACAAGTCAATCCTTTCAGCTCTGATTTCTAAAGTGAAGGTTACAGATGGCGCTTTGTGAAACCGATGCCACCGAGTGAACAATAGCTCACTATCCTACCTGTATAGTAATTTATTTGAAAATCAGCTCTTTCGTGTACAAATGCTCTCGTTACAGCAGGTGCTCGCCTCTCCTCGAGGCCGCACATACAGCGAGCAGTGTGACTGATTGCACTGGTGTGATTGCACCATCTGGTGCTGCCCTGCGTGGAAGCATCGAGACATTTTTTTTTTTTCCTTACCTCAGAGCAAATTATATAAATATTTAAAGCCAAACAATGTGGTTTCAAACAATCCAGTCTGTCTTTGTCCACTGTTAGCGGCAGCTTTTCCCCCTAGCTTTGGGCAATTCCAACAATCTCTGTTGGTTTCCACAGGTTTAAATTGGCTTGCAAGTTAATCATGCTCTTAATAACACCTCACAAGTGCAAACTTGGCTGAATTTGTACAAATTGTATACCTATGTACGTTAAGCCATATTGCAATAAATGCAGCAGGTAAAATGAAATAACAGTAGCATGACCTGTGTAATCCTGATTCTTATGTTTGTAGCTCCAAAGCTGTTAATAATATGTAAAGTTAATTCTTGTCTGAACCTCATTTAAATAAAGCTAGCTTTATCACAATGTAAATTGTCTGTTGGTAGTAATTGGACAGGCAAGTGCTTAAACTTGCTCCTCTTTCTCCATTAATCCAGGGCCTAGGTAAGCAATGCAACCAACATAACTGTAAACAAATACAAAAGCTTCTTGTAACTGACAGCTAAAAAATACCGCGCCTGACGCCACGCTCACGGTGCAAGGAGCACGGCTCCACCTAACGATACTACTTTGTTCCCGTGTATTGCTTTGGCCTCTGAAACTCTCATTTGAGACTGTGACTTCTGGCTTGTGCTTAAAAGCTTGAAGCTTTCTCGAATCCAATGTATTGGGTTACCAAATCTGATTTTTGTTTTATAGGTAGATTTTCATTAATTAAATAAAATGCAACTAAAATTTGTTCTAACGTGTGTATGCGTTGTTCTTTTTCTTTTCAGCTCGATGTCTTTTTGCTTAATCCTCAGCGTGTTTGATTTGCTCCTGACAGTTCATTTGTCGTTGACTGATGTTCAGCTTTTGATTTGAATTAAAGGAGCTGATAGCAGAATTAAGCAGTTAGTGGGTGTAAGTTGCTATAAAACAGGCATGTACTGGTAAGGTAGATCAGAAAATGGTGAAGAAGAGAAAAGCTCTGTTAAATTCAAGGTAGGTAAGCTTTCAGTGAGCTAGGAAGAAAAGTTAGTGAAGCACGTACCTTGCATGGGCTCACACTTGAGCTTGTGTTGTGCTTGCATTCTTGACTCAGCTAAATGGGATTCCTCAGATGGTCTCATCTACGTGCTGCACACTGGAGCTCTGTTCTTCCTGCAGCCGCAAGGAGCTGATGCCCCTGAAAGGAAGGGTACGGCTTGGGATAGAGAGGAGCAGCCTGGTGGGGTTGCCAGTCCTGACCCTGGGGAGATAGATGGCTGTGATGTGTGAACACTTCCTCAATGCTAACAAGATGGAAGTTTGGCCACCACAGTATTTAAACTGCCTGGATGTGGTGCTTTGGGACGTGATTTAGCGGTGGGTTGTTAGAGTTAGGGTCCTGTGGTTTGGTTGAGGATGGACATGATGATCTTGAGGGTCTTTTCCAGCCTGAGCAATTCTGTGGTTCTATATCTAACGTAGGGTGGATGGTATTCTTGGTTGGGCACTAAATTTATTCCTTACCAAAGTGAGAGTGAAAGATGACATGTGAAGACCCATGTCTGTCCTGCTCCAAAACCCTCTTGAAAAGTCTTTAAAATAGGATGAACTGTTTTATGAAGTGTCTGACACCTCTCTAACTAATGGCTTCCATTGCTGGGAAAGTCCACGTAGCTAAGCTGTTGGTGCTGGGTCCGGTGACAGGACAGGGCAGCAGAAGGCCATGAGCCATGGGAGATGCTTCCTGGGAGTGGTCCCTGCATCGCAGCTTGGAGCAGCTTGACCCTATCCGGCCCACAGCTGCATCCCTGTCCCTCCTACAAAGGCACCGGAGTAGCAAGAGTAACCATCACAACACTTTTTCCTCTAAGCAGCTGGACAGGAAGGGAAGTTTTTTAAACTCGCATGAAATTTACAAGCCAGCTGCTAGCCTGAACACCAGAGATCCTAGGGGCCCATCATGAAGCATCCCAATGCAAATCCCAGTGATAGAATCCCCACACAGAGACTTTCTGTGGGCCCTGGGTCCTGCAGCAGTACAGCCCCTACCCTGCATGAGCTGTCTCTACCCACAAGTGGTGCCGCACCAGTTTCTAATCTGATTTCCAGGAGGTCTTCAGCAGAAAGGTTTGGGGTCGGGGGGGGCTGCCTGCCGTTTCCTGTAGAAATAGCTGGTATGAAGTGGGAAACTGACACGCACCTGCCTACACGGGCACATCCCGCTTTCTGTTGGCAGCCTTGAGGGCTGAGCATTGGTTTTTACTCATCTCCCAGACAGTGTTTTCATATAATTTCACGAGAAAGACCAAGAATTACGAAGACAAATGTAACCTGCTCAGTATTCTGGCTGTGACATGAACTCTCTTTAAACTGCGCTATTTGCTGAGCAATCTTAAAGATCGCATTATTCTCTTTGGCATAATGTCACCCTGCTGGGAAAATGCTTTTATTGGATTTTTGCATCATCTGCCTTGATCCTGCGATTGGATTCAGGCTTGCACATCCTCTCTGCTCCCCATGGAAGAGGCAGTTAATGCCTCACAGATGCAGGGAGGAACCTGCCTCGCTGTCAGTGGCAGCTGTGGCAAGAGCTGGGCACGCTGCCTGCCGTTCTTTCTAGAAAAGTGTTTCTCATTAAAAGAAAAACCCCTTAAGTGCAAAGTTCAGCAGAGCTCTGTTCTTCCCCTCACTGATATATTCTTAAGTAATAGAGGCACTGGAACTGGCTAATGGGTCTCCCACTCTGGGTAAAGGACACAGCCCAACGTTGGGAAGGTGAATTTTAAATAAGTTCAGCTGAAATATTAATGATTCTCCAGCTTAGAAGGGCTTAAAATAGACTGTCGGATAAGGAGTGCTAAGGTTTGCCTGTCTTAATGTTTCAGTGAGAGATCTGCTGCTGCTTGATTCTGCTGAGCCCAAAATGTAACCAAATCATGGGAGCAGAGTCAAAGAAAGGAGACAGTCTGATTTGTAGGCTGAAGGAAACGAAGTAGAGGGAGTAGCAGTGATCATGCTTTTTGCCCCTAGCTTGGGAGGAGGTGCTCTGTGCTGGAGGAGGGACACGTGAAAGGTAACTTCCCTACCGGACTGCCTGTCAGGAGCTCATTAGCTTACACGGATAGAAGGGAATTCTATTTAACTCATGGAAGAAAATCCACTGAGGGATTTCAGATATGCAGAAACCACACCTAAGGCAGGAAATCCCGACACTGAGGCTGGGAAAACAAATGTATATAACAAATATACAGGGAAGTACCACATATGCTTGCCACATGCTTATAACCTGCTTCAAGTACCCACTTGCAGCCACTGTTTAAGGCAGGATTTAACCACACAGTGGTGTTTTATAGTGTACTGCTGTGGTGCTCTCACCTGCAGGAGCCCTTCGGAATCAGTACATGCCTCAAGTTAGTGCAAAAGTGGGAGGGGGTGGGCTGTTCTAATTCTATGCTGTCAGACTGAGGCTGGCTGACACTGTTTCTCCTCCCTTCCTTCCCTCCGTTTCCTAGATTATTATTCTTACTCAGGAAAATCTAGAACTTGGAAGAACACTGCATCAGACAGGGCATCTGGTCCTTCCATACTAAGAGAAGCTGTCAGTGTGACATCTCTGCATCCAGCAGGAGCCCCAGCACAGCCTCCAAGGCCACCACTCACTCAGAAAAGATTCTAACGTTCAGACAGCAGCTGAAAGAGGACCGGCTCTTCAGTGGCTGTGTAATTCAGGGTGACTAAGGTCCCATGTGCAATACACGTGGTGTACACATGGTAAGCACAAGCTATTCAACAGAGCTCCAAGGATAAGGCATTTGGTGCCAGCTGTTTTCAAGAAAGGCGTTACCATTGCCTGTATAGTAACACCACTGACACCTTGAGCACCTGTCTCCTCCATAGCCTCAGATGTGGCAGATTCCTGGTGCCCCGGGGGCTGACAGCAGCGTCCTCTGTCATTTAGAGATTTGGAAACCCCAGTTCACACTTTGCCATTTGCTAACTACACCTAATTAAACCAGATGTGGAGAAACATCCAACAAGGAAGATGTGAATTCCTTTCATCTACCAGATCTGTGGGCATCTGTTGGGCCATCTAACTACTCCTAATCATCATAAACATACGGATACTCAGAAAGGGAGGAACAACAGTAGGTGGGGAACCTTGGTAACCTAATGGGTGAAAAGCTAATTAGAGATAACTTCAGAACACTGAATTGGCTTTTTCCTGAGACCATTCAAGGATGAGACCGTTGTGAAGCCATCAGGATGAGTCAGCAGGGAAACTCCCCAGAGAACTTTGCCAATTAAAAGGGCTGGTTCCCTTCAGGGTATGGGGCTCTGGGTGGAAGGGGATCAGGAAGATTGTTTTGGGATTGTGTAGAGACTGATTATGTGATTTCTGAAGTGGGAACGTGTTATGGACTGTCAGGGGGTGTTTAGAGAAAGGGTCAGTAATAGAGGAAGAGATTAATCAAGCTGGATTTGAATGGAACAAATGTAGGGAGGAATATAGGCACAGGTGGCTGGTTGAGTACAAAGGTCAGCAGCTTGACTGAGCTGTGCTTGACCGTAAGTTTCTCTCGTGCAGCTGGAACCGGGCATGCAGGGCAGTGCCAGGTTTCCCCCCTGCAAAGCTTCTGTGCCGCCTGGCCGCTGTCTCGTGGCTCCCTCCCGGCATCACAACCGACAGACTGGGACACAACTCGAGGCTCTCTCCCTTCTCCCTGCTCCTCACCCAAACCTGTGTGTCCCACCACCCCTGGGCACCCCAAAGGCTGCTCACGCTGCTTCTTGGCAGCCTGCTAACTCCTCCTGCCTCTTCCTACGGGAGAACGGCACCACCTAGCGCTGCCTGCCCGCTGCAGCTCGCGGGGCTCCGTGCTTCCCAGCACACGGCTCGGGCAGAGCAGCACCGGCACAGGGTAGACCTGCTCTGTGCTTAAGTTCTTCCTCGGCAGGTTCTGATCACGGCCTTTGAAGCGGGCCCACCAGCAGCCGGGCTGCTGAGGCTCCCATGGTCCTCTCACAGGTGGAAAAGGATGAATGAGAGCTCTCCCCCTCAGCTCGCGGCTCTTCTGATCACAAGTGCGTGACTTAATGGTATTGTGAGTTAATGAGTGGGTGAATTAATGAAGCAACAACTTGGGGAATTAACAATCTGGACCAGTCTATTGAAAGGAGATCGAGCCCTTGCTAACGAGCTCATGATACGTGGAGTGTGTTGCTCCGTGGATTTGAGAGGCTCAAATGAGCTGTGACGTGTGATCGGTGCCAGAATCTGGATCTGACACATACTGCTGGTGGGGATGAGCTGCTTAGCCATACTAGCTGGGGCATTGGTTATGAGTAAGTGTGTGTTTGCTGTGGTGGCAGACGAAAAGCTGAATGGTGAGGAACAATAGCTGGAAAAAAATTTGGGCAAGGGGGACTGTGAAACCCTAAGTGAGCTTTGTCTTGCCTAGAGAGCTGCTGCATCAGTGCTGATGGAATTTGGCATGTGTGTGACAGATGTCCTTCCTGTGTGTCAAAGAGTGGGGGGGGGAGGAATGCTAATTGCTGGCTACTAAGCAGCAACAGATGAGTTGGAGGGAAAGGATGTATGAGTGAAAGAGGGAAACAGAAAGAGTACTTGGGAAATGATCTATGTAGAGATAAATATAGATATAAATTGCTCGTTTCAAAACTTCAACCCCAGCTAACTGTAAAAGCTGAAGGGCATAGGAAGAGGTTGCTGAAATCCATGCTAGCAGACCCAGTTGAAGTCAGCCTTGTTCTGTGTGATGGAGGCATTTGGGATCTATTGTACCCTGGACCCCTCCGCTCAGGGAGGGCTAGCAGGGATGAGCCCTCTCCCTCTGTCTCTGCACCAATAATCAAGACTGAAAGTAATTCCCGTGGGTATACAAGACTTACTTCCCCCTATAATAACTACTAAATGCTGCCTTTACTGTCTAACCGCTGTGTGAGCCTGCCTGCAAAATAGCTTGTGGAAATCCCCTGCTTTAGTTGAATCTGAGAAAGCAGATCCCATCATCCCACCTGCCAGGTAACCCTCCCTCCAGAGGAAGAGCCAAATCTCTGGCAGTTAGTTGTGAGCAGGGATGCCTAGTCCCATAGTAAAAGGAGCAGAAGGAGAATTGAAATCATTACCCGGGCTTACGTGATAACTCTTTCCAGTATCATAAATAGGGGGAGGGAGGAGCATCAAAAAGGAAACGTAGTTGGTTTTCTGCTGAAGTAATGGAAAAGAGCTTCCCTGTGTCTACGAAAAAGGGAAAAGCGAAAATGGGGAAATAGAGCACCCATTGTCACTACTGAGCATGAGTGGTTATGATGAAAACTGTGTTTAGATAGAGAGCATTCTCTGATACAGTTAATTAGGCTGACATCTACTGTTTCACAGCAATAGACTGAGTTTGCATTCATGATAGTCCTCTGGGATCTGAACGCAGGGGTGGGAGTCTACAGTGCAAAACTTAAAGAAAGCAGTGACTAAACCAGAGGCGTGAGCTCAGGGATTCTGACATTGGCTGTGGGTTATGACTACGCAGGCAACCTGTGCTGGGGCTTGATGCAGTGCGAGCAGCTGCTACTTGCACTGAGGATTAGACTCCCCAGGTGATGGCCACAGTTCACGACTGCTGCTTTACAACAATCCCTATTGACACAGGAGCCCAAACATAGCTGGTAGATGAGGATGCTTACAAAGGATTGCCTCCCCCCACAAAACCATTTTTCTATCTTAGGTGGCAACGGAAATGTCACCCCCACCTGCTGGCTAGCCCTTTTTACTCTTAGGTTCACACAAAGTCTTAGGTGTGCATTTAGTGAAGGGATGGTCACGGGTCAACCCGTGGGGAAAAGTGGTAAATGGGGACAGGGCACCCATCTGCCTCACGTTGATACCAACCGTCCTCATGCTGAATTAATAACTGAAAGAAGAGGGTCTAATTGGTAAGACTCATCCCCATACAGCTCTCCTGTGTGGCCTGCATAGCAGCCCAAGGGCAAGTGGCCACAAACCAGCAGACCTTAGCCCTGACTGCTGCTGCCAGATTGCTCGCCGTGGCTGTTTCCAGCATGACTGATATAGGCGATCATCGTTTAATGAACCTCACATATGAACTTCAGCGGATGAAAACTATCGATGTGGAAGTACAGGAGGACGTTTGCTTTCACCTGACAAGGGCTATGGTGAGTATTTACTCGTGCCTCACAAGGCTTATCGCAGCCCTAGAAGAGCTGGAAACATTTAATGCTACCACCAGAGGACACTGTGGGGCAACGCATCAGTGACGCCGCTAAGCGGAGCCTGTGAACCGGGCTGTGAGCACTTAAGGCACCCCGGTGGTTCGGTAAAACCAAACAAAAAGCCCTACCAAAACCAAACAACCGAGGATTCAGTCAGTAATTCATCTTCTGGGGAGACAGAGTGGGAAGGTGGGAGAAGAACCCCCCCTGCTTTTCATGTGCTCTAGAGTAAGAGGAGTCACATACTGTGCTGGAGTCTTTAGGATGTTGGAGAGTGTACGTTCCAGGAATTATAATAGGTTAACCACTCTATAACTTACTACAATAAACCAGAGCCTGGATCCTGCAGCAGTACTGGGAAAATCGGTGAGTTAAAGAAGTATGTGGTTCTCTGCTGCAGTACACAGAAGTGCCCTTCCCTCCTCTAGTGAGGCTTGCACCTTGTTCAGCCCAGGATGTTGTGAAGAGAGAGGTTAGGCTTCTCTGACCCTTGGACTATTATTCTGTACATACACATGCATGTGTACATATATTTATGTGGAGGTTGCCTGTACTAGGAGTGCCACAGGCTGGCTGGTATTGGGGACACTGAGCTGTGGCAGTCTTGCTTTTATCAGGCAACCAACTTGATAATTAGTGCTGTGGGATGGCAGAACCCCCAGAGTACAAAACATGAGCAGGTGGAGGTGGCTGCCTTTGAGTCAGTGCAGTACAAACCTGCAGGAAAGAGCCCACCCAACAGCAAGAGACCTGATCTCCTGAAAGGTATGCAGGTGGATCCTCTGTTTCTCATGAGGAAGAAATACTGAATAAAGAACTAGAGCCATAGCAGTCAAGAATAGCAAAGCATGCTGCCATTATGGTCTGCAGCAACTTATGCAACTGTAGAAAATAAACCAAGAGACACGTTTCTGATTTCTGAAGTGCCAAAAGACAGGTCAGAACTGATCTTTGAATACCCTGAAGAAATCATCCTGATGGCATTTCAGTGGAAGTGCAAACTTGGGATTAAGAACAAAGAATTTGAGAAACTCAACCAAAGAACTCTTGGACACAGACTCAGAGGAATTAAAGAAAAAAGCAGTTGGGCAGATTACATATACCCTAGACAAATACATGGGTCACTAAACACAGAGAGAAAAAGAAGACTATACCTGTCAGAGGAAGGTGAGAAAACCAGCGAGGGAGGATGATATTCACCAAGGAGGCAGATCTTGTTGTGAGAGTGCACAGAGTCAGAACTCAATGGATCTAGAGGCCTTGAATGTAAGTAGCTTTTCAAGAAGCAGTAACTTTCTCCTTCCAGAGTGATATTTGGGTTGCTACAACTTGTCTCTGCAGCTGTTATTTTAAACTAGTAAAATGGAGATCACAGCCAGCACTGTTCATCAGTTTTATCATCAGACTTATCATCAGATTTCTATTCCTTCTTACTGGCTCTCACTGTCACTCAGCACCTTGTTTCTTTCTTGTAACACTACCCTTTCCTTTAATAATCTCTCCCTTTATCTTGGCCTCCAGACTGTAGCTTAAGATTGTTATTCTGGGAGGTAAAATATGTAATTTTCAATGTTCTTAGCTATAGAAAATGCTTGCCTTGCAAGGATGTATGGGATTTGAAATACAAATACACTTCCCCTCTAGCAAAGCTTACTAGAAATCCAAAAGGGCGTGAATGTTGCTTTCCATCATAGAGTGCCTTATTCCCAAAGCTCTCTGCACTTCAGTGAAATCAGAACTGGAAAAAGATGACAGGTATTTCCTTAGGCTATTTACTGCACTTGCTTAAATCAGATGACCTTCCTAATCCCTGTCTCTGAGAAGTGCTTGGGATAATAAGATGTTCTTACAAGAGTAAGTTGTTAATAAAACCTTTTTTTTTCTGATAGATGCACTAAGCATCCATGTAGCATTTGAAAAGATGCTGATCCTAGGGAAGAGCTGGCAAGGCTGTGGCAGAGCCAGAAGCTTTATCCACGAGGCTTAATTCAGAGATGCTAACATCTGCTCTTTCAAGGGCTTCACCTTTTTGTCATTGGCATTAAAAGGAATTCCTTTAATGCTGAGTATAGCTGCCTGTGTGCTCCATGTAAAGGTGATGCAAAAGCACGACTGCTTCAAGATGTAGGTGATCTCTTTGGCCACTTCATTAGGGAAGAAAAGACAGAAAGGGAGAAAAACACATTCAGTTTAGTGCTTCAATGCTTGAAATACTTGTTTGGTGTCATTCCAGCTGAACAGGCTGTGTCCTGTGCCCGCACTCCCCACCACAGTTGTTACAGACTTTTTTTGCAGCCTTCCCCTTCCTTCAACAGCTCCTTTGCAGCCCTGCACCAGTGAGAAGCTTTGTCTCTATTTCCCTCTCTGTCTTAACCCTACATCTTGGTTGCAAGCTGAGCCTCATCAGAAATGCCCGGCCCTGGCTCAAGGTGCAGATTGTGGCCCCTGAGTCACTTTTAGATGACTTTTTTTCCGGATTGTGTCTTTTCTGCATCAAAATTCAGTCTAAGCTAGCACTGAGCTTGTGGCCTGTTGGACAGGTCTAGGGTGGTTGGCTGCAGCACAAGCCTTTACCACAAATGTCCCTGTCAGCTGGAGAGAGGCAGAGTCGTTCCTAGACCTAAGCCTCTCCTCAGCAGGTGTTCAACTTGCTCTGGTTACTCCCTGGAGCCTTTGTGAGTTTGAGTAGCTGGAGCAGCTCACTTCTGTAATCTTAGCACGTTTCCTCTTGCAGTCTGACGCCAAGAAATGCCTCCCTGCTTATTCCATTGGACACTGAAGAACAATTTTACCACTGAGCTGGTAAGTTTTAAAGCCAAACTGAGGTACTGCCTTCTTATACACTGCTTGCAAGCTGATGCTTCTGTGAAATTGCTGGCTTTGTTTCAGTCAGAGCGATCCATAGCCCTCAATGCTATCCCAGTGACAGCTTAATGCCTGGAGTGTCACTCTTGCAAATGACCTCTCTCCCTTATGTTGAGTAGCTAGATGGCAGCATTAAGAGACAGTGGTAGTGTAACCCTGTTTCTTGGTCCTCAGAGTCACATTTGATTGTGTTCCTTGGCAGCAAGAGGAAATAAATTCACTAATTTCTCATTTCGGTGTCATCACTAAGGTATAGAGCTGCAAGTAAGTTACACACCAGAGCAGATAAATCCACTTGGCAGCAGCAGCTGCGCTTGTTTTTTTTCTCTCCATGCAAAAGCTCAGCTGGTGTAAGCACTCCAGAGGAGACCAGGCTCACAGTATGCCAGTCATGTGCCACTCTCTTTCAGGGGCATCAGAAGGAGCACAACGATTCAGGTGATACTGTAATGTTGAGTGACTTCCTTCCTTCCATGTCATGGATTTGTGCTGAGGCACAAGTACAGGTCTTGAGAACTTCTAATTTCTGCCGGACAAGTTCCTTTGGGGGCAGAAAGCGATTCCTTCACGAAGCTCTCTGGCAGCAGGATCCACCTCCCAGTTCCCGAAGCATCGTGCAATACAAACATCATCTCCAATGTGTTTGTCTCCCTGGGGACATCCTGGACCTCCTGCTGTCCAACCGCGGGGGGTGACAAGAAGCAGCAGCCCTCAAAGGAGCGTGTGATGGATCCACCTTACAGCCTTAACACAGAAACCTCTGACATGTCAAATGCTTCTGGAAATGCAAACCACCCTGCAGTTATTTCCACATGGAAAATGCTTGTTGCCTTTTTGGAAGCAAAACAATTGCACCTGAGGGCAGAACTCCAGCTTGGCATGAGGAATCTTCCCTTACTTGTGTTCTCTTCTGGAGATTAAAAGGCATGCAAAAACAAACATCTTTTTACCTTGGTAGGGAACGCTGCTCTTCAGTACTCCGTGCTGAAGATAGATGTGGAGCTCTATTACCCTTCAGAAAGGCAAAGTATCATAAAAAGGTAATCCCACTCTTCAGCAGATTGAGACAAACCACTGCAAGTGAGCGTGAGGCCGGCAGCCATCACAGAACCTGCTGGATTTAACCAAGCTTCATATCCCTTTAATTTACTTCAAAAATATTCTGTGTTGTTGATTATAGTTGAATATATTATTGAAAGAAATTAGAAGTCTACCCCTCTCTTTTTTTTTTTTCTCCTTTTTTTTTCTGACTGATTTTCTGGGGGGCTGATGCTATTACGGGATTTGGTGCTAAAGGTCGTTATACGATGTGGCAGGGAAATTCACTTTCGTGTTACCCCTCTGGATACTTCCTCCCCTGCTGCTCATTCACTGCCCCTTCTTTCTGGCAGCATACTGACTTGTAAAGCCATACTGACCAGCAGAGGAGAATTGTTGCTTCCCACCTCTGTAGTGGAAATGCTAAGTCAGGGTTTGAAGCACTGATGGAACACCTGGTGGGAAGGCAGGGCCAACCCAGGGGAGCTCAGGTGCACACAATGTACCTGAGTGAGCAGAAAGGGTGGAGCCAGGATCCACCCCTTCCCAGACCTCATTTAAGGGTCTCCTTGCTGGAGATGACTGTCTATCTGTGGTCTTCCAAAGGTAAGCAAATTTTCTTTGTTTCTGCATCTGTAGTTGTTGTATTTGGGCTTGTCCTTATTTGTTGTATCTTAGGACTTTGCCACCTTGGTGTTTTTCCTGTGTTTTCCATTGCATTACACCTCTTTCACTTTGTGATACCTCTACCTGTTCATCTCTGCCCTTACACAATCTGTGAGCTGCCTGAAGGCCTCTGAAGATTTCAGAGAGTAGAATTAACAAAAACAAAAAAAACAACAAAAAAAAAAGTAGCTCTTTTATTTTGACTGATTATTATTCAATGGAATGTTTGTTGAGTAAGAATGGAGTATGGAGCAGGGGCTGCTGAGTGTCTCACAAGAAGTGGTGTGGCCATGTGTATGCTGCTGATACACCAACCAGGGAGCTGAGCTCACCCACTGTGTTTGCACAGGAGCTCACCAGGTGATGCAGCATCTAATAACACCTCCTGCTGCTGTGGTCGTTTTTTTTTAAAGGAACCTGGGGCTATCCCCTCAAATACTGCTGCCTCAGAACTCTGAATCTCTTCTGAATAAGGAAAGATTTAGGATTTTTTTTTTTCTTCTGTTCTGAGAACATTTAAAGACTGAGAGGACATTAAAAATAAAACATCCCTCCCTTCCACTCCTCCCCCCACCCACATTTTCAGAAATTACATTGATAAATGAAGATCCTGAAAGTTTTTAAATGGGTAACGTTATGTTCTGTGAGATGTTATAAAAGCATTTTCAGGTAAAAATATATGTTGATGTGAAACAGATTTTGGATCTATTACTCTAATACAACATGTAACAAACTCAACAGTGCTTACAATAAATTCTGCACTAATTGTCACATTATAGTACTAAACTCAAAAAGTGAGCTTATAGTGACCCTGTGCTAAATGCACTGCTTAAAGCATCAGTGAGTTATTCGTTGATATGTATGAGAGAGGTTTTAGTCTGAATGCAGAATGTGTTTCTTGGCTTTTATACTCATTTGATAACAATTCATTCAGGAAGATAAAACCCAACAGCCTTTTACCTGTGACTCAGGAAATCATATTCCATTTAATTCAGTTTTTATTCAATGAAATGATGTATAAAAACTTACAAATCTGAGAACTTAACTATACACAAAATGATATTCAGTTTAGATGTATACACAGAGAAGAGCTGTGATTTGTGACTTGCCCTCTCCCACCCCTCCCCCCGAAGCACAGTGCCTCCATTTAGCACAGGGCACTTTGTTCTGTCCGTTTCAACCTTCTGCTGGCCCAGTGTTTGCTGGGTGGACTCCATTGCTGCTGTCAGTTTCTTTTGCTTATTTTTTTTTTTTTAATGTTACCAAGCAAAAATGTCCGGGCATTTCATAGAAAATAATAAAAATTGACAACTTGATTTTTAACACAAAGACGCAGTGCTATCATCATCAGTAACTAAAATTACATAATTAATCCTTCCAGTTTTTGCAGACTTTGTCTTGGCTTTGAAAATAACGGGACTCTCAAAGAGCATCATTTGCCAGTCAACACTACGGGTTTGCTTTAAAACAACCATGATCCCCCATTGCCAGAACATCTGTGTACTGCTTTCTCTTCATCTTACCTCATGCAATTATACCAAATGAAACCATGGACTTTTATTGCCTGGGTAAGGCAATGACACTTTTATCTCTCCTCTCTTTGAGAGCGACTCAAAACTATACCTAACAACACGTGCATGTGCTGCACTGATGAGGCTGGGATGTTGCTCCTCTGGTTTCCTTTGCATCTCGGGTGATGACACTTATCCAACAGCTTCTGTTCTACGGGCCAATAAAAATGCACACAGCTTGAGATGTTTTCAATTTGATTTAAAATCTGTGCAATGACCGTTTTAGTCAAGCAACTGAAATACTTCCTGGGCTGAACTGAGAGCAGACAGCCAGTTGCTTAAAAAGGATGTGTACATTTATTTACCTGGACCGAATATACACACAAATACTTTCCATATATATATAAATCTTTATACATATACAGTAGTTTTTTTATATATATATAAAGATTGCCATCACATCGTTATTACAGCTACTTCAGTCAAAATTTGACTAAGTAACTACTTTGCTCGAATCAATCGTGCTATCTGAAACAGGTACTCGAAGGAAAATATAAGGCTAAAAGACACTCGGTACTCTCAGCTCTTTTTAACCCAACTAACAACTTTTTGCATTCACTTCAATGGGGGAAAATCCTGAGGTTTTTAAGTTATAGTCTTAATCGACTTGCATGTGGAGTTCTAAAAAGCATGGTGTTTAAATAGCCAGATCTTCTCAAAATGCCTTTTACCAGGGGAACTAACATATATATATATATATTATCCTTGCTTACCAAGCCAATGCTCTGTTTCTCATTACAGTCATCACTGTATCTAAATATGCATTCAAGCAATCTAAATTTCATTTAAAGTCTATTCAATTTGGATTAACTAATACTACCAACATAGTTAGCTGGATTATTTTTCACACGTTCCTTTGTATTAAAATCAATTACACTGTGGTTTGATGCAAGAGCTTTTTGCTTGTTTTGGTGGGAGAGGCAAAGTCCAATTTTTCTAATGTGTCAGTACAGTTCTGGTTGCTGAAGACAAAGGGTGGGAAGGCTGGTGGAAGAGATGGCGGGGGTACGTGAGGTAAGAGGCGGGGGGAAGAAAAAAATTCATAAAAATGAGTAAAGAAACTTTAAAAAAATCAATATAGATTTCACATTCAGTCTAATAACACTGCTTCCTGCTCCTTTTTGATGGAGGCTAACACTGCGTTATCAGTCTCTGTGGCTTCTGTGTCCCCACCACCTAGCAGAATGGAGCGATCTTCTTCTAGCGTGAAGACAGAGTTTTGATTTTGGCACGAATGTTTGACTACTTCATTGGGAGTCGAAAACGTTTTGTCACACAAGTTACATTTGTAGGGTTTGTTGGTCTGTACTAGCATGTTGTCCATTTGACTGCCTTCCTCAAAAGTACAGAGCTCCAGAGTCTGTTTGTCCACCATCGTGTACGTGTCCATGCTCTGGTTTAGGCACACGTGTCTGGCAGCCTGGTTAGCCCTACAAAAGCTTTTGTCGCAAGTGCTGCACTTGAAGGGTTTGCCAGTGTGTATGTACATGTGCTCCCTCCAGTGGCTTTTCTGAATAAATTTGCGACCGCAGATTGAACATTCGTATTTCCTTCTTTTCACTTCCCTCTCCTGATCTGCCTGCTCCAAGTTGTCTATGTCTGCAATATCTGAGGGGGGAGGTGTCTCTGACTGCTGCTGCCCATCGATTATTGGAGAGTCTGAGATCTGCTGCAGCTCACTGTCACTAATCATCCCAGCTTCAGGCACTTCCATGGCATCTTTCTCAGCCGTGTTGTTACAGAGGGACAAAGAAACGTTACTTTCTCCCTGCTGGCTGGACGTGAAGGGAACTCCCGTGTGGATCTGCAAGTGTTCACGCAAGCTACTCCGTAAATTGAACCGGCGACCGCAGAGGTGGCAGGCGTAGTACTTTGGGAAGCTCCCGTTCCTCTTCATAATGCTCGGCTTGACGTGTGCTATCGTGAGCGAGGCAGGCTGTTCATCTGAAGAAGATGCTTCCATGTTGGCTTCCTCTCCTGCAGGTGAATTATTACCAGCAGCGGATACCAATTCTGGAGATAAAGACGATGGCAATTGGTCGGAAGCGGACATATTTGTCCGGCTTACTTGGGGCAGAGTTGTAGGTAACTGCGAGAGCTGTGAGCCTTCAGAAACCTGTTCTTGGGTCATCCGGGAAGTCTGTGGCCTTGGTTCTCGCCCGAGTTTGTCAGTTGCTGAAGTAACCTTAGCGGGATGTCTGATCTGGTGATCTGCAATCTGAATGCCATATAATGAAGATGCTAATGGAAAAACTTGATCCGGGTGAGAAAAAGTTCCCTGACTTGCAAGGCTGGCCTCCTGAATTAGTGGATATGCATGCAGAAACTTTATTCCCTGCTCTAGGCGAACTGGGTCAATGAGCTGTGGTGCCATCTTCCCAGTGTACATCAAATGCAAGAGATAACTGAAGATATCTGGCTGTATGTCGGTTGCTTTCAGACGGACACATTCACTGCAAAGTGAAACAAAATGATCAGTAGCAGGTTAGGAGAATGTTTTCAACCACATTTAAGTTATTCAAGCACTGGTAAAAATCAGAACCGTACTCTTAAATTGTAAATGAAGAGAAATGCCTGGCCATTTGAAAGATGACTTTTTTTTCCCTCAGGAAAATAACCACCTAGAAAAATGAAGCTGTCCCACTGCAAACTGCACCCTTCTCGATGGCTGCTACATGACAGATCTGTTGATACACATTGATATATTCCATAAATTCCAAAGACTTTTTTTTTTGCGCTTAAATACATCTGCAGCCACAATAAAACCTCCTAGCGCTGCTGTCTAAGTTCACAATCTCAGTTCTTAACCCTAAAACCACCCAAAACTCATCTGACACATGCCTGTTTGGCTTCTGTGTCTTAACAGTGCTTACATTCACAGTTGTGCAAACATGTGTTAACACCTTGCCCAAGCTGTGTTAGGATCCAGAACCGTGCAGGGCAGGGCGTGAATTCCCTGACGGTCAGAAGCAGGAGATGGATCCTGAGCACACCTAACGCACAAAGACCAGACTCCTTATCAAGAACAGCAGTAGCTTCTTTCTGCAAACAGGGAGGAAGAAAGGGTAGCAGCATCAGGAGCGTTCAACAAGTGAGACAGTTTATGGTTGTGACGCCCTCTTCAGCCTAACAGAACTGAAACCAAAGCTATCTTTCAAGTTAGAGCATGCCCTATGCGTCAACCTTTAGGATACACCAGACTGAAACACCCACCGCTCCTCCTGCTGGATCTCTGTGCAGAAAGAAAGGTGAGATCCACAAGACATAAGAGAAAATCAGGAGCACATCAGTTAGGTTGAGTTAACTTTGCTAACGGGAGAGCTTCTGGGATTCTAATCGTTTTTCAGAGTTGTCTGTAGCTCTCACATTAAGCACATACTAAATAAAAGACAAATCCAGAAGCAGACTCATGACTGTGCACTATAACCTGAATGCTCTAACCACAGCAGGTGGGGAGATCATAACCAATTCTTCCCTTTCTCGAGGTGCACCCTTTGCTCGAGCTCTCTAACTGCTTTTGAACTCTGATACGTTTTCCCAAAAATAAACAGCAGTGCTGTCTTCTAGTGACTGCTGTATGCTCCTGATGGAGCCAAGACTGATACATTTGCCTGCCTCTGAAGTGCAAATTTACTTCCATCCCTGATGTTTACCTTTGGTAAGAACTGAGAGTTGAGAGTTTTGCTCACTTAAACTTTTTGAGATAGTTTGAATGATTGGAAAAAAAAGTGCAGGAAAAGCTTTATCATTATGTAGTATTGTTTTACTTAACTGGTTAAAAGAAACAAGCGTACACTTTTCTACACATTCATTTCTCAAAGTCTCCTAGCAAATACTTATGGAGTTATACAGAATGTTCTGAAAAGATCAGAAATAGTGAGCAAGCCACGGGGAGCGGAGGAGGAAAAGCACAACAGTGAAGACAGGAGACTTCAGATGTTCTGTTCGGGGCATTACAGACTTTGTAAGGATAAAGAACATCTCCTGAATTACTATTGTCAATGAATCACAGCCCAACTTTGAAACAGATTCTAGGTGCGTTACATCACATCAAGAAGCAGAAGGAACACTGCAGGTTTCAGAAAGTCCCCGGGCCTCCTTAGCACAGCTACCTGAGCAACTTCTTAACAGCGAGGTCAGGCTTTCCACAGTTACCTGGTCTGGTGAACAAACAGCATCTTGAAGTAGTTGGAGAAAGAAGCGAGGACCGATTTATGCGCCTTGAAGTAGACATCACCGATAGCAACCGTGCAGTCACACAGGAAACCAAACTCTCTCTGAGCATTGAGTTGCTGCAGCAGAATAAGTCCATGGTTGGCCAAATCCATTTTCTTTCTTTCTTTCTTTCTTTTTTTTTTTATGCTCTGGAAAGCAAAGGACTTTCATGTAAAACTTAGCAGTAGATACGCAGATGGAAGAGATTTCTTTTCACACAGATAGCTTCCTCTATTATCTGTACATTCTGCATCGGTAACACTGCTTAACCTGAACAGTGACACCAATGACGCCTTGCAAACACGCAATGATCCGTTTCTCAGAGAAAGAAGGGCCAGCCGCTTCACTTGTCAGCTATTTATTGACACCGGCTACAGCAGCGCTGTGAAAGGGCCCGCAGCTTGCCTGTCACAGCAGGAGAAGCGAGCCCCATCCTCGCCGCCTGCCCGCGCTGGTTAGTGTTTGGACAGCTCTGTTGCTACAAGCGATAGCGATCCCATCCCGTCCCTCCGCACGGGGACACCGCTCCGTCCCGCGGGCAGGGGGCGGGCAGGGCACGGCCGGGCGGGGCGGCCCCGCGGTGCCCCGCCTCCCGACGGAGCTCTCGGGAGCGCGGAGCCCGGTAGGAGCGGCCCCGCGCGCCGCCGCCCCTCGCGCCACAATGGGCACGCGCGCGGCCGAGCGCGGGGTCGGGGGGAGAGAGAGCGGGCGCGCGCGGCCCGTCCGCTCCCGCCGCCTGCCGGCGCCGTAGCGCGCCGCTCTCGGCAAGGGGAGGGCGGGGCCGGGCGGCCGCCCTCTCCTCCCCTCCTCCCCCGGAGTGGCGCTCGGCCCCTATGGCCCGGGTGGCGGCGCCCTCCCATTGGCCGCCGGGGCGGAAGGCCGGGCGGGCGCGCGCCGCTCTCACTGGCTGAGCCCCGCCCCTCCTCCCCTCTCCCTCTCGCTCCCCCCTCCCTCTCCCCCTCCCCCCCCCCCCCGCGCACGCCACGCGCGCACGGACGGACGGAGACGGCGCGAGACGCAGCGCGAGCGGAGCCGCCAGGGCGCGCGAGACGGGAACCGCCGCCGCCGGGGCCGCCCAGCCCTGCCGACGAGAGACAGGCGGGGCCGCCCCTCCCGCCGCGCGCGCGGCTCCCTCCCCCCCCTCCCCCGCCCTTCCCCGCGCCGGATGCCGCCGCAGGGGGGGGCCGCCCCGCGCCGGGCCCCAACCGGCCGTGCCCGGCCAGGCCCGGAACGGCACCGGGACGCTCCGAGCCTCCTCCCGGCCCCGGCCCTCACCCCCTCGCCCCCCTCCCCGCGCGGCCCGCCGCCCCCACCCTCTCCCCCCCCCCCCTCCTCCTACCCCCGGCCCCCCGCGGCCCATCCCATCCCAGCCCATCCCCCCCGGGCCGTACCCCGGATGAAACCGCTCTGTCCCGGGCTTTCTCCAGGCGGTCGAAGCGCGGCCCGTCGCCCTGGCACACAATGCGGGCCGCGCCGCGCCCCCGCCCGCCCCTCCGCCTCGCCTCTCCTCTCCTCGGCGCGGGCCCGGCCGTCCCGGTGCGCGGGGCCGGCCACACGTGCGGGCGGTCCACGCGCGGCGCCGCGAGCTCAGCTCACCTGGGGCCGCGGGCCGCCGAGGCGCCTGGTGCCGCGCGCGCCGCCGCCGTCTCCGCGCCCGGCAGCGGCAGCAGCAGCAGCAACAACGGAGTCAGCGCGGCGGCGGCGGCGGCGGCGGCTTTTCCTGTCCGGTTACGTTAGGGTCACATGACCGAGAGCGGAGCACAGAGGCTGCAGCGAGGAGCCCCCGCCGGGGGGGAGGGGAGGCGGCGAGCGCTGTGGCGGCGGCGCCGGCGCCAGCAGCAGCCGCCACCCACCCCCCCCTCCTCCTCCCCCTCCCCGCTCCTCCCTCCTTCCCTCCGCCCGCTCCTCCGGGCACGGCCCCGCCGCCGCGGGCTGCCGGTGCGCGGAGCGGCGGGGCCGGGTTCGCGGCCCCTTTAAAACTCCCGGGGGGGAGCGCAGCGCGGGTGGCGCGGTCCCCTCCACCCCGCTCCGCTTCGCCGCCGGGCGGGGGCGGCCCAGCGCTGCGCCGCGGCCTTAACGGCAGCCACAGGTGCGTCCCGCCGGGCCGGGCCCGGGCTTCGCCGCCTTGACTGGCGGCGTGCGGCGGAGCCCTGCTCGGGCCGGCGGGGAAGCGTGCTGCCGGGAGCTCGTTGCGGCGCGTTTGGCCGGCGGTGGAGCTTTAGGTTTTGATCCTTTTTTAGGTCGTTCAGTCGTTTCGGTTTAAGGCCGCGCTCGCGAGGCACCTGTCTGAGCTGCGGGTGCTGCATCCGATGCGCCGTGCGGAGGGAAAGCAAGCGGGGCCAGGCCTGCCAGCATAGTGCCGTGACAGACAGTGAGCCGAGCCCCGTGTTCTGGCGGGGTCTGAGGTGGTCGGGGCTTGGAAAAGTTGTGTGTGTGCGGGTGCTGGAGCTAACAGAAGGCCGGATAGCTACAGCTGCAGTCTGCTTGAAGCAAGTGGCTCGTGGATATTAGCTTATTTAGCCAGCAGTGCCTGATTTTGCTTTGTGGCCAGCTTTTTCTCTTTTGTTGCACTTGGGTAATTCCGTGTCAGCGTTCCTGTGAGGTTCTCCTCTGTGCTTTCTCTGAAACGGTGTTGTTGCTTAGTATTGGTAACTTCGGCCTTAAAGAGCCTGGTTTGCACTGCAGTTCTGGAATTCAGCAGTAACGTAACTCGTTGATTTAGAAGTATTCTGTCTGATTCAGAGCCCGTTGAAATCGGTGGGAAGACTTTTATGCTGTTCGTTGCCACCTAACTTTACATCTTCAGTGCTGGTTTACACCTGAGAGACACCAGCTGTTGCTGGGGAGCCAACCATGAGTCAACTGTTGCATTTTTTTTTGACACTTGAGGTAAAATGGGAATCTAAAAATTTACTTCCAGCCAATCTTCTGTAGTATTTTTTTTT
Organism: Callipepla californica brunnescens; assembly: GCA_023055505.1. NCBI lineage: Eukaryota > Metazoa > Chordata > Aves > Galliformes > Odontophoridae > Callipepla > Callipepla californica. The sequence goes on along the minus strand of JALIRH010000003.1, from coordinate 21,488,448 downwards.
AACTTACTTACAGTCAGTACAGCAGAAATTGTGTACTTTTTAAGTTGTATCATTGTTCTTCTGAACGTTTTTTTGTCTCAGTTTCTTGAGGTGCTTATTCAGTATTTATTTTCTAATCTTCTTGAGTTTTTGAAAGGAGAGTTCAGAGTGCTATGAACTCGAGAGCACTCTGGGTTATGTTGCTGTTGATGATAGGATCAGTCTCTGGGTTTTTGTTTTTTCTTTGCTCTCTGTGTCCCCAAATAAAGGCAGAATTCTGGCTAGTAGGGACACGTTTCACGCTGTAAATGAGCATAGCACTGACGATTAGAGTGTTCATACAATGACAGAGATGTTTGTTAATCTGAGCAGTAGGAGGAACACGATCTAGATGGACCCCAATCTAGTGCTGGGCACTGTTTCTGTGGTGGTACAACTGCAGAGTAATGTTTATTATCAATACTGCAAATCCATGTGGCAGTACCCATTCAAAGTGGTACAGCTGCTACTTCAAACACTTCAACATCTTTTTTTTACGTGTTTGTGAGGGTAGTGGAAATGCTAAGTCACAGCCTGAAGCAGTGATGGAGCACCTGGTGGGAAGGCAGGGCCAACCCAGGGGAGCTCAGCCACGTGCAGTGCACCTGAGTGACTGGATGGGGTGGAGCCAGGATCCAGGCCTCATTTACAGGTTGGCAGTGAAGGCAGGGAATGTCTCATCTGGAGACTCCTGCTTACTTGAGGACCTTACCTTATAGGTCTTCCAAAGGCAAGCTGTTTTATATCTGTGCTATTGTGTGTAGCCAGATTCTTACTTGCTGTAGCCTAAGACCTTGCTGCCCTGCCATCTTGTTATGTTTTCTGTTGTGTTACAGTGGGAAGTGCAGCAGTAACTTCTTGCTTGATTAATAAATATTGTTTCACTGATAGTCTCCTGCCTTCTCATCCAGGGATGTCTTCCTCACTAGAGCTTGTCAGTCCCTCATTCAAACCTCACTGGTTTATCTCTGTGTGTTGTGAACACAAACCAGGAAGTGATGCCCTTGCACAGGGGTGCAGCAGCAGGTGAGGAGTGGCTCTGCTTTTTTTGGCTTCCCTGGCATAGGGACCTCCTGCTGGATGTGCTCATGATAGGTGAGTGGTCAACCCCTAAGATGTCTTGTTGAGATGAGGTCTGGGTTTCCTAGAGGCAAAGGAAAACTGTTTTGTAGGGTGTGTGTATACTGTATACGTGAAAAGGAGGAAGAAATAGAGCAGTGGTTCTTCTGGTATTGTGATGTGCGTTAAGAACGTGGAAGCGTTTTGTTTTTGCACCTAGTGAACAAAGCTTTATCAACAGCATCTGGGTAACTGCAACTGACACCAGCAAAACAAACCCCCAAACAAAACAGAACAAAAAAACCCGAATCCTTTTGGCTAGAAGAATGTTTGTCATCGAAGGAAGTAGTTTAACTGCATGTAGGAAGATGTTCTTGTTAGGAGTCTCATTTCAGTGTCACTTAACTGACGCAGCTCCTGGAGTGCAGGTTGCCCCTCTTTGTTCTGCCTTTGCCTTCATCCCAGGTCAGCCAGGTATAGCCACCCTGCCTGTTCTCAACTGAAAGATCTGAAGTGACTGTGTGTGTTCTTGGCTGTAGACACATTTGCAATGGAGCTACTAGTTACATTCATAGATGTACTTGCGTATTTGCTTTCCTAGGGGGAAAAAAGCTAAAACTGCAGCTGTACAGTGCATTCTTGAGGTGCATACAGCTGAGGTGTTCTGTAGGAAATGATGCACCTGAGTGAGCAGCATTGGTACTATATTCACAGTACCGTCCAGTGCTGCCTAAATGGTGACTTAAGGCTTGTGAGATACTTCAGACTGAACAGTTTTGAAGAAATTGTGTTGGCCAGCCTCATGACTCAAGCTTAGGAGGATGTCAGAAAGTATTTGGGGGATGACAGCACAGTTTGGTATTGCTGTTTCACCAGTCTGGAAAATGTACTTTTTTGCATGGCTGGAGCTTGAAGACTTGACATAAATAGCAATAATAAGGAGCGCTGCAGATACTAGATGTAAACATAATGCCTTCAACAACTCAAAGCAGACTGAAGGGGAAAAAAAGCGTCCTGTTTCTTATTTTTGCTCAAGAATCTGAAATGGGTTGGTCGCCATGCTGTGTGTGAGGAGGGGGGGCTGACTGGTGTGCTTTGCAGGTGGGAATGGGTCACAGAATTGTAGGGGTTGGAGGGGACCTCTAGAGATCATCCGGTCCAACCCCCTCACAGGTCAGTAGTTTGCAGCCTGCAGTCTTACCCAGCCTGGAGAGTCTAGGAAAGGTGATGGGTTAAAGCAAGAGGTACGCTGCTTGCTTTTGCTATTTCTGAATCAGCGTACATTTGAAGTGTCCAGGATTGGTGAAGGTTTTCCACAAGGTTATTTCTCTTCCATCTCTCCATCCTCTTTCATTGCTCTCTGGTACCATGTGCTTTAGAAGGAGATTTTGGTACTTGGCTGTGAGTAAGACACGTTTAGGTGGACAGGTGGTATCTGGCTCCTTTTTCTGCTGTTGTGCTGAACTTTGTCCTGTTCCTAGAATAGGTTCGAATGAGGAAAGGAGGGAGAGAATCTTTCTTTGCACTCTCTATAAAGGGCAGTAAAATCTGAATTGCGTTTATTTCATTAAATGATGCAGTTCTGAGAATTATAGATACACTAGACTTCCTGTCTGTCTTTTCTCAGATGCTCCGTGTTTACTGCTGTTGCACTCTTCCTTAGTTGACCCTCATGGATTAGAACAGACTCCTTTTGGAGTTTAAATGAACTGAGCAAATTGCAGTGAAGAGGGCTCTCTGCAGTTGAGCAATGAAGGCGTGTAGGGGATGAGAGGAACAAGGTGGACGTGTTTTCAGAGTCAAGGCAGTTTTTATTTTTTTGCTTCTAGATCTGCTTTCTAGTCTTGTCCCTGCCATAGAACTCCCTGCTAATCAGGTCGTGCAGTGAACTTGCACAGGACCCCTATCAGCTGCCCAGCTTGAAGCAGGACTGAAGATTCTGCCTCATGCAGGGGTTGCTGTGCTGCTGTATTTTGCTGCAGAGGCTCAAGTTGGTGTATTTGAATTGCTGGCTTGGTCTGGAGCCTCTGTGTATAACATAGTGAGATGCAGCTGCCAATGGGTACACAGTTGAAGCAGACGGATACCAAATTTTAATATGCAGTTACAGCTTAACTGCAGAAGTAACACTGAGTAGTCACTCAACACAGCAAAGGGAGTTGGAATCATGGAGAAGGTTGTGTGATTTCACTACTTTCATCACTGATGCAGACAGAAAAGTTGCAAAACTAACCATGCTTCTGTTTGGTGTGTTCGACTTGCTAACTCCTAAGTGCCATCTTAAGACAGAACACCTGAGATAATGAAACCTAGATGCTTGATGCATTTAAGGAGCACCTTGGGAGTCCTCAAATGACTTTAAAATCACTTTTGTTGATAGACACATTTTGGCCTGAAATCATTTTAGGAACTAAAGTTGAAAACTATTCAGCGTGTGAGATGAATGGGAACGCAGTGCCTCAGGTGTCACACCTGGAGGAGGGGGAAGCCTATTTTGGGTATTATAAGAAGTTAAAAATGTTTGCTAGAATAATGGCAATTAAGATGTAACTTAATTCTTTTACAGTAGTTATGCAGGAAAAACCAAGCACTACTTAATGGATCTAATGTACTACTTCTCTAAACACATATAAGATCAGTGCTGTTTTGCAGTTAATAGTGAGCTTGTCACCAAGCTGTTCTGCTGACTGAATCGCTGCTGTGAATGGGGCTGACAGCTCAGGCCTTCCCAGCAGCTCACAGAACTGGTAGTTGAGCTATTTCCAGGACCAAGATCTCCAGGTATTACCTGTTTTGATTCTCTGAGGAGAAAAGCCTACTGTTAAAAGAGGAGTTAGAGCTTCCTACAATGGACAGATTGGTAGTCAGATGTTTTTCCTAGCTCTGCCCAATGCTGTTCTCATTAGAACCAATCGTGGTGTTGTAAGAAGCTTAATTCCTGGAAACTAGTCGTGCTCAGGAGAGTATCACTTCTACCCAAGGAGCTGGGGAAGACTAGGGAGTCATCAGAAGGAGCTAAATAATCAGCATCTTTTTAACTGTCAAGGGGACACGGCACAAGAGCCTGTCAGCAAATTAACGAGGTCAGCCCAGAGGGGATCCATCCTTCTGTCTCTGTTCAGTAAGAAGGAAAATGTTAGCTCTGCACAGCCTGATGACTAGTAGAATTCCCCTACGACCGCACTGTTTGTACCTCAGTGTTATATTAGCACATCCGTAGCTTAAGACTTCTTCAATATGACTGCTAGAGCAGCTGGTATAATGTTCATAATTACTTTATTTAAGTAGAATATGTACATATTTATCAAGAGGGACAATTCCACTATTTTCCAGAAGCATGTAAAGCAGGAATTTTCTTGGTCACATGATCATTACGGTTTGTCAGGCTTTTCTTCCAGAGTTTATTCTGATGTCAGAACACTACCCTTGCAAGTTCAAACATAACCTGTGAAACAGCAAACATATCATTAGATCAAATAGCAGTTCATATCAATCTTTAAAACAAACAGACTGTAAGCCAGAAAATAACTATAGCTGCAACTCACAAATGAATTGCAAAGAACTGGAGACTAATCCCCTTGTACGTTACGTGAATAAGCAAATCTTGAGTCTCAAATTGAGGAATATAAATTGCACTTATTGTGTTATTCAGTGTGATAGTGGGGGAAAAGCCCACCACAACCAACCTCTATGGTGATGAGTATTACTATCATCCACTCGAGGCGCAGGGCGTGCTTTTCATTCAGGTGGTTTCGCATTAGGTCTGTCAACTCCATGCAGTGCTGAAGCTTTTCATTCATTACCTGCAACGGATTTCAAACACAGGGCGAAGTTGGATTCTACACGTTGTATGAGATGGCAAAAGAAACACAGCGCATAAAGGGGCTCACTGCAGAAAGCCGTTAGCATTTCTGTGTAAGTGCAGAATGGAAAGTCCTGTAAGGTAGCATGCACAAGCAGTGGGAGCTCTGATACAGCCAACTCTTATTTCAACAGGGTCACAGAAAAATTAATACAAATTTAGATATGCATCTGCAGGTATTAAATAGCTACGGGGTGACAGCTAGTCGCAAAACAATGCGAGCAAATAAGATGCAGCTCACAGGAATGCCTCAAAAGTAACTAAATAAGAATGTAAGGTAGCTGTACCACTGTTTTGGGTTGAGGTTTGTCTCATGCTGCTTAATCTGATAAAGCAGTAAGCATTAAGTTGCCCTACAATGAACTGACCTGGATGATCATGTCATCAGTAAGAAGACTGCTTCACATCTCATTTTTTTTAACTTGTTTTCTTGCACACATTTCAGAAAAAGTTAAAGCTCCTCTTCTTACAACAATTTAAAGCCTAAGTTAGTGGCTCAGGAAGTACACAATCCGTTTAAGTCTAGGTGGTTGAGGCAGACTTGTTAACCTAAACTGGTAAAAGACGTGAGTGGGTTACGGACACAGAAAGGGGGATGGTGTACAGGACCCTAGTGGTCTTTATTCGACTTTTACAAAATAAAAACAGACGTTTGTGGAGCAGTCTGTAGCCTGGCTGAGCCAATGACAGCTGATTGCAATATGGAAAACTGTACAGCAGGAAGGCACCTACCTTAACTCTGCGATTAATGTTGAGGAACTGGCAGGTTTTGTCATAAAGCTCTTCCAGTTTTTCTCTGTCCCAGTAGAAGTCAGGTGTTATTAGCAGGTCTGAACTCAGATTTATGCGGTGTCTAAAAAGAATGGTTACTGCACTAGTTCAGAGTTCCTTTTGGTGCACGCAGGAGCAAATATTTACACGGTAGTTAACAAGAGAAACTTGGTAAAAAATATGAGAGGAATCTCATTCATAATAAAAATACCCATGTAGTCACTGTATAAAGTGGTACCATCTGAAACTTTTCCAAGAATACTGTAATCTGCACACCTTATGCACTAACTGCTTTTGCCTTATGGCGATGTTACCCCCCTTAACTTGTCACCTTCCTTAACTTCTCTAATCTGTACAGAAGTCCTTTGCTACGCTAGTAGCTCACTGAAGCAGATCAAGTATAAGAATTGAAGTTACGGGGGAGATCCTTAAATGGTTGTTTCAATTTGAGATCTCCTAAGTGTAACTGACAGTGCACGCTGGGGATGGGAGCACAGCTCAGAACCAGGCTACTGTCTCGGTATTATAAAGGCTAGGAGCTGGAGTCCCTCAACTTACTTGCTCAGGTAAATCTTTGCACTTTTGATCACTGAAAGGTCCTCCATGTATGGGTATAAAACTTTCTTTGTATGCTATTATTGTAACAAGAAATGTTACCTTAACGCAAAGAGTTCTCCGATTTTCTGCATGACATCTGCGTGAGAGAGTTTTACCTTCCTTCTTGATTTTAGTATCTGCGAAGAAACAAGTTTTACCTGCCTGATCAAACAGCAGTGGTGAAGTAGTCTGAAGTTGTACATGAGTGTATATGAAGTATATACAAGTTAAAATCTAAGCACATATCAGACTTATTAACACTAAGTATTGCTTCCATAGTGCCTTGCTTATCTAGTTTGATAAGAGAATCATTGTTCAACTACTCTCCCAGGTTAGAATTCTGAAATGCTTTCTGTGCATCGTTTGTTCTCTCTCGATACTACTGCTATTTTTATGATCTGGCAATGTTCTTTTTACCTTGCTGCTGTTCAGCTTTTTTACAAATTTATTCCTTACTTACAAAAATGTATTACTATTTATTCACTTCATTAAAAATAAATATTTCTTTTAAACCCTGTGAATCTTGTTTTTAATGTGACATGAACAGACTTCCTATTTTAATTAAGCCCCATGAGAAAGCGTAGTTTAAGTAACACTCATGAACTCTTAACATCTATCAGTGGCAGGTGACACTGGCACAAAATGGGAAACATTATTCCAGTGTGGATTTCCCCACACCATGTCCCAACCCTTTACAGCCTGCTGGTTTCTGGTCCCCACCCTCTGCAGACATTCTGCTTTTTATCTTGATGGGTTTACAATCAAATGTGTTAAATATCCAGTTGCTTTTTTCTATCTCCTCAGCTGTACCTATCTAGACTGATCCAGATTTTACATAGCACAGGAGAAAATGAGGGGAAAGGTACAAACGAGATCTCACCTCAGGAATTGACTGGATAGATTCCACAAAGTTATCCAATAACGATTCCCAAATAGCCAGTTTTACTGCAACACAGAGGTGACAAAGCAGAATGCTCTGAGAGGCAGGTACGTGTGCTTTCAAGTAATCATGTACATCTGCCAAAATACTGCACTGTTTCATGACACACTGATGCAAACGTATCTGTAGTGAGTTACCAATTGTACTGTACAGCCAATGGATCCATACATCTACAGACAGATTTGGATTGAGCGATGACACACATCTGCCTGCAGAACCACCATGAGCTCAGCTCCCATTGCCAGCAGGTTGGTTCAGGCCCTGGAGAGGCTTTGCTTCAGCTTAGGAAGGTGAGTTTGAGCACTACACTGTGTGGATGAAGTGTGTGCAAGCTCCATTGCAAGGAGGCATTGCAGAAGCTAGAAACAGCTTTGCTGGAGTCAAGCTGACTTCACATGGTGCCAATCATGTTTCCACTGCATTTCTAGTGTACTTGGCTCTATCTGTGCAGCGTTTGATGAAGTGTGCTCAAGCCAGTGAGAAGTAGCTTGTATGAGGACACCACCACCTATTTGTTGAAGCTAAATCCAAATTTAGACAATCAATTTGTTTTTCCTTTTTGTGAATATAACGTTAACTTAAAATATTAAAAACAAAATGTATTGTTTAGAAGTTGTTAATCCCAGGTAGTACCTACACAAGTTCTACTGTGTCTCAGTTTGAGCCTTAAAGATGATTTCAGCATGGATGTATAGAAATCAGGCCGTTCTCTAATCCTCAGATTCCCAATCGAGAATGAAGTAATAACAACAGACCACTTCCAAAAATTAACTCCATCCACTCAGAGAAATTAAATGGAAAATATTTAATTCTCAAACTTTTGTGGTCATAATTGTACTTGTCAAGAAGCACAAGAGACCCAGTGCTAAGCGTTCTTCACATTTATCTTCTGACTACAGAGCTCTAATCCAAGTCAGGGACTTCAACAGCATTTAATTTAGCCTCTGAAAATAGACATTTAGACATAGCAGTGATTATTTGACAGAGGGTTGGTTCTGTTGTGTCACAAATTTGACTCTGACTATACTTGGATCCCTTAACAACACTGAACATTGCACTGTCCTCCAAAATGGTGTACATGTTTCATAGTAACGTAACTTGGCACCAATCACCTCCTGGGAATAAATCCCTTGCTCTGTTATATGTGGCAGCAGTCTTTCATGTAGCTTTAAAAACAGCAAAGCTAAAGGCTTTTTTCCTCAACAGCTCTTTTCTTCAGTGGTCAAGAACCATTCAGTTATTCTGCTGTATGTCTTGATCACTTCCAAAACGTGCACTCAGTTTCCCGATATCTTCTGTTTAAAGTTCTGTTCCCTCACATAGCATATGAACCTTTTAACTTACTCTAAAAGCAGTGGAGGTTTTCCTTCAAAGTCTTCTTGAGGACAGCCTTATTACTCTTTCTGTTCCCTCTTACTAACTCATTCTAGGTCTGAAGAAGCAAAGAATTTTGTTCTAAGATTTACACTGAAAAAAGTAATTCCAATTTCAGGAAGACAAAGTGAAAATGAATGCTCCCACTGATGCACAATCGATCTTTAAACAGTTTACCAAAACCAGACACTAAGTCTTCTCCAGCCTTCCAGTGTACGAGCCCCACTCACAATGATATTTCACTCAATCTGTAGAATGGGCTGATAGTACACAACAGTATTAACTTACCAGAAAGACAAAGGGCATTTGAGAAGGCAAACTTCTGCAAAACAACTTCATCGCTATCCAGATCAGAATTTAACAAGATTTCTCCCTTATGAAGCTTTGACTGCCCTCTGTAAGAACAGGATTGAGGCATCTTCACTGACTAAGCCAACAGCAAAGGAACATTTGAAGAACAATCAATACAAGAAAGATGGGTTGTTTTATATAAAGCATGATCTATCTGCATGGCTGTCACGCTCATCCTTGCATTTTACTCATGTTCAGTACAAAAATAACCAAAACAGATTACTGAAAATAAGTTCCCAGATTACTGAAAATACATTCCTTATTCTAAGACTACATCAGGAACCACAAATGCCACAACTGGATGGTCCACAGAGTTTTCAAATCGCTAGAAAACAACCAACCAAACAAACAAAAAGAACCCACAGTTGTCCTCTTAACAAGTTACCTTAAATAAACTCATTAGCTCAGCTTATGCTGTTACTGTCTCCTGAGTACAGTTTTTTGGTGCCGCTGGGAAATTACAGATGAATGACATCACCAGTGACACTGATAAATATATCCACAGAGATCATTTGCTCCCCATGATGAAAAAAGTAGTTAAAAAGACAAGATGGATGCCAGATTTATCTGTCCACATCTCTCAAGCTTTATCTTTCCTAGGAAGTGAAGTACATGCAGCACATAACTTTGTGTTTGAACCTAGAGTTTATCCAGAGAAATTCTGTACCTCCTTTAAAATCCAAGTTGTCTCAATAATGGATGTTTATTTTCCCTGTGAGATACGTATGTTCTCTTTGGGACACCTGAAGAACGTGTTTGGTTGCGTGGACACGGAGCTTCATAATTTATAAACTCAAATGTTAAAAGTCACCAAGATCGTTACATGAAAGTTTAGCACTTCAGCAAAATGTGAGAATTTAGGTTTACTGTTCACTCCCTATTTTACTCATTTGAAAAAAGTGTATTTTTACTAGTTGCTTTCACCTGAATTTGTTTTAGAAATCTGTAGGTTATTAAATAAACACAAGTGCTTGAAAATACTTACTCCCCTATTCTATAGTTTATCTCTTCGTTTTCCCAGTGGACTAGTGCAACTTCATATGGCTGAATTTCATGCTGTTCCAGCACCTGCATTATATTCTTCATCTAAGAAAAAGACAATGCACATAGCAGCAGTTACTACTGTGATATATCATCACTCTGTGAAGAGCTAGCACGTAATGTGTTGATGAAGGCAACTTTCCTGCTTATTAATGTTATTCAAATAAAAATGAGTAGGTGTGCTAGTAATTGTTTTGTATTGGAAGGAAGCAGTTATTATCACAGTTTATTTAGGAAGCTATGGGGAAGAATTTAGTGTCTGTGAACAACTGCAAAGTATCTGTGAAAATGTCATTCAATGCCTGCATTTATAAAACAAGGTAAGGATTAACCACAACAGCAGTGAAGGCTTCAATTGAGAAGTAGTATAACAACGAGCTGCACGCCACTTCGGCAGATGTTTGAGTGTGGGAATGAATTTTCAGGAGAAACACATCAGGTGGCCATTTCTTCCAAAATTACTAGTTTGCTAAATCAACAGTTTTGTTTCAGTGACCTATTATATATTCCAAATATTGTACATTAAAAAAGAAATAGGACTACAAAAAATAATTTTTTTCAGTAAGGAAGTGCATGTTGTTAGGCCAACCAGTTAGTCACGCTGCTTCCAGGGACAGCTGAGCAACGCAAGTCCTGCTAAAACAATGCCAGAATTAACTGCTGATCCATAACACAGCGTGCCAGATTTCAAGGGAATGTTTACTTAGATCCAGGTAGCCTCGCTGGCATTGTGGTGTCATGATCCACATAGCAATAGTTACGCTATTAGAGTCTATTCCAAAGCTACTTCCAGCTCAGGGTTAGATGGTTTACAGACCATAACCAACTCTGTGAAATTTACCTGTCTTGTAATATGGGTACGTATGGAGACTGCTGAGTCAAGGCCTGAGCACGTGATGGAAAGAGCAGGTCAGCCCTGGGAGCACAGGTGAAAGCAATGGATGTGTGTGATCAGAAGGGGTGGAGCCAGGCTCAACCCCTCTCGGACCTCATTTAAGGTCTGACTGCCACTGAGGGAGGATCTCTTGTTGGAGATTTCTCCCTTGCAGTTCTTTCTATGTGAGCCTATATCCTTGGAGATGGGTGAGCATTTATTTTTCCTTCCTTTTGTAACATCTGCTTTGTTTGCACTGGTCCCTTTGCCTTTACAGCATACTTCTGAAGTTCTGCCATTCATCTGGGTAACAGGAAATGATGCTTCAGTGGAAGCTTTCTTTTGAAGTGATACAAAAGCTTCCATTAATCAATAGCTTATTCCTGCCCCAGCCTAATTTTATGGAAGGAACTACCTGTCACACAGTACACTTAACAAGAAGAGATTGCTTGGTTTCATTAAATGCAGACTCTTGCTATCAGAGGCACTTGCATCACAGAATTTCCTTCTAACAGAAGTGCTGTGCTCTACCTCAAAATTAGCTTTTTCCTTTTTTTTCCCCTTGCTATTTCTGGTGGATGTTGGGAATTGCTAAATTGTGGCCTGAACCAATGACTGAACACCTGGTGAAAGGATACCGATAGCCTTGGGATCACAGCTGGAAGCAGGATCCACCCCTTCCTAAGCCTCATTTAAGGGCTAGCTGCTACAAGAGAAGGATCTCTACCTGGAGCTTTCTCCTTTCTGCAGTATTTGGTGAGCTCTGATGCTTGGGACAGGTAAGCAAATCTTTCTTTCTTGATTGCGACCATTCCTCTTTTTTTGGGTAATTTAGAATTGGTTACCTGGTACTGCCTTTCCCTACACTAAGGTATCACACAGCCTTGCTGCCTGAGGTATTTGAAAAGAGTATTTTACAATTTCAAGTCCCACTTATGATCAGCCTGTAGCTATTACTACTTCCGTTAAGTGTTGGTTAGCTTAGACAGTTTCTCCTCCCCAACTATTCGTCCTGGGGTACTTCTAAAAAGCAATTTTGTCCATTCAGAGTGAGTCTCAAAGTACTGTTTTACTCACTCACTTTCAGTTTCTGTTCAGCGTGCTTTTTTCCCCCTTGTTTCAGTTCATTAAAATTCAGGCATAAAACTCATGAACAGGTTTTTTGAAGACTAGAACGTTGACTATAATTTCACAAAACAGAAAAAGGCAGTTTTCCTCTCCTATAAGTAAAGCTAACAAAAATGACAATTAAAGTCACTTCTGACAGAATTTATCAAGTTTTCAGTGGTACTTAAGCATGTAAAAACATACATGATTTGTTTCAGAGGCCAGAGGTGCCCAATTCATAGAAATCAACAAGGGTTAGTTGTCCAGTCTTAGCAACACCTGTGAATCTGAATGCACAGTTAAAGCCATAGCACCCTGCAAGGTTTGAAGAGAGAGCTACTGTCTTTGTAGGCTGGCTGAGGTAGCCCTCCAAAACAGAAAAGGAAGCTTGAATGCAGGAGCAGTTCACAGCTGGAAGCAACTGCTCTGTTTTCATTCACATTAGTGAATATCTGTCTGTGAACTGCCTGTCTCAGTATCATCTGCTTAAATCACCAATTAGTTTCATGCAATCTACCTACAGAGAAGATGGACGCCTTTATCTATCTAGAGCTCACATTTATTTAATCACAGTAAAAAAAAAAAAGTATTAAGTAAGATCTATTCATGAAAATAACTGTGCCTGTAGCATACCCCTCTTGGTGAGCAAGTAATATGATATTATCATAAGGCTTACATTATTTCAATATTGCTATTTTCTAACAATTATACCAACCAATAAAAACTTTCCTTTAGGGAAAACTGCTCACTGGTAAAAACATAACACAATGTAAAAAAACAACTGTTTCCAATTTTTCCCCCCTTGCAATTCATCCAAATGTGAGTTTTGACTTAAATGGCTCTAGAATGGTCTTTTACTGCTCGCTTATTTTCCGTTGCATTCATTCCTTTTAACCAATCATTCATGTACTGAAAAAGTAAACGATAAAAATCAATACATATTGCTCTAAAAAAAAAAAAATTTCCCTCAATCTCATGAGATTAAGGTTTCAGATTTTTGGAGACATCTCACCTCCTTTGTATGTTACACATCTATTTGCTTATTTTTCTGAAGAAAGACAGGCTTAAAAGCTCATGTATAGGTGATGTGTCAGCAACCCACACACTTGAGGGCAGCAGTAGGACAGCAGCCATGGTCCTTAGAGAAGAATCAGTCCTTCTCCTTCCTGGAGAGATCCAAGTTCTCAGGAGAAAAAAAACAAAGCATGATGGGCTTTGTGGGACTGACAAGACATCTACTGATTAAGCTTTAACAAACTGTTTTAATTTACTTACACTTTTCTCATCCACATTCCAAAACACAACAGCCCCTTCCCTGTGAATTCAAGGAAAAACTGAGGTGTAATTACACTATTTTAAATGTACTTTAATGCAATACTCAAACTGTATGGTGGCAGTTTTTGACAATGAATCAGGGATCTTAACACTAATACACAGCCTACATGATAGTTGCTTTTTTTTTAACTGTACTTCAGTGTAAAACATTAATTTTTTCCCCCCTGTGTAAATCTAATGATTTTCTCATTCTGAATCATTCCAATTGGACAGTTATTCCTTGAGCTTCAGAGATGGTGTGATGCAGTGATTTAGTAAGCTGCAGTATTTTGCAGAACTGCTATTGGAAAATGGTATTTCAGGCATAATTAATTTACCTAAAGAAAAAAATCATGCCAGGATCATCTTCTTTTGCAGATTTCTCAGTCCCCATCACCAAAACGTTAGCAGCATCTAGTTTGAAGTAAATGAACAAACGAAAGTTCAAAATGCAGCGTTATTTGAACTTCTAAATGCAATAGCTACAAGCACAACTCCAGTTCAAAGTCAGTCCTGTATCTTATTTTTCTGATTAAAAAGCTACAGTGTAAAGCTACACGGTTTCTCTGAAGTGTCACACTCTAGACAGACTTAGCTGTGATGCTGAACTTCACTGGAAGCTTTAGTTAATGAAATACAGTTGTTTTAAGGAACAAACGACTCAAGGGAAAACTGACACAGTGCATGTAGTAAATAACCAAGAGCAGGATACAGAAGGCAGAAGAGGGCATGTAGCATGAAATGATGGCGCACAGTTGCAGAGTAATTACCAACATCTTTCTCTTTTCTATGTAGCAAGGGACTGAAGTGCACTCAAATTTTGCTGACTGTGCTTTCATAGAAACCTGAAAAAGCATACCCCCAAGATAGCAGAAGTTACATCTGTGCTTATTCCTTTGGATCAAAGCATACTTTCGAAACAAACCTCCTAGTCTCTCTCATTTACCACAATTTTGATTTGCATTGCAGAAGTGTCAGAATGCACAAACTATCTGTTTTGCATGAAATTAAATTAAAAAATGAGTTCCAGCTGCTAATGGGGGTTCATTACAGAATACCAGACCCAAAGTAGTGTATGCAGAATGCCTCCAGTGTGGATCCTGAGTTCTCTAACCAGTGTTTTCTCATGTCCACTAAGTATCTGCTTTGCTGTATTATTTTGCTAATGCAGGCATTGCTGTGCTGGGGCTGGGCAGACTAAGGTGACAGGAAGAGGTGACTAAATAAGCATGGGATGCCCTTTTGCTAATAAGTGAACTGAGACCACACAGCTGATCTGTATGAACTCTTTAGAGATTTCTCTTTCACTTGTTATTCCAGTTCAGGAACAACTGATTTGATGAATCGCTAGAGCAGCTTCTGGGTGTGAAGCTGGAGTTTACCACAGGAGAAACATTTGTCTGTACTTTCTCATTTGCCTTTGCAAGTATTGCCCTTAGTTCATCTTTCTTAATTGTCTCCAGATAAAATATATGCTGTGAAGTGTCCATTTGGTTCCTTATATGGAGTACTACAGTATCAAGCTCTGAAATATTTTTATGTGGTCAAAAAAGAATGCTGCAAAGCAACAAATTCACGCTAATGGCTAATTTAGATTTGTGGTCTAGTGTTTCTTAAATGTAGTAAACAGAACAACTTCTGACTGGGTGACTTAGCATTGCTATACTGTGTACCAACCAGCGAAGTTTGCTGTTACAATCAAACTTCCATCACTACCAGAAAACTTCTGACAGTGTATCTATGGTAAAAAGTCACAAGAGCGCTGTAAAGAAAAGAAAGTATCAGCAAAATGCATGCTGGTAAAATACCAGCAACAGTAACATAGGCATCACAGCAATTCAGGATAACTCTACCCTGAAGCACTGAAAACAGTGTTATTTTTGACACAGAGGAATACAAAGGGGACATAAAGTCTATGCTATGTAACTCCTTTCTGAGAAAGCTAACCATTACTCAAGCAAACTTCATAAAGATCCACTGGAGTACTGTCACAATTGGACATTTGATAACCTCATATAAAATGTCCATAAACAGTATATTCTGCTTCACATAATCTGTTCATTCACAAAAAATAATAAATCTACTGCCAACGCATGAAGATCACAGCTGTTCCTGGGCTCGAGGGTCTTTAAGCTATAAAAAGCTCCGTTTGTTTTTCTCTCATAGTGAGCTTCAGCTATTTCCATGCCATACCTTCCCAAGTCTTTGGAGATGCTTTGTACAGATCCAGAACCAATTATTTGGCTGCAGCCTAGCTGAAGGGAACCATTCAACAATTACCAGGATATATTTGGCCCACTATAAAGTATCAACTACGTTCTCTTTACCAGAACTAAATATTTATACGTGTATCTTTTACATTTCACATAGTCAGCAAGATTCTCTTTCGCATGCCTCCAGCCCTCAGCAACTTACATTAATAGAAATGTTGGGTACAGAAAGAAGGTGCAACACTTCAAATTACAGAATTGTTGACAGCTGAACCACGGTGGTATCACGTTACTGAGTCACTGATTAAAATACACTGTCAGAAAGTTTTCAGTTAGTGAATTTCTATAAAATAAGGGTTTGTTTCTTTTAGAAAATGTTATGTTTTCTTGAATGCGTTCCCAAGACTATCTGATTTTTTGATTCTTTTAGAGTAATAATTTTGGAGAATATTATTATACAGTAACAGCAAACGATGGTTATTTTGTTAAATGGGAAGGTTTGTTTTATTTTTTAATTGGCATAAAAATACAGAAATGTTAAATAGAGCTATATTTATACATTCCAAGGTATTACCAAAATGAAAGCATATGACATTATAAAAATTGTATATCTCACCCATATTTCATTTCCCAAGATGTAATACCGCTTTTAAGATGTTTTAAAAATCTACCTCTAGGCAAACTTGTTATTTCAACATATCCATGGGAGGTCAGGTCATGACACAGATTACCAAGATGATATTCATCTGCTGTTGCAAAGGCTGTGCACTGCATCAGATTCTGTGCCAAAGGAATAAAGATTTGAGTTAGGGAAAGGCTGAAGCAAGATGTACATAAGACACGCTCACGTCTGCCTCAAAGCAATCACAAGAGTGACATTTATCATTTCTTCACTCTGTTGTACTGTATCACTGCTATGCTGTCCGCTTAGTGCACCAATGCTAATGAGATTAATTACTCCCTGTTAAGCGGGGAAGAAAACATACCCCACGCTCACAGACTGAGATCCAACTACACGCCATGAGTAAGACACATCAACAAACTTTGTGACAAGGCCACAGAGCCGTTATTCCCCACATGGCAGTGAAATGCTTTAGCAGTGCACCCATGCTTGCTCACCCCTCCTACAGCCTATGACATACTTGACTCACCAGCAAAATCAAAAGGAAGACGCCCCAAACACCAGCCTGTAGGTCTCTGAAAGTGCATGGAGTGAAACTATCCCAGCCTGCTTAGCAAGCATAAGCTACAGCTGCAAATACCGTGTTCTGAGTGCTGACCGAGCATTTAGTGCCCAGGTTAACTCCTGGAACATAAAGCACTGCAGAGCAGTGAGTCACAGACCTTCAGGGCCAGTCCACGTGCTGCACATCACCAGTGTCCCCCTCTGAGTGAAATCTTGCGCTAACAATGCAGTCCCAACTGAAACCACAGCTGAGCAGTACATAACAGCCAGAATTTGTCTCTACATTCCACAGTCGTATACGAATAAAAAGCCACACTGAAACAAATAACATCCACAGCACAAGATGAGGAAAAGTGATACTGACTTGCAATAAGATCGACTCATGCATGGCAGAAAAATCAGACATCTGTGTAAAAGCTTTCTTAATGAATTCAACAAGGCAGAATAAAATGCTCTACAAAATCGACTCCCCATTTTAAGTGCATTTCTTTGTTCTGCTACATTGTGTATCCCATGCTAATATTTTTTCAGCACAGTGTAATGGCAGATATGCAGAAAGCAACGCCTCTTATTGTAGTTCAGTCACTTTCCAGCTTTTTGTAACTAATACAAGAGGGGATACGAGTCACAGCGAATGTACAAGAAAGCTGTACTCATCTGCAAGTGCTTACACACACAACATGCTTCAACTTGAAATCCAGATGATATTGTCACGGCACTCATACGCTGTCAAAATGCAACACCTGAAAGGGTGTTCTGCTCCTTAAAGAGGCCCAGAACAAGTAAGCAGGTTCAAGGCCCACGTTTAAACTTTGTTCTCTTTTCTTAACGCTCTGTTGTCATTCCCCAAGTTTTGTTTAGGTCCTCTTAATTCAGTGACCACTAACAGAGAGAGCAATGTTGTAGACGTATTCCCATGCTGGTGCTGTTAACACAGTTAAGTGCTGGTAACAGTGGAACTGAACCGTACTTTTAGATCCCTTGCTGCAGTACCTTTAAAAGTTGCATATTACAGTATCATCTGTACAGATCCATTCCCAGCATCTAAACTGACAATATGAATTATACATATAAGATTATTCTGGAAAACTCTGGTTAATAGAAGCACACACATGCTGCCATGAAAACCTTCAGGGAGCATACTGTTATCTTCAAGCTAGTATATCACCTGAAAATCCTTCCCCCGCTCTATACTTTCCGTAGTTAAATTTGTTATTGTTCACTTCAAGGTAGATGCATTACAGGACAGAATGTGATTTTAGTTTCCACACGAGGACTTTAATTAGCACCGGTAGCTGGCTGCCAAGAATATGTGCCTGAAATAGCAGTGTGGATATGTAGCAGGTTCTTTTTTCTTTTTTTTTAAACAATGCACTGCTTCACCTTTACTAAAATATTGTTCCATCAGAGACATTTAGCACAGGTGTAGAGTTTAAGACACCCATAATTTAAGTGTCCACAGGCATTCTAGATGCTCAGGCTCCCATGGCAGTTGATGGAGATGTAACGCAGAAGTACCCAATCAGCTCATCCTAAGATACCTGTGTTAACTGTCTGGTAAACCTTCATCCCACGCTGTTATGTCACCTTCACCTGCAAACCTGCCTAAAATAAAAGCAGCTCTACTGCTGACAGCAACTCCAGTCACTTGCCACCTCTCCTTTCTGGCTGCACCTGTGTTCATTGAGATTCAATTCAGAGCTCCAAAGCAACCATGAGATCAGCCATTCTACATACTCGTTTTCTGTATCATCATCCCCCCAGCAACTGCACAGAAACTATAATTCTCTGATTAGCTCATTCCTAGCACTTTGAGAAGACACGCATTTTTAAGGAAGAAAATCTGTAAAATGAACTTAAACTTCACATCACTGCAGGCATCCATCTTTATCTCGAGGATACCTGCTACTCCAACTTCAGTCGATTTTCAAGCTTTGGCCAACAGCATTAAAAATCAGCTTAAAGGCTCCTCGTGTCTTGTGAAAGCTTGTGAGATGAGTAACTAATCCTAGCAGTAGTGACAGTATGCACCGAATGACAAACCAAACCAGTTATCACATTAGAGTAACCCCTCTATCTATCCTGAAAAACTGGTCTAGTGATCATTTATCACTGCTGGTGCTTAGCATTCTATCTGCAGGCAGCACCTGAACATGAGTGCTGAGAAGGAGCTTATCTCTGGAGCATTCTGCGAAAGGAAGTTGTTAGTGAACCCAACGAACAGAAAACATCAGAGACATCTGGGTTTATCTAACTGAAAACCTAAGGAGTGGGTCTACAGCGTGTCTCTAGTGGCAGACTGTGAAGGAAAAGACAACAGTCTTGGAAAGACTGCTTATGATACTGCAGGGTTCTTGGTTACTTCAAAACAGACAAGATCAGCTTTTTTGGTGCCATCAGGATTTAGGGAAAAATGACAGCATGGTGAAAAAAGAAAATAAAATAAAAAATTCTCCATTTGCTGTACTTCTATCAGTCATCTTACAGAAAACAGTCTCATCTTTCAGTGAGCTCTTTATATTACATATCTACAAGGGAGTATACTAACAGGTTAAAAAAAACAAAAACAAAAAGCAGCTTATTCCAAAATACTGTCAGCTCGCACATGGTCAGGGTGACAGCCTGGTAGTACCCCTGTAGATGGAGCTGTATGTTTGCAAAACCACACGGTGTTTATTTAAAAACAGAAAATGGTTTGTTAGGCCCCAGTTTACACCATTTCTGGCACACCATTTTGCAGTGTGGGATCTTCGCCAGAAACGATACTATTTCAGCCTATCAGGCAGAACTGTTTCAATTTTTTCAAAATGGAAGAAAGTAAAAACAGTGCATATTGCTTGCAAGCACATACATGAAAATACAAAACAAAGAAACCCTTAGCATTTCATACTGCCATTCAAAACCTTCAGGAATCTAAAAAAATGTCACTTAAATCCACCCAACACCAACTTCTGAATACGTCACGGTATGAGCAGAAAGCTTGGAAAAGTACGTGGTATGTTAGGATAAAATTCTGGATTTTCTTTTTTCAAAGCAACAGGAAAATTCAAGTGGGAAATGAATTTTCTACAATGGAGCCTTGGTGGTACATTATCTCATACTCCTCTCAGTCATACAAGATATTAAACAGGAGCATATATGTCTGGAAGGCAATCATTAAGACCTCACTTTCTGTGCTCACATTCAGCAGACCATGTAATAGGCATATTTTGCAATGTGCAAGCTATTTCTGGAAGCACAATACTTGTCTCAGCCTCATCTATAGTACTATTTTGTTAACAATACTCTGGAATTCGGTTGTTATTGTAGCTTGAGGAGAACAATAACATTTCTGACTCAATGCTTTTCCTTGGAGATCTTATATTCAAGTATACATACAGTCTGCTTTGACTAGAATTAGTGGGGTTTGCAATAACCTATCTCAGGGAGTAACAGCTACAAGTATGCACTGCTCCAGTTACTCATCCTGTATACCTGATTTTACCCAGATGAGTTTGTTGTGGCAGTTAATCTGTAGACCCAGGAGTCTGGTGATCCAGGTGCTACTTCTACACATGAAACAACCTTGCTCAAGTTACACAGTCTACATCTGCAGCTCAATTCTTCCACTGATTGAACAGAAATAACTTTCTATTTTTCTGAAATACTGTGAGCCTTCAGACGTAAAGAATAGTGATTCTCATCCACATATTGCTACAAAAAATATATTTTATCACTAAGAACAGATCTGCTGTAGTGTTAAAGCTATTTCACTACGGTCTGAAATGTTATAAAAAACAGAAAAACATAGTTATACTTGAGAACACAGTCTAAACTGAAAGTTTCTGAAACCTAATTCAAATATTTGTCAATTCAGTACTATTTATTCTCATCTTGATTTCAAACAGGATAGAATCAGACAAGGATAGCCATGGAAAGTTAGTTACTCTGAAAGACAGATCTTGCTCCTTAATTTGAGAACATTGTCTTGAATAATTTTTGAAGGATTTCATGGCTTTCTGTTTTAAGAAACCAATTCTCTTCTCCCCTTTTGTTACACATTGCTGGTAAATCTTCATCTCCAAACTACCAGACACACTCACTTCAATCAAGTTTGCCTCTGCACAGTTCCAAACCCTCTGAGGTCACAGTCAGGTAAATAATAAAATCCTCTTCATCAAATAAGTATGTTAATGTCATTAAAATGTTGATCTAAATCCAAATTAAATTGATAAAGTTCCCTTAATATTATATAGAATGCAAATTCTGCTCCTTACCTCCATGTCAGAGAGCAGTGGCTGGTTAGCTCTAGAGGGCTGCTTGGTCCTTGGTGCTTTTGGTGGCCTCTTAACTGGTGGGGTACTTGGTTTGGGAATAATTTTACTAGTCGATACAATGGAGTAAAATCTTGATGATATGTTCCCAAGCTTTTTAATATACTCCACATTGAGGTTGTAGTTTTCCATTGCTGCCAAATTAAAACGTTTCCAGGGCGGGAAAAACATCTCCCTACCCTGATAATAAACACTTTTTCCCAAAGCCGATACATTTCCTTGGATCAGCTGCCAATTCCTGACTTGCACGTGGGGACTTGACAAACAAGGGGAAGCAGTTTTTGAAGCACACAAGTTCCCAATCTTAGCTGTTCTGTGAGCCGTTCTGTCAACATCATTATCCAGCTCTAGAAGACTATGTCCAGTTTTATTAAGTCTTTGGCATCGGCGTATTGTAGTTAAGGAGTGGAGAGATGTAATCCGAAGGTGCAGGAGTTTCAATCTCATTGCTGCCCTCTGAACTGTATTTGAAACAAACAAGTAAAATCCTCTATCAGCCCTCTGGAAAGAAATATTATTTTTCCCTTAGCTAAAAGGTGAGCCATACTCTTTTTGCACGTGTTAGTACTCCCAAACACACAGCAATGGGTCTGAACAGCTTTTTCCCAATGCTATGGTGGATGAGGATCAAAGCACATTACTGAACTGTGTGCTTACAATACATGGTGGGAAAAGCAGAACAGTTTGCTGTATCAAGAGGTAAGCAGGTGTCTTTTCCATTTGCTGCTCACTCTGCACAGCAGTCTGTGCTCTCTGTAACCCCAGTGACATAAATACTCGTGACCAAGCACTCACCTTGGGTTTTAGCTGTTAAACAAGGAGAGTTTCAGCTGTTGTGTTAGTTTCTCACGCAGTACAGAAGCAACCGAAGGATTACTGCGTGCTGTACTGAAATACCACCTACAAAACACCCATAATGACTGACATCAGCTGAAGGTGCTGCATGGCTAACAGCCAAGAGCAGATTCAGCTCTGCTTGGCTGTCATGAATGAAGGGGAAAGCCAAATAAAACAGGTTGTGGTGCTGACCCCACAGTTAGGTAATGGTGCAGCATGGACTGCAAAGCCTGCTGGCAGGTCTACCTGTGCTGACTTGAATGTGCACTGTTATTCCAATAGTGTGGAACAAAAGCAGGTTCCTGGACATATTTGTGCTTCACCGTACGTGGTAATCAAATCAGAAAGCAGGCTTAGTACCTCAGTGGGTGTGCTGCACTTACTGCAGTGCCAAGTCCCTGCCCTCATCTGCTGTCATTAACCAGGAACACTTCCCCAGTGACACAGAATTGATGTTCAGTAACTTGTAAACTAAAAGAGAATTCAGTGAGTTGTATAGCATGGAGGAAAGGCAGGGCAGGTCTGTTTTTCAAAAGACACATAAGGGATCTTCACGTAACTTAATGGAGGAGAGTTACACTGATACTGATGGGAGCTGCGTGTAGCTCTGCACAAACAGGCACAGAACAAACGTAGGCTGCGACAGAATAAGCTCCTCACGTCGGGTACAACTGTACATGCTTTCCACTTGTAACGTTATTCCAGCCTGCAAGCGGCAGACGCATTGGAATAAGAGTATAATTTCCATTTCGGGCTCCATCCAGCGCTCAGGGCCGGGCGCTGCACAGGCCGCGCACAACCCGCGGCCCACAGCGGGAGGCCGCCTCCGCCGCCGCCCCTCCCCCCCTCCCCGGGGAACACCGCATGCGCGCGGGGGAAGGGCTGCGCACCTCCCATTGGCTGCGCGCCGGGGCGGGCGGGAAGCTGGCCGCCAAACAGCCAATGGGGGATGTCCGCCAAGCAGCCAATGGGGAGAGGCGGCGTTCCGCATGCGGAGGAAGAAAGAGGCGGCGGTGTCGCCCCCTCCCGTCCGGCGTTCCGCGGCCCAGGCGCCGCCCCGCGGCTGAGGGGCGCCCCGGCCCCGCCCGCCCCGCCGCCCCTCGCCCCGCCGCTCGGCTATAGCTGCCGCAGTACCCGGGCGCGAAGGGGAAGCGGGCGAGAAAGGCCGGCGACGTTCCGGCTGCGGCACTGACAGCCGTCAAGGACAAGGGCAAGCGCCGCCCTGCTGTACGCCAACCTCGGCGCCCTTCCCTTGCCCCACGGCCGCCCGCCCTCCCACTCGCGGCGCGCTCCGTGTTCCCCGCGGCTCCGATCGGGGCCGTTCGGCTCCCCGCCCCCGCACGGCCGCTCATCGCGGCTCGCACGAGGCGGCGGCGAGCGCTCGGCGCCGCCCGCTCTTCCCCTCCCCCCCCCCGCTCCCCGCCCGCCGCGCCGCGCCGCGCGCCAGCACTGACCTGGGGGAGGGGGCGCGCCTCTCTCCGCCGCGCGAGCCGCGGCCCCGCCCACCGCCCGCCGAGCTCCGCCAGGGCGCGCGCGGCCCGCCAGGCCCCGCCCGTCTCCGCGCCGCGCCGCGCGCCGGGTGCGGTCGCCGCTCCAATAACGTCCGGCAGCCGCGCCCGACTTCCGGGGGGCGGGGCAAGATGGCGGCGGTAACGGCCTCACCGGTCTCCCTCTCGGCCAGGTTTAAAGGGTCCGTCGGGGCCCGGCGCGCTCGTTACCGGCTGCGGGGCGAGGGGCAGGAGGGAGCCGAGGGCCCGGCCGCGGCTCTCTGCCCGCCGTGAGGCTGTGTGCGGGCGCCGGGGCCTGCGGCCTGGCGTCTGGTGCCGAGCGGAGGTGGAGCTGGGGGTTCGTGCTCGGCCCCGTCCGGGCGGGCGGAGGCGGTGCCGCGGCCGGGCCCGTTCCGGGCGGCACCGGGAGGTGGCGCTGTGGGTTCGGGGCTGGGGCTGCCTCCGCTGCGGCTGCGGGAGCCTCGGGCTGTCAGTGGCTGCGGGAGCGGGGTGGTGCGAGCCGGGGCGTGTGCTTCCTGCGGCACTTTGCGCTTACTGTTCGGTTCCGAGTCGCTGCTCTCCTGGAAAAGCTTTCTAAGTCATTGTGCGGTGTGGGTTGCAGCTCGTTATGGGCTTGTGCTCGTCTTGTTTACGGTCTTTACTCCATTCCCCAAACAAAGAAAAACAAGCATCACTGTAAACCCCTTGTTTTCTACATAAAAGATATCTTATGTGTGTGTGTATATATATATATATATAAAATTTAAGTTTTCGTGTAACTGTGAATAATGCATACACATTTGCATATTGGAAAGCAGGCAGTGTGCATTTTGTTGTTGTAAAGGTTAACACAAAATGGACCTAAACTTGATGCTGTTCTCTGTGCTTTTAGTTTTATGTCTTTCCATCTGGGTAGCAGTGACTGCAGGATGTGTTTTAGCCCATGTTTGTGTCGCTTTGGTAGGGCCAGTCAGCACTTTCCTCAGTGATGTGACATGCATTTCACAAAAAGTTGCCCAAAGAACCTCTTCCACTTGAGATTTTTTTTTTTCTCATTGGCGTTAACTTCTTTAAGAATGCAGAAACTGATTTCTGTTAAAAAAAAAACACCTGTACTGTCTATTTAAAAAATAGAAAATGAAATTGCATCTTTTCCTCTCAGTAATGAAATTTTGATCATTTCCTTTTTAGATCCTTTGCGTATTTTACTGTTAAAGACAGACTACCCCAGATCCTCACAAAAGCTATTGATACTCTGCATCGGCACAAAAATGAGTTCTTTGAAGAACATGGTGAGGTAAGAGTAAGGCTTCTGCTTGCCTGGGATTTTGTTTCTATCACTTACTGATTTCTTGAAAGATTGTTCTATGTCACTGCAGGAATAAATGTTCAGAATAGGAACTTCTGTGCTTTGCTTATTTCAGAAGGGTGTCGAAGCAGAGAAGAGAGCTATATCCTTTCTTTCCAAGTTGCGGAACGAGCTGCAAACTGACAAACCTGTGACTCCCTTAGAAGATGAACTGCCCGATGCTGTCTTGTGGAACCAATACCTAGACTACCAACGTAATTTATCAAATGGAAATGGAGAACCAAGTTGGTTTCAGTCCCCTTGGTTATTTGTTGAGTGTTACATGTATCGAAGAATTCATGCAGCATTAGTTCAGAAGTAAGTATTTAGTTTGGTGTGTCGCTCTGCAAAACACTACTGTTTCCCATTTTTATTTTGGGAGAAAGGAAGTTACCTGAGGAGTAAGATAAATTGGGATTTTAAGCTTTTTCTGTATTCATTTTCGTTTGTCTCACCCCTCAGGTTTAAAATCCGTGTTTTCTACTTTCATTTTGAAGATAGTATTTTGTTTTTTTTTTTTTTATTATGCCTCAGTTTCTCTGACTTGGTCTGTATGAAAACTCTTAAGTTTGACTGCGTACTTTGACCTTGCAGGCTACAATAGTGAGGTCACAGAAGTTATTTAGCATTCCTTAAAGGAT
The DNA here is from genome assembly GCA_023055505.1 of Callipepla californica brunnescens. Taxonomy (NCBI): domain Eukaryota; kingdom Metazoa; phylum Chordata; class Aves; order Galliformes; family Odontophoridae; genus Callipepla; species Callipepla californica. Next base: position 21,463,118 of record JALIRH010000003.1, on the reverse strand, counting down.
TTCAGTCTAGAATTATGTCTCAAGATACATTAAAGTTAACCTACCAATCTGTTGGGCATTCTGACTTGTTTTGCTACTAGGAATCTCAAGTTCTTACTGCAGAACACCCAGCTCCAGTAGCACCTGTTGTTCACTCCACCACCATTTTAGTTACAGTTGTGTTTGCAGCCCACCTGTTTCATCAAACTTAAGGAGCTGATCCTGGTTAAAATATAACTTGGCAGGACAAGTTTGTTGCACTGATACCCTGGAGGGATGCAAGTACAATGTAACAGGGTAGGAATTAACTTTTTTAAGCTCAAAAGCTTTATGCGCTGTGGAGTTGATCTTAGCGTTAGGGAGTCAGAAACACAGTAGTGGATTTCTTTGTTTCTACTGGTATATGGCGCAGTCTTGTAGCAGAAAAATCTTCTGGATTGCTCTTAAACATTTTTCATTAGTAAGCTTTACATTTCTTGATATCTATTATTTGTCTGCTCTTAAGTGTGTGGTTTAGTCATTTGTCAAAAAGTGTAACTGCAAATAGGGTTCTTATAATAAGTTGACATTTCAAATATATTACAAGAACTGAATTATTTTGCTATCTTTGTCATGTTAATTTCCTGAAGTTCTAGTTTGAAGCTTCCATGAGAATTACTTACCAGTGTAAGAGACTTTGGTGTGGGAAATACACTCCAGTAGGCAAAAGTCTGATCAAAAATGGACCCCAGTTCACCATGCATGTAAACTCACTGTGCTTTTTCACTTGCATGTTATAGTTCTAGTCATCTGTGAATGAAAAATGGAGTTCGTAAGTATTACAGTGTGACTAAACACTTGTTCACTTTCAGAATATGCTGCTAATAATTTCAAGATGTCCTGTGTGCTGTTTGTTCCAGTTAGATATGTTATCAAGTTGTTTTTTATTTTTTGAGATACGTAAGAATCTGGTGTGAACTGGAAAATCTAACGAGTCCATAATGAGGCTTAGAAAGCCTGAGCTCTGACCTCTCCTTTTCAAATGTTTCAAGTGCTGTCATAGGAAAAGTGGAAAGTGTGTTAATACATTCATTCTCTTCTTATTTTTAGCCCGCCTATTGGCAGCTTTGACGTATTTAAGGAAGGAAAGGCTCAAAATTTCTTCGAATCCCAAGAGGCTATTATTGCTTTATGCACTTACTTTCAGGAACTTCTTAAAAACATCAAGAATCTAGATGAAAAGCAACTTCAGGGGGAACTTTTCAAGCTATTGCAGGTAAACTAGTAGTGATTCTTCCCTGTGACAAATGAAAGCTTGAAGTTATAAGGAATGGGTTTGTATGGAAATAAGGATGTGTAAGGGCATGAGGAAATCCTGGCAGCCATATTGCTGCTTTAAAAATGCTTGTGTTTTGGTCGCTTGTATTAAGTTGGATGTTTTCCTTATACTGGTGATCTTCACTGTACATTTGAAAACATAGCTTGTTCTCTCTCAAAAGAGAGAAACATCTGAGTCAGTTTTCAGATGGTCCTTTTGTTGTTTAACCGTAAAATTTCAAAACAGATCATTTTACTGTCACTTCAAAAATCTTTAGGCGTGCTTGGAAAAGTTTGACGTCAGTGGGCCAGAAGTGCTTTAAAAGCTTATAACTATTCTTGGAAAATGATGCATTGGGGTAGAGTAGAAAATATCATAGGATTATGATAAGTTATGTTGTTGGCAACGGTGCACATGAACTATTTGATCAATCTTCGTAAAAAGTTCTTTAGTGTGTGCTTAAAATACTTTTTTTTTTCCCCATGAATACTTAGAATTCTACTTCTTACTTGACTTCATCTCATGCATCAACATGCTTTTATTAGTACTTTTTTTTTTTTGTCTTCTCACTGATGATTTCTGGAATTACAGAACGGAAAATGAATACTTTTATAAGTTTTCTGGTGTACTCACGTCAATATGAAACGTCTAACTAGCATGCTGATGCATGTTTCTGATGCCTGCATAAATGCAAAGCATTGCTTAGTTCCTTCCAAGGCATTTTTTCGGTGTTGAGTTTATTGTACAAGAAGCTGAATTTGAGTAAAATTTGCAAGAAGATGTGGATTTAGAACCTTTATGTCCCTAAAATAGAAACAAATAAAAATCTTTTAAGTGTGTGTGATATTTGGAATGTAACTATGAGGAGGCTCACCAAATGTGTTGATTTTTGTGTTTTCTCTCCCCTACATCTTTCTAGGTGTCACTGTGGGGCAATAAGTGCGACCTTTCTTTTTCAGCTGGAGAGGAGAGCTCTCAGAAATCTAGTCCTTTACAATGCCTGGAAAACATGGTACCTTACATCATAGTGGATGATATGGAAAAACTTTGGTCACTACTTATAAATACCAAAAAAAGGAATACAGAGAAGTGTAACGTTAGAGTTGATATAATCTTGGATAATGCTGGATTTGAACTTGTAAGTGATCTTGTGTTGGCTGACTTCTTGTTATCATCAAAGCTTGCTGATGAAGTCCATTTCCATGGAAAAAGTATTCCATGGTATGTGTCAGATACAACAAAGAATGATTTTAACTGGACTATTAAACAGCTCCAGGCAGCTAATCATATGTGGATGTCTAGATGTGGGATAAACTGGGAGGGCAACTTGAAAAAGGGCATTTGGGTTTACCAAGATCACATGTTTTGGACTTTGCCACATGTCTATTCCAGCATGGCCGAGGTTGCTCCTGATTTGTATGCTGATCTACAGAAGTCAAACTTGATTCTTTTTAAAGGTGATCTAAACTATAGAAAATTAACAGGTGATAGAAAATGGGAGTATACTGTTCCGTTTCATCAGGCCTTGAACAAGTTTCATCCTGCACCTCTCTGCAGTTTGAGAACACTGAAATCTGACACTCAGGTTGGCCTGAAGCCTGGGCAAGGTGAACAGATTCAGGCTTCTGAACCAGAATGGATGGTAACTGGCAAATATGGGATAGTTCAGTTTGATGCTGCTCCCTGATCCAGTTAAATGGTTCCTAAAATTCTATCAGATAGATGTTGAAGAGTTTTGACTGTTTTCTCTGTTTGGCTTAAGCAATGATTTTTGTTTGTTTGCACTTTTTCCAAATAATTTGTTTTTCCTCAAGACTTAGACGTTCCATTTAATAAAAAAAAAAAAGAGTTGTCTTTGTATACATAAATCACTGTTTCAATATATACATTTTTTTCTAATGTCAGTAGCAGATGTCTGAGATGAACGTTTGGTTGTCTGTTATTTTTTTCACTCATCAGTGGGTATGAGAGTTTATGCCTAAGAAGTGAAAAATCTACTTCAGAAACCATTTCCTTAATTGCATCTTAGCATATATTTACTTCAGGATAATTTGTTCTTTATGTGCTAAGCATTGCATGAAAATTAATATTTTAGCAAGTACATAAATTCTTTTGAATGTGGTCACTGCAGGATCGAATTTTAAAACTGTTTGAAAGAGTTTACTTGTACCTAGGCTTTACTATGTGCTTAAATTACTTTTTATGTGTTGCTTGTGTTGTAGACAAATCACTTTTAATGGTTTTAAATAGTTATCTTTATATGAGTACAGTTAGCAGTATATTAAGATAAATGTTTTTGGTGAAAATTAATTTAGATTTTGAAACTAAACTTAATTTTTTATTTTAAAATATGAATGTTGCTATTTATTTTGTTGGTAAGAGGGAAGTTGTCCTATCTGGTAAGAGAATTACTAGGAAAAAGGACAATTTCATTTTAAGAATGTGGAAGGTATTGTTTACTTAAAGGTCTTTACCAAAAATAAGAAAAACAAGCAGAAAACAACAAAAAACCCACACAGGCTTGAATTGAAGGTGGCCTTTATGATAGCATTTCTGGTTCAAGCATTTCTGCCTCTTTCAACTGAATCTTACATATATTTTAGAAGGATACCACAATCTTATGCTGGGGAAATAGAGCCTCAGTTGCACTGAGAAGTACAGAATATGTTAGAGATATTTGCCATACAGATTGCTGCTTATTGGAGTTGCATTGCAGTTTCTTTTCCTCTACTCCAGAGTCAGGTTGCCTCACTGGGAAACCCAGTAATATTTTTCTGTTTTTTTTTCTTTTTCTTCCAGATTGTAAGGAAAGGAGAGACTTTTAATTTCTAAAGAAAGAATGAAGAATAGATTCTCTCAAGTCTTAAAGTATTGCTGGAAATAGGGCCTGTTGTAGAAGAGTAATGTGATGGCAGTGATAATAGCTGCAGGTTTGTTGGGAAATAGTAGTAGGATTATCCTTAGAGGCTTGTCTTTCTGTTTGTGATGTAGTCTGGGGCTTCTAACAGCAGAACCTGCCCCTGGTTACCAAGGACATTGTTGCTGAGAGGAAGAGTAGGCAATAGGTAGAGAATCTTGCTCTTCTGTTTTGTAGATACAGTGAAATCTTATACAGTGAATTGGAGGACACAGAAATGTCTGTATTTGACTACATTATGGAACTGAAAGAACAAGTGCTGTGGCAAGAGAATTAGAATGACTGTTGTAGAAGTCGGATTAGAAGAAATTTCTGCACTTATGGTTAACTTAAGACAAGGGTAAAGAAATTGGAGAAGGAAGGTGAAATATTTTGTAGCTCTTCTGGGCTTTGGAAAGAAACTGGAATCCCCTTCTGCTGAATGAAATTGCTGGCAGAGTTATGTTCCATTTATCATTCTAAAATGGGGTGAATGAGCTGCTGTTACAAGAAACTATGTTCATACAATAAATACATAGTAGTTGAATATGCTCCAGTTACTCATTACTATGATTATTTGTGTGTGTGTTCTTCCCTCTTCTCACAACTAAAAGTATGTTAATGTATTTTAAAGTTACAAGGTCAAATATGCAAAAACTAAGAGGCTAGGGATTTCTTGAGACAATATGATTTTGGAGGTGAGACTTTAGTTTTGAGAGGTAGGCTTAGTGGTACAAGGGAGATGACAGCACTGACCTAGTACTCTTAGAGGCTGATAAAAAAAATATGTAAGTTGGAAATCCAGTCAAAAGGGCTGAAGGTCAGATAGCTGATCTTTGTCTGGATGGAGCTCAGGGAGGCTCCAGCTTCAGTGCTTTGATCAAATACATAAATGTTATGTTGAATCTGAGTGCTGGAGCCCCAGTTCCTCATCTTTGAGGATGCTGTTAACTTATTTGAAATATACTTTGAAGTAATGGCTTTGGGTCAAGAGCACATACAAAGATGGATGTTGTGAAATACGTGCAATAAAAACTTTCTGCTTTCTCCAAAGAAAGGAAATAGTGGAAAGAACCTGATTTATTTGTGTACAGATTGTTTGTACAGTGTTCACTTAAACTGCTGTAGAGGTTGAAAAGTGTGTAATGAACAAGCAGAAAAAGGGTTGCTTCACTGTTAAGGCAATCCTTTGGGAATAGATTTGCCTCTTAAGCACACTTTGCCAGTGCTGAGAAACTTGTTTGCATTTTTATCTGGCCATTAATCCTGTCTTTATGTTCCCAAGCTGCTATCTGGCTCTATATTTCTGGGAACTCAATGCAATAAGTACTCCGAAGTTGTGATAGATAGTCCTAGAAATTCTAAACTGCTTAGGAAATGCATCAGTAGTTGCACAGTAGTACTGAATCTTCTTGCTGGAGACTGTTGTGTTGATGTCTGTGGGAAAGCAGGATTTCCTGAGATTGTAAAACATGTAGTTCTTAAATTAGCACTTGAAATGTAACATAAGGCACAATCCTACACTGAGGAGAGGGGGGAAAAAAAAGAAATAAATTCAATTCTACAATTCATAAAGTGAGCATATATTTAACCACTCAGAAAGAAGTCTGGTAATTTACATGAGACGATTATATAAAGAATGCACAGCCATGACTTCCAAATCCCTAATTGCTTGACTTTCCATAGCTGTAGCTGCAAAGTGCAGTTTATAGATAGAATTGAGTATGCGTCATACCTTTCTGTTTGCTGGTTGACTATACTGTAAAATTTGGATTGCTGATATGGGAAAGAAGCGATACTGAAATGCCTGTGTTATATTCTCCCCTGCTACAACCTAGTGTTATTCTGGTGAGGCACTGTGCTCTGCTGTTGCACTAGTTTAGTTGAAACTGGTGTATCTGCCTGGGAAGTGCAGCTATAGATATTCAGTGTTAACTACTTGTGTTAATGCAGCTTTGTGAAAGGGCAGCGTGCACCTACTGCACTTAAGTGGAATTTACTGCTGTTAGTATAAAGCATGCTGTTGCAATAGCATATGCTATAATAAGGCATGATTATTTTCTAGAGTCTTCAAGAAAGTTGCTTCTGTACATCAGTCATAACTGATGGCCCAAAATGCTTCTACAGCATAACTCAGGAGCTACTGATTTGTATAACAAATTCTTGAGGTTTTTTTTTCCTCCCCCCCATATTCCACTTAATTACTTACAGCAAAAATAAGGGCATTTTCAGTGATTCCAAGGACCACAGATCAGTGTCTTTTGACTTCTGTTTTTTATTCTACTCTTTGAGCAGCTGTATTTATAAATCAGTTTTTGAGGTATAGCGGTGACGTCCATCTGTGATGAAACAGTAGAGAAGTGGTGTCACAGGCACAAAGAAAAGCAGTGCATGTAGTTTGTGTAACTAAAGACTTGACAATTCATTAGGTAAGATATATACGATAATTCTGTATTCTGTAAGATGAGGTTTTGTAGAATGAACTGATGAAGTAAATATGTTGACTATGTGACTGGAAACGGTTTTAAGAAACAAATTCTGTTACTGTTTGCAAATGTCCAGCTCAGTGCTGTTTTAATGGCTGGAAAACCAACTTGAAATAATTCAGGTCTAAGTTCCTGGTATTTTTCCTCTGAAATGGGTTTTATATGGTGCCAATAAAGCTTATTTGTCCACTGAGGCTTTGAAAGAAATAAATGAGTACCTTATTTTTTTTTTTTTTCCTTAATACTGTTATGTCTCAATAAAGTTTTACTTTGTTACAATGCCAGTATTATTGTTTGTTTCAAAACATGGAGAATCTGTTGAAATAAATACACCAACGTCTTAAGGTTAGTGTGCAGCTGGGGGACATCAGGGTCATTTCCCAAACTGACAGGTGCTTCGTATGTTTTCAGCAAAAATTGGAAGTTTTTCAGCGTTTCACTCAATGCAGCTAAAATATTTTTTTCCAAAATACTTTGTTTTATCTGCACTGTTGATGTTCTGTAAGCTTTAATTGTTGCTGTTGAAATAGTTTCTTTAAAATTCATAGTGTATTTACGTTCGTGGTCGAACTACTTAATTCCTTGTTTGACATGAAGTGTATTTATCCCCAGTATTCTGGCAGCGTGTGAAAAATACTCACTCAATTGCACAGAAATTACCATCATTATGTGTTTTTACTCTAAAAATTTAAATTGTATAGAACGTGACAATTCTGAGGTGGAATTTTGTATGGAATTGATTGTTTTTAATTAGATATTTTGTTTGCTTAGAAGCCTTGTTTATCCAAACTTCCAGAGCAAAAGTATAGAATGATTTTCTTTTAGGGCAAAAAATAACCTATGACTAACCTCAGGAGTCTTAAAGTAAAACTTAAAATATGTCGTTTAAAATGTTTCTTTTATTTCTTTACAGCATGGCAGCCAGCACAGTTGTTGAGTTCTTCCTATACAGTGCACAACTATTTTGTTATTGTTTTTCTGGTTGTTTTTTTTTTTTTTTTTTTGGTGTGTCCAAGAACAGGTTTTCAAACCTGTCTGGAAGTTAATAATTTTTATTCTAGCTGATTCAGATGCATTTCTATTTCTGTTATCCCTGGGAATAAAAGAGGTATGTTTATTTCATAGATCAATGCAGGCTAATTCATCCAAATTCTGGCTCTGCTTCACAGTTGTAAATTCTGCAGAAATCATAAGGAGGTGTCTTATAAATATTTCCTGTAGAGGTTTGGCTCATTTGGCTTTTTCTCCCTCACGTCCATAAAATAACTGTCATATTATGATTGTATAAAATGAATGTGTTCAGTACTTAAGCTTTTATCAGTTTTCAGTAAACTTCTCTCAAACTCCCTGTGAAGGCATTCTTGTGCTTCCACAATTTTTTTTTATCTTTTTCAGGATTCTACCCATTTCTTCCAAGCCTTTAATGAGGTCAGATATTTAGGACCGAGGAGACTAAGGTAAGATATACAGAGATGTATATCAGGGGTTTAGTGACCCCACACAGTGTCTCCTGTGGTTCATCTGAAGTTTCACGTGGGATGAAGGTGGACTTAAACTCTGTTTGTTTGGTTTTTAACAAAAAAAACACTGTTATTTTGTGTAGGCAGAGGAACAGCTAGTCTTCACAGGCCTGGTTAATCCCTAAATTTGTCTCTTTCCAATAGTAACTGGTATCAGATGTTATTTATACAAACACAAACACTTTAATCCTATGAGTTACTTGTCTGTCTTCTAGTCTTCTCGATAATATAGTGGCGTTCATATGTTTTGCTCCTTGGAGTCTGTAAATGTGTCAAGAAGTTGCCTCCAGAGAGGCAGTATCTTCCTTTAATTGAAGTCGTATTTTCAAACGTTTGATTTCAATACCAAATCATCTGCTGCTAGTTGTGTGCTGGAGTTTTGTGTCAACTAACAAAGGAGAAATTGAGAGCTCAGGTTCTGTCTTGATTTAATTTCTTTTTTTTTTTTTTTTAAAGGAGATAAGTTGAAGATAAGGCAAAGAAAACTTGTCTGCTGCAGGATGTGATTTTGGTGATGGGTAGTGGGTAGCACAGCTTGGTATTCAGACACACTGCATTTCTGGAGCTGATTCCTTTTGGAAGGCAAGCATGAGCCTTGGCATATCATCCCCCGCACTTTAATGCCACGTGTTTGTAAAAATGTCTGTTTCAGTTACTTTAGCCAAACTCAAAGACAATTAGGTCCTGAAGATTAAATTTACTCGTTCTTCTGGAGAAACAGATTTCATTTTCCCCTTTAATGTTGCTAATGTAAGAGTCTCTTTTACCTCAGCTTTATCTGCTTTCACGTGTATGCCTGAAATGCATGTATGTATTCACCATATCATTTGCAATTCACATGCACAAAAAACACAAATACTTCACCTTTTCAATATGCTGTTGATGTAAATGGCTTGAGGTGTGTAGGTTTTCTTCATACAGTGTCCATCAATCAAGGAATATTATTTTTAAAACTAATATTTTGATTCAGCCTTTTAATCAATTTTTATAATGTATTTTTTAAAATGGCAGTATCTGAAAATAGCAGAATTAATGAAGCAACGTTTTCTTCTTAATGATTAGGGCGACCTTATTACATACATGAATTCAAGAGCATAATTATTTTCTCAGGGTGGTAAATCCTGTCCGTGTATTTTTTGTAATGGAACATGAAGCATTTCATTTAAGGTAAATGATTCCCTGAAATGATTTTAAGCTAAACATTCAGAACTAGTTTTTAAGTTTTTATGTATCCCCTGTTAAGAAAAACACTGAGTCCTTTTTGAGAGCTCTACCTGTAGAGTTTAGCAAATAAACTTAAAATATGTTAAAGTTTTATGATGCTGTAATAAGACAGTTTTAGTGGAATTGAAGGGCAGGTATTGCAGTCCCTCGTAATTTTATTCTTGTCAGTGTTTTATGGAATTTTTGCTTTTCCTCATCTTTCTATTTCCCCCTTTGTTGTTATTCCTGCCACAGTTTAGTTTTTTCTTTTTTCTTTTTCTTTTTTTTTTTTTTTTTTTGGAAGCCAGGTAATTTTGTAGCATATAATACATTTTCTCTCTGCATCGCTGAGGCTGTAGAAGTAGCTGAAGTTTGTCTCTTGAACCAGCTGTGGCACTGCAGGATTAGTGATGGGGATAATGCACTCAAGCACATAAGAAATCTAGGAGAAAGTTTCATAATTGTTTAGCCATACATCTGTACAGTGCTCTGGTAGTGGAACAGATTCGACTGTAGTCAGATACCAAACTAGAAATCTTTGTCTATATATGGGGAAGATTTGTGCTGCTTTTGTGTAAGACTTTACAAATTCAGCCTGTCAAAAAATATTGATTGGAATTGCAGAATGAGTTCTGACTGGCTCAGAGCTGTGCAGCATGTGGCTGTGGCATCTTCGGGTGCACCCTGCTAGTAAGGAGCTGTTCTGTGTCTTACTGAGGCTGCCTTTATCTTCTGGTGTGATGCAAGGATCAAAAATATGATGTACTGGTACTGCCTGATGAAGTGTAGTTAACTACCGTATATATTACTCCCAAATTACTTCTCCCTATTAATTACTACCTTGTACATTTTTGCATTCAGTTTACTGTCTGGCCCTCCCCAGCTTGGCCTGTACTGTATTTTTCTCTGTACTATTTCCTTTAAAGTTCCAAATATGTTACTGTCTTCATCAGTTTTATCCAGTTATTCTTTTACGATTTCAAAAGCTGTTAAATAAAATAATAGCCTGGCTTTTCCCAGCTGTTCACTGTGTAACATGGAGCAGAAGTAGGGATGTGCCCCATCTCAGTGAGCAGCTGCCTCAGTATTCTTTCCCCTGCTATATTCCCCGTCTTTTTTCTTTTTTCTCATTCAGTAGATTATTATTCCCCCCCCCCCCCCCCCCCCCCCCCTATTTATCTGTTCAGTGCACATTGCTTTGTGAGGCAGAATTCCTTCATCTAGTTCCGGGGTCTAAGGAATGCAACATTTTAAAATACGGTGAGTATCTACACTGGCTCTGCTGTGTGTGGATGGGGAGGATTCTTTGTTACTGGCAGAAAGAGTGACATAGCATCAGGAGCACACACAGGAGGAGAAAAAAAATAGAGTAAACTTGTATGTTTGGGTAACAGCAAACAGTCCTTAATGTGGTCTTCCTTTATACTGAGCCTGCAGTGTGAGACTAGTTAGCATACACATGTATGTCTCTAAATAATGAATTGTTCATTTACAGCTCTCCTCTAAAAATGAATAAAAATAATGCTAGCCCTGGCTCTTCCTTTTTCTTCTCTGGAAGAAGAAACTGAAAGAAAGGTGTCATACATCTTGACTTCACAGTGGATCCAGAAATCTGCTGAGGTGGCCCTGTTCCTTGGAGGCACTGTGGCAGGCCCAATTAAGCACTTCACAGAATCTCTGCAGTAAGTGATATGCAACAGCAATGCACCTGCACGTATGAAGAGGTTTTATTATTATTATTTTTTCATGCTAGTTCCTCTGCTCCTGTGTTTATCTCCTTGATTTGGAAGGGAGGTGAGGAGGAGGGCCTCCCTTGTCAGCTGCAGATACTTTTGCTGTAATGAAGACAGCCTGCTCTCCCCACTCTGTGGGGAGTACTTCACTCATAGTTTTGGTGAAGAGGCTGAAACTGTGCCTGAGCAATGGTGCCTGTCAATCTTCATTTACTCTGTGGGCCTTCACCTTCATTTCTGGAGGAGAAGGGCAATTTTGTCAGATTTAGTGAAATGTTTTTGATCAGTATTTACCTGAAGTGGAAAAATTCTTCTGTGAGCTTCCCTTCTACCAGACACTGTGCTCTCTTCCCCTTTGCAAACCAGAAAGAACCTCTTGTGTTGTCTATGTCCTACTAGTGGGCCCAGCTGCTGCTGTTCTTTGGGGCTCTGTTTTCTACCACCTGTGTGGCAGGCCTCTTGCCTGGCAGAAAAGGCTTTGGGTGTGCTGGTTTGCAGCTGGCTGAACCCGAGCCCATGGCGTGCCCAGGTGGGTGAGGAAGCCTGTTTTGTGCCAGCAGGACTGAGAAAGTGACTTTCCCCTTGTACTGAGATCATACCTTGAGTCTTGTGTTCAGTTTGGGATCCTTCACTACAAGGACATTGGGTTGCTTGAATGTGTTCAGAGAAAAGCAATGAAACCAGTGATAGGACCAAACAACAAGGCATCTGAGTGTGGCTGAGGGATCTGGGGCTGCTTAGTGTCTACCTGAAAGGAGGCTGCAGTGAGGTGAGTGTATTTCAGATGAGAAGTGATAGGATGTGAGGAAACAGCCTCAAGCTGTGCCAGCTTAGGTTTAGGTTGGGTCTGGAAGGATTTATTCATGGCAATGTTGGCTAGGCATTGGAATGGATGGCCCAAGGAGGTGGTTGAGTCCCAGTCCCGGAGATGCGTGGGCATTACATTAAGGGACATAGTTTGGTGCTGGGACTCGGAAAGTCAGGCTGATGGTTGAACTTGACGATTTTGAGGGCCTGTTCCCACTCCAACCCGGGGGGGCAGCAGCGGGAGCCAAAGGCGCGGAGCCGTCCTGCTGCCCGCCCGCGTTGCCGTGGGAACGGAGTCTCCGCGGCGGCCGCCATGAGCGCGTCCAGAGCCGGGCCCCGCGCGGCCTCGGCCGCCCCTCGGCTCGTTCAGGTAGCGGCCGCTCCGGGGCAATGCGAGGCGGGGCCCTGCTCGGCCGGCTGTGGCACGACGCTAACCGCGCCTTGGCTGCTTCTGTGGAGGGTGCCTGGCCGCACGGCCGGCTGTGAGCCGCTCTTACCAGTTATCTTTTCAATTACAAGTTTAATTTCGTCCTGTCCTGCTTTTTTTTTAACAGTTCCTGCAGCTGCAGGGCTTTACGCGTTGGTGGGCGTGTGCTTCGGTCCCGGCTCAGCGCGCTCGTTAGAGCTTATCTTTGCAGATTCAAGGACTAAAGTTTTCCTTGTTAAGTGCTGCGAAGGGAGGGTCTGTCACGGAGCAGGAATTCACGGTTATCTGAGAATGTCTTCTCTGCGTTTCTTGTTCCTTTGAAGCTGGTTTGCTGGCTTTGATGTGGGTTTAAAGGAGATGCTCCAGGATGGGACTTGGAAGGATCCAGTTCATTCCTACTGAAGATATAGCAGAAAAATTTGCAGCAGTTTATTACTCTGAAAGGAGAACACAGCTTGGTGTATCCCCAGTAGCTGAATGGCACTTGTGTAGTTGTGCCATATTGTTCTGGCACACAAGATCAACGTGCACAACCTCTGTTTTGTAAGACTGACTGCCAGTTCTTAGAATTGCTTTGACTTGACTGTGGAGTTTTTGTTAATGCTGCTTAATTGCAGAATTGGCAGTAGCTCCATCCTGCATCCTACTGACCTGAAGTCAGGCAGGCCGTGGAGGTGGTAATGTCTATGAACATCGTAAACAGTGGGCACTCAGAAGCACGCTAGTAACTATGTATTTATAAACGGTGGGATACAAACAGCAGATACAACTGCAGCACTTGTGTCTTGACTGTGTTTTATGCCTGCATGTTCTGAAGTTATCTGGCTTTTACTGAATGCAGTAAAACACAATAGGCTTCATAAGAGAACTGCAAGAGTGGCATTCCCCCATGGTCTGTTTTTAACGAGTTCTTTTTTTTTTTTCCTTACAAAAGTCATTTACCTCTATTCAGTACTGATGTAGTAAAAACAGTAGAACAAGCGATCTGTGAAAATCTCTGCATAAGCATTTAGTTTTGTTGGACATTGTTCCTTTTATTTATTTATTTTTGCATTAGCAGTTACCATTTTTATTATTCTGAGATGCAATACCTTTTCCTCATTATCCACTTTAGGAAAGCAGTGACATGAAGTGTCAGGGGAGTTACAGATTTGTTAATTTAGCCATGCTGCCAAACTGTGAAGTAAAAAAAAAAAAATAAAAAATCTCAACATATTAAATATTATTTTCATTAATTGATGTCTCTCTCTGCCTTGAGATGACTGCTTTCTCCTGTCATACTAAATTTGTTTCTTTTTTTATATTTAGATTCAAAGTCACCTTACCCCAACTGAGTGGAAAATGAAAGACAGAAATGATTTAACTGCTGCTGGTAGTAAAGGGTAAGAGTGAAATTTTGATTGTTGTGCAGCTTTCATCTGGGCCCAGTAGGGAAACAACACTGGACAGTGATATTTATCTTTCAGTAATGCTTTTTTTTTTAATGATTACTGTAAAGGGAGGAAGGTAGGGCTGAAAGGAATTTAGAAAATCTCTTGGGGCTGTTGGGAGCAGTTTACTTTTGCACATTTCTAGAATGGTGCACCAATGCATGAAAACTCCATAGGCATATAACCAAAAGAGAACATGCACTCCTCCTAGAACTTAGCCTTTCAGAATTGCACACACAAACTGCAAGCAGAGAGTTGGGTCCTTTACATGAGCAAATCAGAGAAAGCAAAGAGGTCTTTGCAGAGCGGGAAGTGATCAAAAGTAATTGGATGTTTCTTAGAGTTTGGATAATATGAAGGGCAAACTGACCAATTGGAAATAGTTTTGTACCATTACTTGCAAATTTTAATGCTTTATCAACATCAATCTTACTAATATAAATATCTTGAGATCTCTGACAAGGCAAATTGTGTGAAGTATCACTGAGAAAGAAGATAACCTTTTTTTTTTTTCCTTCCTTCCAGAAAATCATGCAAATTAGATTCTGAATGATAATAAAGTCTTAATATTATGTTTCCAACAGTAATAAATACAATCAAATCACAGTGTTTAAGCTTTCCCTTACAGCAGCTGAGCCCATGAAAAATGAATTCCTATTATCCTTTTGAAGGGAGTCTTAGCTTCCCTCACAGCAGGTTTGGGACTAAAGTTTGCTTCTGATTTCTTCGGGCATTATATTATGTGTGTAATTTTTCCAACTGCACATTCATCCCAGCAACTTATATTGGATGTTATCTTCATTCTGATTGCAAGAAATAATAACCAGCTGTGCTGCTGTGTTATGAAAATGCATTGTATTTTCATAAATTAGAACAATTTTAATCTACGTATATCCCCGCACATATATCCCCACACATATTAATTTCCAATACAAATATATATTACAGATTCAGGATGTATTTTGTTTGATAGAATATGAACTACTGTAATATTTTTCAGCCTCCATTGTTTTTTCTTGTTTTGTTTGTGTTTCTGTTTTTCTGTAGAAATGAAGGGAGAACAGAGTCCACAAAGGTTAGTGAATTGTTATTTACTTTTGTTATGCCAACCCCAATGTAAAAAAGAAATTCCAGCCCTGAGCATAGTGCCCAACAATGTGGGCAAAAGGCAAAGAATGCACTTGGCAGATCACTAAGTGTAGTGGTTAGTGGTCGTTCTTGAGAGCTTTCTATTTTGGTAGGGTTTTTCTTTTTCTTTTTTTAATTATATTTAATTTGAGAAAGGAGAGCAGTGGTAGTAGTGCTTGCAAGGATTGAGATTAGCTGTATGATGGGAAACAATGTTGTTAAGGAGGAAATGTTGATGAAGGAAAAGCTGACAAAAGCAGAATGGGGGTGACTGACTTGAACAGCTGACTGATTTTTGAAGTGTATGGGGAAGTATATATCTAGTAAATCTTGAAATCCTGTTGATTCTGAATCAGGAGATGTAATTTGGAAACAGGCCAGCTGTCATATGGTAAAAAATGAAAATTGAATAGAAAACTAATAACGGCAATGACCTTATGTTGTTTGTCTTCTAAGGAATGCCTATTGCTAATGAAGCTAAATGTCCAAGTAGCTTCTGGTCTTCGACGTTGTAAATATAGATTTAGGTTCAGTTTAGCACTGGAAGTGAAATGAAAATTTCATTTTCTTGCAGGTAAATGGGAAGAGTTCAAAGAAGTCCACAATGTGAATGGGAGAAATAGCAAAAACCCAGACTTCTTAGAACTGATGGATTTATAATATATAAAGGTTTTTTTTCTGTCTGCTGCCTCTTAGTCCTTTAATGTTATTCATTTAACCGTAATCGCTGTAAGCTGTAATACTCATGAAACTTGAATTTTTCAAAGGGTAACAAAAGCTCCACTTGTAGGTTGTAAATTTTACCCCTATGGTAGAGTTGTGCCCAATTAATTGCATTGTTGTGTGAATGACTAATGATCAGATTTATGAGTAGCTGCTGGCAAGACATAGGAAGCTGTATACTTAAATATTAAAATATGCACACTCCCTGCCAAAAATGTTATAATCATACCAGCCTTCTGAGTGTGGTGTCACAAAGACTGGCCTTGTGTTTGCTAAGGCACTTGAGAATGCGGAGAACTGCTTCTATAAATCTCTGAAATAGTACATGAGTTAAATGGTAATTTCTATTGACTTTTGCATCTGACTTATTTTAAACCTCTTTTAAATCGTTCTAGATTTGTATCTTTACATCTTTTAAATGATAATGATCTTAACATCTATCTACGTTTGTATGACAAACGTGGGATTCAGAAGTTCGAGCTTGAATGGGTGTTCTTACTCTGATTATTAGTGATGAACAAGAGTCTTCATTCTTCAGCTATGGTCTTCAATTTTTTTTTTAATTTAGTCAGTTTTGAGGTATATTTCTCCTTTCTACAGAGTCAGAAGTGGTTGTGTTTGTTTAGAGAAGAAAGTTTGCATTAATACAGTAGTTAAAAATGAAAACACATATATAAATATATGAAGTCTTACTGTCTGCAAGCTCCATCCATGGTTTTGGAGTCCTGCTAAATTACAGAATGAAACAAAACTCTGTCTCAAAGGATTTCATCTGGTTGTACAGTGTGAAACAAGTGGAGTTAGGCAACAAAGAAGACAAAGTAGCAAAGAGATGGTGCATGCCTTGCTTACTCCCTCAGAACCATGATAAAGTGTTGAGAAAATTAGGAGCCCTTTTATCTCAGAGCTTGCTCCTTGTTTTGTGTGACCATGAGCTGTTCTGCATGTATCAGTTTGGACTGATGAATGCGGTAACTCCTTTGTGAAACAGAAGGGCTGAGCATCTTTAAGATTAAGAGATTAATGTGATTAAACTTGATGAATTTAACCTGGTGTCTTCTACTGAAGTGAATAAAGATTAGAGAGTTGTCAATATTATGAAAGATAATCCAAAGCAATTTATTTTCTGCAGTCTGAACTAGTAGTTTGTACTATTCTGCAGGGAATTTTGCGTGTGTTCCTTGATGGAGAGTTATTTTACTGGACACTCACCTGTTTAGAAATCTTTCATTTTTTTTCTGTTTAGAATGGATAGGATCTGAACTTGCAATTTATCTCAGCCTGGAAATCAGTGCCAGCCTAGAAGAAAGCAGAAAGGCTACAGTGTCATGCTTTTAACTTCAAGATACATACAAGTCTCCATTAACCTCTGGTAAACTTTGGATGCTCCAGGTTTCTGGCTTAATAAAACCTTAAAGAACTTGGAACTCCTTTATCAAGCCATCACATGGCTGTCTCCTCAAGCAACACATTGCCAAAGCTGAGATAAGGAAAGGCATCCGAGCTACGCCCTACTTGGGCGAGAGAGGAAACTGCTGCCAGGGAGTTCTTAGGAGGAGCTCTGTAACTCCATAGGGGATGATAAAATTGAAAAAGATGTTACTGGCCACAGTGCGTAAGCTGTCAAAACTGCTGAGGTACTTGAGAACTCAAGGAAAGAAACTGTGGTGCTATTTTTTTTTTTTTTTAATTGGATGTTTTGCTTGTTTTTCTGATTGGGAAAGCTCTGAAAGTGCAGTGCTGAGTGCACACTCTGAAACACTGTCCAGAAGTTTCTGTGATGTTTCAATAAATTGTAAGGTCTATTTGTCAGTTTTTCATGTTTTCAGCTAGGTACACGTTCTATTGATCGGATAACAACAGCTGCTGATTATATCAACCGGCTGGCATTTGGTGTATTTCCTAGCAGTCAATCATGACAACTGTTACATGGTCAATAGGAAGTTATCTATGTCAGCAGAACATGTACTTTCCACATTTTCTGTAAATTTTGTTTCAGGGAACTGATTTTCTGCCAGTTAAAAGATAAATGAGAGCTATGCATTCTCTAACTCATTTCCATTCTGATCAGTGTTCAATTATAATAATCAGAAAGCTCAGTTCTTTAAGTTATTCCCAGGTATGTGGAGTGAGATTTTGCTCTTCTACCTCTTTTTCAGTGGAACAAGGTTAAAAGCAATAGAGACAAGAAAGGAAAAAGATCAAAACAACTGGTGTGAACTAAGCCGGGGGTTGTCTCTTTCTGGGACCTTAAGCAGTTATCTTGAGCTTCATCATTCTTAAAATGGTTTGTGATTTAGTTTGTTTTCCATACACAGAGTCTGTAGAGTGTACAAGAGTGGAAACAAGCTGTTGGTGAGAAAGCAGTTCAGGCAAAGAGATAATGGCATGTGATGCTCACTTTTGTTGTTGTTGATCTAAAGCAAGCTAATTCTGCTTTTGTTTCAATAAGGGCTATGCATCTTGTTATACAGTCCACTGAACAGAAGCACCGTTTAATTTCTTTTTTTTAAATGGAATGATTCACAAAAATGTGCAAAGTTGTTTGTTGCTGGTCTTCAGAATCTCAATGTTTTTAGGAAATAACAGTCAAAGTAATAAGCTTTTTTTTTTTCTTTTTTTTTTTTCTTTTTTAAGGTATATATGCATGCATATATGTGCCTCTGTGGGCTGATTAAGCTAACACAGGTTTTGGAGACACCTGATAAATCAGATCTGTCTATCTTTTCTTTGCTTCACTTGCCCTTTAATACAGCATTTGGTTGTACACTTTAATCCCTCATGGTTGTGGTTTTTTTTTTTTTTAATATTGCTCGTTGCTGTTCATCAGTGAAGGGGTAGATTAGCATTCTAAAATACAAACCTGAAAGCATTAGGACTGTGGTTTTATTTCTTTTCTGGTTGGGAGCTGGTATAATAAAAACTTCTTGTTTTGTCTTCTAATTGTGTGCTCCCAGCATCACCTAACAGACTTCTGTTTTACATCATTTTGTAGTCACTATCAACTGGAGGGAAAAAAATTCTAATTAAACTCCTATCGAGTCCTCAGGTCTGAATTACACCTTGGAAAATTCAATAACAAAGGCTGAGAAATCTCTTACATTTGTGCTTTGCTTTAGAACAACCACACAAAAATGAGGAAGTGTAGTAAAAATGGTCTTAAAAGTACAGCTAAAAGAATCATAGCCTTGCAAGTGGCATGAAGAAGATTGTGCTGGGCAGTGCTTGCTATCTGTTAAAAGAGGTTAAGAATGGATGAAGAGAAGTCAGTATGGTAATGGGGATTGCTGGGAAAAAAAAGTCAACATTTTACAGAAACCAGAAGTTATGTCCAAACTTGATGGAATTGATGACCTTGCAGGCAAGTGGGCAAGTCAAAAAGTGACTTTGAGAAAATTAGGATGGACTATGCCTTTGAGAAGGCATGGTTTTTTCAACCTGGTAGAGAAGCAACAGAGGTGAGATGTCATTGAAAGCTGCAAAATCCTGAGGTGAAGACTGATAGCCTTTGCTTTTTTTTGTCACTGTTTCTAACAACCTAAAGATTAGAGAGCGCGCAGAGTAACTGCGGTATGAAAACCAAAGTGTCTTTTTCCATAGGACACTTGAGGACTCTCTTGGCAAACAATGTTCTGGGTGATAGCTGATGTGGGTCAAAGGAAGAATGGTTGAGGTTTGTACTAGGGGGATCTTTAGAGTGTAGTTGGCTCATGCAAATAACAAAAAGGCCTTTAGTCTCTGACTAAAGGTACCTTTTTTTTTTTTAAATTTAAATATTGTGTTACAAGCATGTGAATGGCTCTGCATATGTACTCTGCCCCTGAAGCAAAGTGTTTAAGAATGCAATGTCTAAGGGATTTATTTTCACACTGTCTTCTCAGGAGTCTTGTGAACACTTTCTTTCGAATATTCCTGTCACCAGAGAGCAGATGAACCGCTATCGAGCTGCAGCGGAGACTGCTCAGAGTGAACTAGCAGCGCTATCAGTGAAGTATGACTGTGCCCAGTCAGAGGTATATTTAAAACTATCTCCAAATGCTTCTCCATATCTGAAGATTTTCTACAGTATCTTTCTGCAGAGAATAGAAAGTTTACAGAAAGTACAAAAATTATTTGTTTTATTACAAGCTTTTTCTTTCTTGTAATACTTCATTTTTCTTTTTTATGTAGCTGGTAGGATTTTTTTTTTGCTCTGCTTGCTTGTGTTCATGAACTCACTGAGTTTATATTTGAACAATTTTAATGAGTTGTCTTCATACAATACTGAACACAGTATCTTGTAATTAAACCTGAATTAATGTTTTGAAATTGTTTGTCTAAAAGTTCTGATAAATGTCTTCCTGTTGTTACTAATGACTTGAGAGAGAGCTGCTCATCCTCATCCATTTCTCCGCTTTGTTCAAATTACTGCTCCCTAAGTTCACGTTGCTTACATTGCCAGTGGAGTTGTGTTTGAGCGAGTGAGATTGACAGTAACGTAAGAGGCTGAGGAATACATGTATCCTTTTCTGCTGCCTCTGCTTTGTGGATGGTGGTTCTCAGCAGAGAGCATTTATTAAAGGATATGGAGTTTCGATATTTTCATGCTTCATATTTTTTAATCGTTGACTGAATTATGTTGATTTGATCCAGTTCAGCAATATTAGAATTGGTCAGTTTAAAATGAGTCACCTGCATCTATGAGTAATGAAATACTCCATGTATTTGTTTACGTACATAGATTTAGGTGTATGTATTCATAAATATACATAGATACGTGAAGCTTGTTGGAAATGTGAACGTTCATCCAACCAGTTTTTTAAACATCTATGCGTTTTATAGATACATTTCTTTTGCACAGTTGTAATGTCTCAAATAACTTTACTTGTGTAGCACCTTAAAAAAGTGTCACAATAAATAAAATATATTTTACCATAGTTAGCTGAATATGGTAAATAACAAGAGCATGTACTACTGTAGAAGAATGAACTACTAATACAGTGTCCAGTCAGAACTACAGGGGTGAGTGTCCATCAGCTGTGCTTGAATTTGACCAACTGATCCTGAAATTACTCCAGAGATCCTCTGCAGTTAATGGCTAGCCAGGATCATTTCATATTTGAGAACTCATATGGGATTTCATGTCCTCATAGAAAGAATTTTTTACTGGAAATCTTGAATGACTTTATTGCCAGCATGGCTGACTGATTTATAGATTCCTTCAACTCTGTTCTTGCAAGCCAGAAGAATAGGCAAGAAAGCAGCTGTTCGTACTCTTAAGACCTTCCTGACCCAGCTGAGGTCAGAGCCCAGTTATGCTGAGTGTTCTTAAAATTCATGATATGGGATTATTCTTGGTATATGTATATTTTTTTCCTCCTGCTATTGGAACTGACCACAGAGACAACAGTCAGGATGAAAAATGTCACATTTGGCAAATGAGGAGTTGAACTACAGAGAAATTTTAAGGTTATGAACAATTTAAGCTACCATAACTTGGTCCAGCTGCCAAATAAAGCAATCCTATTGTTCCTTCAGCTGCTCATTTCCATTCCCACACTGCCCCATTCCTTGCTTTAGCACACGTCTGTGTTGTGTTATGGTACACTGGTTTGGGGAGCTGATTCAGCAGAAAGATGAAGCCTTTCTTTCTGGGTTGTTTTTCAGTTGTGTCAGTTTTCCTGATATATTTCACCCCATTGCCGTGTCAGTGTTCCTGATAGTGCGAAGAAGTGGATAATGAATGTGAAGCCTATGAGATGGGGAAGGGACCAATCTGTTCTCAAAATCAGCGCTGGCTTATGTCAGCTCCAAAGGCAGTAACTGCTTAGCTGTGTTACCAGCTGGGATTTTACTCTGAGTATCTTGGGTTTGCTCATGCTGAAAGCTTCTGGGAGAGCTATGGATTTTTTTACCTACTGCACTGCAGCAAAACATCTTAAATATTCACTGCCTTAATTTTTTTGCCACAAATTTTAACTAGTATGTCAGAGCATTTAATGTGGTTTAATTATTTGAATGTTAATCTTACGAAGTAGAAGCTAAATGCTTTGTGTGACATCTTACTGCTTGTAACTGGTATTGTTGGGAAAGCTGAAACAATTCTTAGTGCCTCTTGTGGTGAAATTCTCACTGTAAATTATGTGTTGAGTTTAGCAAAATAAAATAACTGAACTGTTATCTCATGTGCCTGGTGCATCTGCAGGAAGCCCAATCCTTTAGAGAAGTCTGTAGCAGAAATAGTTCTATGGAAATTAGTATTCTAACAAAAATAGAGAAGGGAAGTTAGAGAAAAATGAATGAACAACACAAACTCCTGGGAAGCTCCAGCGTTGTCTCTGGAACAGACATTTGGTATTTGGCATTGATCTCTCCCTTCCTCCTTAAAAGGCTGTCATGCTGCTTCTGTGTAAGTCTAGTTACATTAAATTATCTAACTGAAAAATAACTGTTTGCTTAAGCTGAGAAGAGGTTGCTTTAGAGCACAACTCTTAAAAAGTATCTTTGCCTTTGAATATGCAGCGTCATCAAAGGGCTCCACCCTCTTAAAAGAGGATAGTGTTACTGCAGCTCTCTGCAGCGAAAGGTGGTGGAATTGTGCACCAGAGCTGGAAGTGGGGAGGAGGGAGGCAAAAAAGAGGGAATGGCGGTGTTAATTACTGCATTGTATTGCATATGCGTAGGTGAGGTGGGTTAAGGTTGTACAGGAGAACTACATATGGGCATTTTCTAAATTCTGATTTTGTTAATAGATTCATCTTACGGGCAGAAATCACTGTAAGAAATTGAACGATATGACATGACAGCAACTCTTTATTTCTATTGTGTTTTCTAGTGATATGAAAATAAAAGTTACCTCCTTCCACTTAATCTCACTGTGGTATAACACTCAATCTTTTATTCTAGAAGTTTTTTGTTTCTTGTCATGATATCAAATTTTAAACGTTTGTGTCTTTCAGCCTGGATGAAATTATTCTTCCTTCTAATGAGTTTTCTCATTTTCTGTTTATAGCTTCTTGAACTCAGGACCAGAATGATTTCTAAAGAAACCTCTTTTAAAGAGCTGAAGTCTGAAGCTGAAAACTACAAGGAAAACAATGCTAGGCAGGCATCTCTTCTCCTGTCTTTGCAAACCCGAGTTCAGGAGACAGAAGAAGAATTGAGTGTGCTTGTGGCTTCTATAAAACAAGCTGAACAAACGGCTCAGGAAGCACTGAGGGAAAACTGGGAGCTGAAGGAGAAACTTCATGAGCAAAATGCCACACTTAAGTAAGATTAATGTGCGATAAGAATTTTTGATGACAGAAGACTGCAATTGTCAACAGAAAGTAAGGTGGTGGACAGACTGATCTGAATTCTGTTGTGTTGCTTTGCAAAGCAATTGTACTTGAGTGAGATGGAAGGCATTGAGATTTATATATTGGTTTGAGTTCTTTGACCTGAAATGGGACTTTAAGAGTTGTGTCCTACAGAGGAGAAATGGTCAAGTGAGTCAGCTTGGTTTAACCACAGTATTTACAAAAAAGTAAGTGCAGAGGACTGTTTGGACCCAGCAGAAGCGATAGGTACGGTTTCCTTGTTCAGGTGTTTCCAAGTGTAGCACTGAGGAAAAAAGGCACTCAGTGCCTTTCATAGCACAGCTGTGATGAGCAGTGCCTGCAACTACGGCCTAGTGCTCTGTCCTGTCCTCATCACGTGGTGTCTTATGCAGATGTTACCTGTCAGATACAAGGGTCACATAGTGATGAGTGGTGATGCTGCTGCACCACTCTGATCTCTTTCTGTTCATCTGTGCCACAGCTGGAACTGGAACAGTGTCAAGTGAATCTTTTCTGTGTGATGCGGCCTGTTAGGAACACTGTAATGAAGTTGTGGTATATTCTTACCAGGGTGTATATTTAGGTATATGTCGCATTAAGGGAATATGTTATTGTTTCTTCAGCTTTTAACGTTATCTTTCTTCCTGTTTTCTGGACATTGCGTTATGAGCCAGAGAAGAGTTAACCAGATGTCTGTGTTTCCCAAATAGTATTTTGTACAGCCCTTGTAGGCTTTAGGAGTTAGAAGTAGGTAACTCAGTTATTTTTGTATCTAGGGAAATTCAGCGCAGTATACTTGTCTATACCAGCTGAATTACTAAAAGACCTTCCTGAAGAGTGCTTATGTTGGTGACATATGACAAAGACTTTACTGTCTCCTTGTTTACACTGGAATTAATCTGAAGTCAAAAAGCATATTATGCATTCTGGCAATTTAGAAAACACTGCGATCTTGAAGAATACAGTTAAGATTCTTTAAAGTGCTTTTTTTTTCTTGTTTGCCTCACTCACTAGGAGAAACCTGTCAAAACATTGTGTGTCAAAATTAACCTATTATTGCAGAGATAGGATCAGTTTTATGTGGCATAAACCTGTTCTGTCTCTACCAGTGTGTCCTATCTTCTAGGTGGCTGTTCACTTTTGCCCTTGTCACTTGTGTCATTTGTATTTCTGCATGATTCCCCCAGGGGTCTGCTCCAAGAGAAAAATGAACAAAATAAAAAGCTTAATTTCTGGCTTTACCAATCCCAGCTCTAGTTAGCTGCATACCTTGGTAAACCACTAGACTGCTGGCAAAAGGGAAGAGTCAAGGGGAGGGTGAGACTGATCTTCCAGGAGTAACAAACATGTTGGATTAAACTGATTGTGAGTCTATACTTCCAAAGCTTTTTCTCATCTTCTACTGATGGTTACAGGTGCCACTTAATATCAGTCAATTTAATGACTTAGTGAACTGTAATTACTTACTCTGACCACCTTGGTTAACATCTAGCTGTTCATAATTAGTTATTCAAGATTTTAATTGGAAACCACAGGTAAAAGGGAATAGTAAGCCAGTAAACATGAAATACACGTTTGTATTCTATACCCTGGGGATAGAGTCGTGTTTAATGAATTCTGTGATCAGCTTCCAAGATGTACGTACTCCCTATTAAAAACTGGTGCTTTTCTACTCAACCAGTCTATTGCCAAAGTATTCTTAGACCCTGAACTGTGAAGAGCTTTTTTTTTTCTTCTCCTCTTCTCTATGCTCATTAGTTCTGAAGAGCTAACAGAACTGTGAAAGAGTTGTGTTCTTCTCCTTGTTTTTTTTTTTTTTTTTTTTTTATATCTGAACATCTTTTTTCTAGGTGCTGTTGCCTTTATGATTATACTAAAGATAATTAGGTTATTTGTAGAGTTGTCAAGGATGTGCTTTGTACTTCTGATTGTTTATTTTTAGAAGCAGTCATAATTTTGATGCTGATGTACTTTGATTTATGGAGCAGAGTTTGCATGGTTGGTAGTCAGCCTAGTACAATATTCTGAGCTCAGCTCTGAAAGTAATGCCTCCTGTTTTATTATGTTGGCTCACAGTATTAGAGGTGGTTATTGACACAGCTGTAGAAGTTGAACCTTTCTGACGGTGTTCTGCTACGTGTTGTTGCTGTGTGACAGAGGGCAATCTGACAAAATGCTATCTGACATGGAAGTGTGTGAAGCGAAGGTGTGTCACTGAGCTCCTCCATGTAGAAAAAATGGCACCCACTGACATTCATCAGTGCCGATAGAACATTTATGGAAATCAGTGACTGTCATCACAGTGAGATGGTAGGTGCTGCGTTGGAGCAATAATGCTCTCACAGCAGCTATGAAGCTGTGAGTCACCTCAGATGGTAAAGATTTTTACAAGAAACATTGACAGCAGTTGTGCTGATTCACTCCTGAGGCTCCAATATAAAGTTGGCTATCTATAGCCAGTTAATGTATGTTTGCACCTAACATGCATTTTCTTAATGTGTCTCATACTGATTTTTGATGATGGAGTGATACTTTGTGCCTGTTTCTTCCTAGAGAGGAAGAAATCAGAAGTGTAGGAGGCTGAGCCCAGAAATGGCTGACATGTTCACCTTGAGAACTTGGTGCAACACTCTCATAAGCAGGTGCTGAATAGATTCAGTAGAGCAGATCCTTTAGTCAGATGTTTAGCAATATATCACATCTCACTTTATTCCAGTGTTCAAGTCTTTGTGAAAACCTTGCTGTAGAAACTACCTTGTTTCTCACCTGGAAACTTCATTTGTCTCTTGCTCTGAGTGTAGTTTTGCCACTCATTCTCCTTCTCTCACTCAGGTGTAATTGGGAGAGTGAATCTGAACTGAGAGTTGTCAGTGTTGTTTCCGTGTTGTATGGTGTGATCTCTGAATGCTATTGGAATTAGCAAGTGCTGTAGACAGCTTGATAGCAGTTCTTTCCTGTAGGATCTGTTGGCAGGTATACTGAGATTGATGTCCCAGGTGTATAAACTGCCCCTCCTTCAAATAAGGATGGTACAGGCGTTGATGTTTGGACATAAATTGTCATTCTGAGCTTTTTGGGGTTGGATTTTTTATGTTATTGTTTTATAGGTTTTATAGGAGTAACGCTTAGTGTTAACAGAATCATGAACATGATGTAGATCTACACATTAGCTATCTGTGCTGTCTATGGCAGTGCATGTTTCCCAAGCTGCTCCTTATCTCTGGCAGTGGGAAGAGTGTAAACAAATTTATGCCACTCTGTGGGCTGTTTCTTCTTGCAAGGTACACTTAAAAATGGATACTTGTTGATGTTGCAACCTCTAGCAGTAGGACAGTTGTTTTGTGTGGGATGTCTGTTCAAATGGTAGGTCTCTTTTGGAGGCAATGAAATTGATGGCAAATAACTACCTTTTTGGCACAGTTTTGTGGTATTTTGTTTATACTTTTTTCTTTAATGGATCTCTAGCTTGAATCCAGCCTGATTTTTTTT